>JAKSZP010009200.1:0-435933 GCA_022478985.1 Massospora cicadina
TAAAAGCAGTTGGCAAGCTTCATGGGGTTTTCTCCTTTATTCAGTCAGATGCCCATGAACGCTTGATTTTGGTTGGTCAGGGTTTGATTGCTGCTGAACTCCTTTATCAAGGCTGTACGGGCCTGTTCCCAGGTGATGCACTCCTTCAAATGGGGTTTCATGGTCTCCTGGGCGGTGCTGTCTAGGCAGGAGTGGATATGCTTAACCTTCTGCTGATTGGTGGCCTCTTCCATGGAACTCTCATAAGCGTACAGGAAGGAGGTAATGCTTTCCCGTCTGGGGGTGAATCTTTCCTTAAAACTATGTTTAAAGTTAGTTACAATAGGAGTGGAAAGGGTGTTAACACCGGGGATGGGTGCTGGCTCTGAAATCTCAGTTTCCAGATAGCCGTGGGAAGCTTTCTGATCTAGCCGTTGCCGCAGGCCTTCAAGATCTTCCTTGATGTAGTCCCAATTCCGACTGAGTGAGGAAACATAAGTCTTATTTGCAACCTGCTCTTTAGGGATTGGATCTTGGTGCTCTGAAGGTGAAGCTGGCCCTTAAGGGTGGTCAAACGGGTTTTGAACCCTTGACAAGTTTGTTCAATCTGGGAGATACAGGCATCTGTAAGCTTAGTAAAGGCACTGAAGTTGTCCATTTCATCTGAAAATGCCACAATAGAGACACTAGGGTCAAGGGGGACTCCATCCGATTGGAGTTTGCATTCCAGCGCTACATTTTGGATTTGATCACATAGGGCAGCCAGGGCTGTTATCACATCCCTCCGCCATGGGTCTTCAGGATCGCCAGGTGCTGAGGGACTTGGGTCCCTTAAGTCTGTGGGGCCCCTCTGGTCCTTCTGGCCCTGCACTCATGGAGGGGTAGTCATGAGAGGCCAGCTCCCATAGTGCTGTTGCAGGTATTGCACCAGTTCTTTGACTTGGAGGAGATGCTGATTCCAAGTTACCTCAAGAAGCTGAGCGTATTGATGTAGCTGATCCTTGAGATAGCCAGAAATTCTGATGTCTAATATCACAATTTTATCCCAGACCACATTGATCAATCATTGGTTATCAATAATGGCTTCATGGTTGCCATGCACAAAGGAGGAGGCAGCGTCATAGAAGTTAAGAGGTATGAGTGTAAGTTTTGGGTGAGCCCCAGTTAACAGGAGACCTCCTGATGGTGTAACCCAACTAGCTGGAGTAGATGATGGATAGCTGGATGGACAAAGTTGCAAAGGTAGCGTTTGAGTCCCAGGGCAAGTTCCCCTGCTGGCAGCATGGTCAAGTCATAGATTTCCCACATGGTAGAAGGTATGGAAGAGGCACTTGAGCGGCTGGAGCGGGCGCCCACGGAGTAGATGCTGTTTATTAATTGTTAAATGACATCATATAGGTTTTTGTACTAAAGTTGGTATTGGCTCCCATCAAGAGAGGGCAGTGAGAATTGGAATGTGGCCCAGAATTCTAACCTCTCAGGCTGCGAGGGTGGTGTTACATATTGCAAGGTACTAACCCATTAAGTAACACTTCTCAACTGACCAGCCAATTGGTCTTCAGGGCTGCTAGTTTTTTTCCATTATTTGTGATAGGCGTTTTCACTTAGGACAATTCAGAGTCTCCTGTAGTGATCACCACATTTGTCAGCGCTACAGTTCATTTTACTGCCGCTGAGGTTCAAAGGTGGCTTGAAGCTGGAAATTCGGAAAAATCTGAGAAGGTAATGGAAATTGGATTAGAATACAGAGTGCTTTATTAATTCAAAAGGTGTTGTATTTATAGGGTGAGTTGGGGCTTTATGCCTCAGGGATTGTTGGGGCCCCATCCATTCAGAATATTTCCTGATCTTCCATATTGGCCGCCTCATGGGCATCCTCAAAGGGATTCCGCCCATCTGACCAAATTGGTAGATACACCTCCCCACGTGACTTAAGAATAGGGAAGGAGGATCCTGAAGTCAGTTTCTCTTGGTTAGATTCAGGAACCAATTCAATACAGCCCAATCTGGAAGTTGGGAATTTGATTCATTTGTTATCTCAAATTCTGACAGTGAAAACAATGGATTGTGGGGGAACGGCAATGCAAGAAAATGCATCTGCAAAAAAGTCCATGTAATCTCTTTATTCCACAGGAGCTAGAAGCTGTGTGTGAAGTGCTTGACAACCAGCTCTGTCAAGGACACTTGCCATATGATAGAACAACAAACAGGGAAGATGTTCATGTGACTGTTGAATCATGCCCCTGATTATTTCTATTAATGGAGTATACCACCGGGTAGCCCACATGAAGTCATTGTGCAGGCAACGAACGGCATCTTAGAGGAAGTGTCTGTGGGCCTCCTGAAGGTAAAAAGGAAAGGAACGGTGAAAATTTGGTGATGCAGGAAGTAATGCAGCCCATATGTGAAGAACTTACCCCTGAAAACCAGAGTGCATAAGCTGCATTATCTTGGTCAAGCAAATTATTGAGGTCACAAGAAGTAAAAGTATTAGGAGCTTCATTCATTTCCCCCTAAGTTCCTGATATGGAAGCTCAATATGCTCATTATTACGGATTGCCAATTCAGTCAACATGATTGTTTATTGATAAAGTTGGCTGAAAAAAAGAACTTTGGGAGAAGGTCTGACTCAATTAGAAATGATTAGTAAAATTAAGAAAATTGCTTTGTTGAGCTTGATGGCAATTACTGAATTTAGAATTAATGGAGCTGAATCCAATAATAATTCAAAATGAGCTCAACGGAAGGGGAATGTGAAATTAAAGGAAAAGAATTTATTTAGTAAACGGCAAACCCTATTTTTTTTAAAATAGGTACCATTGTGGGGAGAGCGGAGGAAGGGATAATTAAATCAGTTTGACTTTGGGCGCTAGATCTTGCAGGTACAAAAAAGATACCTCTTTGGGCAATTTGTGACATTGCTTGAAAAAGGGAGAAGTCCATTTCAGATAGATTTTCCTGGACTCACTTATAGCATGAAGTATTGAAAGAGGACATTTTTTAACTGATAATCAGGTCAAGTGAGGGATGTGTGAGAGTTTTATATGATCACATTATCCAACTTGGGATTAATTAAGCTTCATTTTTTAAATTATTGGTTTGCATATTTTACTTTAGTTTATCACTTAAGCTTTAATGAAAATTTAATTATGTCATTTATTTGGTGATAATAATTGATTAAATAATTAATTGTAATTCTCAGAGGATCGTGTCCAATGATAATTATGATTACAATTTTGTCAGGGATTGTTTCCAACAGCGTGGATCTGAGTGAATTGGCTTAAACTGGTCAATTACTCATGAGAAATCATTGGGTTTGTTAGCCAACATGTGGGTTGATATGAATGCCAATTTAAATATACTATTCCTTGTGAATATCAGCTAAAGTATTTCCCAAAATCGAACTAATATCTCTTTTTAGTCAGCTAGGCATGCTGAGACCATTGTGGTTACCATGACTTACCCCTAACTCATGTCCTCCCTTAGTTCTGTTTATAAATATTCCCTCATTTTAATAATAAGAAACACCTTAGACTGAGATATATACCTTAGAACTATACTTTATATTTATTATATCTTGTAGTTTATCTGCTTCTTGTGAAGATAGTCTTTGTCTAAGTGTCAACGCCCAAGTGAGGCTGAAGTCACTTGAATTGTTATATATTACCAGAGTGAGGCTGAAGTCACTTATATTATTATCTGCCATAGTAGGGCTGAATTTACCCATTTCAAAACTTGACTAAGCTAATTGTCTTCATACAATTAGCAAGTTCATATTTATTCCCAGATTCAGTAGTTAAGAAAACCTGTGCATCAGTGAAAACCCCAGTTTTTACATGAGGGGATATAGAAGACCCTCAGACAACTCCCCCAATTTTGCCACAGGTTTGGCGGTACCCTGTTACTAGCCATAGGTATTTTGGCCAAGGATTGGGGCAATAGTATCACCCAAATTTGTGAGGTTCCTCCAAGAATTGACCAGGGTTTTTTGGTTGATGTTATTCATTTCAAAACCTAAATCATCCTTAATAAAATATTGTACTTATAATTGTCGACATCACCCCCTTTATGAGTGTTAGAGGAAGAATAAGGCGGCAAGAACTGGACGTACACCCAGTTGACAGTGACTCCTGTAGCAAGAGATTTGATGGAGTATGCCTGCCTCATTTATAATTGACTACAAAAGGTCCTTCCCAAATGGAACCAAGCTTCTCCCTTCTAGGATTGATACAATTATGATAATACAGCACCAAGTTAAATACTTGTAAGGAAGGTAGAGGGGTCTGGAGCTCATTAGCGGCTTGACCCTCTTTTGTGACAGTTTTGGCCAAATTAAACATAGCCTCTGAGTGTAACTGAATGATGTTCTGGGCTTACTTCTTCATGGCTTTCTTGGGGTCATTCCTATCTGAGAAAATATCTTTGGCTAATAATTTCTGGCACTCCAGGTTCCCATCCATAAAATACATGGAAAGGTGACATTTTGAGGATTCTATGGTAACTGATACAGTAGACCATGAGGGCACTTGGTAAGTACTGATCCCAATGAAGGGGGTCTGAAGTGGCCATTTTTCGCAATATAGAAACCAGAGTCCCATTTGCTCTCTCCATAATACCATTGGTCGAGGGGTTATAGTGGGCCAAAAAGAACTGTTGCATGCCCATGAAGGTAGCGAGGATCTTCACCACTCTAGAGTTAAAGTTTTTCTCATTATCACAGAGAAAAGCCTGGGGGCAACCGTGTAGAGTAAAAATATTCTGATGGAGGAAAGTTGCTGTGGACTTGGCCGTTTGAGCAGGGAGAGCCACAGCTTCAACTAATTGGTTCATTAATCAATTCTGACCAAGATATATCGATATTCCAGAAGTCTAAGGCAGAGGTCCAACCACGTCTAAAATTATGTTAGGAAGTGTTGTTGAGGCGTAGTGGGTTAATATTGATACTGGGCCTTAAAACTAGATTGCTTTTTGCAGGTCAGAAAAGTGTTCAGGACCTCAGTTATGGTCTCCATAATTCCCTCTCTGTAATAACGCTTTTTAACCCACTCCTATGCGTTCTTAATCCCACTATGCCCTAAAATAGAATGGTTTGCAAAATGACAGGTACTCACTCTGACAGCCGGATATAGGGCAACCAGTCTACCTCTACTTTCTTGTAATGCTTTCCTGTCATGTTTACATGACCTAATTGAAGGTAATAACAGAAAGGACAAGATGTGCGGCAAATGGTCCAAAAAGTCAAGCTTCATGACCTCCCTGATCTCAAGCACACCTTGGGATAACACTGGATACAGGCAAGGTATGCCCAGGTTGGTAAAAGCGAGATCATAATGCCCAGCGTCTTATTTAGGCTCTTGCATTAAAAAGGATGACTTACCTTATAATTGATAATGGCTCAATTTGATTAATCTGTAATAGGGGTTTAAACCCTGTTCAAATTATGAAATTACTAACTCAGGTTAGGCTCAACTTCAATCAATCACTCAAGTAAGGTAAATTTTAAAGTACGTTAACTGGTCATATGGAAACGTGCATTTATTGGTGCATCAAGGCTTAGTACCACTTTCTCTGATCAAAAATTTATCCCAAGTTGGCTTAAATATGTTTGCAAGACCAACCTTTCTTGTTGATCATCTTCCCTATAATATAGAACCCTTTTGTTTACAGTTTTTTATTCTATGTGGACTTGGGCAAACCTGTGCATGGACCTCTTTGAGCAGGTCTTGTGACACGTTAGCCAATTTATTTTCTAGAATATTACAACAGCCTTAGGTACACCACTGGGCCGCTCTGTTTTCTTCCATTTTGAGTCACCCGTGTACTCTAGCCCAGTTCAAAGCTTAGATATGTATTCCTCTTTGGGATACAGCCGAGTTTTGCTGATTGTACAATCTCTATTAATGTTAACCATGTTCACCACCCTCGCCCTATGCTATTTTATCTCAAGAACACTCTGCTGAGCTATCCTTCTTGTAATACTGATGACTAATTCCCTTATGTTGGACCTGTGCTCTGAGCACCACCACGCAGGGAACTGGATAATTATAGATACTCTCTTGACATTAAATGACCAACCTCTATACTTTACGTGCACAAACTTTTTCATATGGGACTTTCATAAAGTGCAAATGGTGTGCGCCAGCTGTTGGCCATGGCCGCGGTGAGGCTCACCATTGTCATTGCATTTTGTCAATGGCTGGAACACCTTGGCGTTATTCTTGCTACCTCTGACTGTATAGTATCCACTCTTTTTGCCTGTACCTGGTGGATACAGTCACTTTGCAATCTGAGAGTCATTATTCCCCGACTTTCACCAAAAATTAATAAATCTGACTCAAAAAACTGGTTTTTTCTTCGTTACCACGTTTGGTCAGTACAGGTGGTATCCTTGATGGAGGGCCTGGTGGTGATTGCCTTAAATAACGTCATACAACTCATCACTAAAATGGGCATAGGGTCGTTCATGGCACAAAACACATTTTATAACAACGTTTCCATATATATAACTGAGCCATATTTATTCTCTTATGGCTCAGATATGGAACCCATTTCAGTGTATCAAATCACCCCAGAGAACCCATGCTTGACCACCGCAATGATCCGTGGAACCCATAAGGTGAAGAAGGAGTTACAATTACAATATAAAAACATTTTTGCAGTTGCTGAAGATATGTTTGGATATGTGACCTCAGTAGTAAGAGCGTGTTATGCAAACAGCAAGTAAGAAATAGACTGGCCTGCCAGTCTGGATGCCAGAGCATCCAAGTGTCAAACCAGAATGCCAGAGGCACTGCTGCTGGTATGATGGATATGGAACTGGAAGGGAGCTTAATTCTTAACAGATAAAAATGGTATTTTGGGGGAAGTTGTTTTACTAGAAAATTCAAGGAAAGAGAATCAACCGATAATTTTCTCAGTCCAATGCACCTAATTAAATAGTCGTCAATTTTGAGGGAAAATAAGCTGGGATCGGGTTCCACAAGTTCAACCTAAGTGGAGAATTATTTGGAAAATGGGCAGGTTAGTTCCCTAGAAACCAACATTGCAAAATTTGGCGGTGGGCTGAGTTGCAGTCAATTTGACCTAAGCGGCGAACTATTTGGGAATGGGCAGGTTAGTTCCCTGAGGACTGACATTGCTAAATTTGGCAGCAGGCCAAGTTGCAGTCAGTTTGACCTAAGTGGTGAACTATTTGGGAATGGGCGGGTTAGTTCCCCGGGGACCAACATCACAAAATTTGGCAGTGGGCCAAGTTGCGGTCAGTGGCATTGTGTTAGGTGCAACGCTCAATTTGCTGGCGGGAATCTGCACATTGGGGGTGATGCCTGACGAAATTGGGAGGGGGGATTTTTTGATCATTGTTTAAACCAAATCGCAACCATCAGGCATTCCAGCTAATAGCTTAGGCTTCATACCTTTTTGACCATTTGAAACCTGAGTATTGGGCTGATTGCCGCTCAAATTAGTTGCGATCAATTCCATTTCAGCGATCTCAGTGCAGATTTTACTGATTCCTCATAACAGTTCTGCTGAGGAGAGTGTGGGTACTGGAAGTGGGATCCAAAGCGGAAGGTCTATTATCCAGTGCTCATCTACCACATGAGCGAGATTGCCCTGAGTAACAAGGGGTATGGCCATCCTCTTCAGTACCTTCTTGCTCAGGAATGGAAAGATGGCCCAATTGACGCCCAGAGGATGTTCACCGGGACTTACATTACCCTTTCCTTTTTCCAAGAGAAGAGCCTAATCACTGTGAAACTGTACAAGAGTCACCTTCTTGTGCGCCTTGGGTGACTTGATTGTCATTATTGATGCAGGTTTTTTGGGGACATGGAGAATCTCAGGGTGGGATATGTGGAGCGCTTCACCAGGTTCATGCAATTTGTGCAATTGTGCACCTTGCCCCAACTGTTCTCGTAGGCCAGATATCTTTTCCAAGTCATGAGATATTGGACAGAACATCGCAATTTCTGGGATGCCAGGATAACCTCTTCCTTGGCCTCTTCTCCATTTTTGATGATAAACGGTTTTGGTTCCATGAGAATGCACCTTTGAAGGGCGACAGCTGGGAAACTACTGGGCTTTGGGGAACAAACTCATTGCAAGTTGAGATGTCAGACCCTACTGACATGGGCAAGATAACCACGGCAACTATGGGGTATGGGTTTGGAGTTTTGAGTGGGACATGACTAATGTGGGCAGGGATAATCTTCTTTATGACCTGATTCAGTTGGAAAGAAGGGACCATTGATGCACCAATATCTACAAGAAAGGCGGAAATGGTAGAGAATGATGGTTGGTCAAATATGTCAGGTGAACAGCAAGTAAGAATTAGACTGACCTGCCAGCCTGGATGCCAGAGCATCCAAGTGGCAAGCCAGAATGCCAGAGGCACTGCTGCTGGTATGACGGATATGGAACTGGAAGGGATCTTAATTCTTAACAGATAAAAATGGGATTTTGGGTAAGTTGTTTTATTGAAAAATTTAAGGAAAGAGAATTGACCAACAATTTTCTTAGTGTGATGCACCCAATTAAATAGTCATCGATTTTGAGGGAAAATAAGCTGGGATTGGGTTCTGCAAGTTTGACCTAAGCAGCAAATTATTTGGAAAATGGGAGGGTTAGTTCCCTGGGAACTGACATCGCAAAATTTGGTGGTATGCCAAGTTGTGATCAGTTCAACCTAAGCGGTGAACTACTTTGGAATGGGTGGGTTAGTTCCCTGGGGACTGACATAGCTAAATTCAACGGTGGGCTGAGTTGCGGTTGGTTCAACCTAAGCGGTGAACTATTCAGGAATGGGTAAGTTAGTTCCCTGGTGACCAACATCGCAAAATTTGGCAGCGGCCAAGTTGTAGTCAGTGGCATTGCGTCAGGCGCAACACCTGATTTGCTGTCAGGGTTCTGCCCATTGGGGGTGATGCCTGACAGATTTGGGAGGGGAGGATTTTTTCAATTATCATGTAAATTGAATCACAACCGTTGGGCATTCCAGCTGATATCTCAGTTTTTATACCTTTTTGACCATTTGAAATCTGAGTATCAGGCTGATTGCCGCTCAAATTAGTTGTGATCGATTCCATTTCAGCAATCTCAGTGCAGATTTTACTGATTCCTCATAACAGTTCTGCTGAGGAGAGTGCGGGTACCAGAAGCGGTATCTGAAGCAGAAGGGCTATTATCCAGCGCTCATCTACCATGTGAGCAAGATCGCCCTGAGTAATGAGGGGTATGGCCATCCTCTTTGGTACCTTCTTTCTCAGAAACAGAAAGATGGCCTGATCGACACCCAGAGGACGTTCACCAGGACTTACAGAGTGGCCAAATATTCCTATCCATTCTATGGTGCAAAATTGTACCCTGAGGATAGGTTGGACCCTGAAGAAGGTTTTGGTGAAGTGTTGGCACTTTCTGTTATACTTAAAGATCATTTGAGATATTTTTTATTGACTGCTACCATTTAATCCCTTTTAGGAAAAATCAGCACTACTTTTTTGGTGGATACTGTAACCTCTGAGATTTTATTGACCATTACCTAGCCTACTACCATGAGATGAGTTACTTACCAGGTGGTATGTTTAGAGAAGGGGCTTTCAAAGGCATTCCCACGTTAAAAGATTATGGGTTAGTGTATTCTTAAGTTTCCAAATATCATTTGTCTGACCACTTCCAAGCTATCAAAAACCTCTTGTACCCCATCAATTTGGGTGTATAGTGGTAGCAAAAGTTTGGCATCAGAACCAACTTGAAAGATGATACCTTATCTAAAACTTTAAAAAATGGTCACAAGTTAGTTTTTCCTTTGGCGGAAGCAAACTTTCATGGGGATTTGCTTCACTGGCCCTTTATCCACACACTCATTTTTGCTCCGTTGCTGAAGCCCTCCATGGAGATTCCCTTACCTTCCTGTTTGGAGGGGTTGGAAGCTTCTTTTGATGTGTCCTCAGCCAATGTACTACCAGCCACTCAGAGTTTGATTGTAAGTTCAAGCTCACCATTGATCTGGTGCTTATATATTTCCCAATTTATCCATTGATGGTATGGGAGGAAGCGGCCTTAGATGTGTGGGTTAAGGAGCAGTTATCCAGAGGTGCGTTTTTTCAGCGAATCTACCCTGTATGTTACCTACTTCTCTTTGTGGAGAAGGCCGATGGCACCTTATGCCCATGTGTAGATTATGGAAATCTTAGCAACGTGACAGTATTAGACTTGCATAATTCCACTGGACTCACAGATTGCACGCTATATGGAGAAGTCGAGATTCTTCTCCAAATTGTATTTTTAAACGCGTTCAATCAGATCTGTATCAAGAAGGTCCAGTAGTGGCTGACCGCATTCTGTACCAGAAAAAGGAATTTCCAATTTTGGGCTATACCTTTGGTCTTAAAAATGCCCCTGCTTTATTTCAACGCCATATTAATGTGCTTTGGGGACCTTCTGGGGTATGCGCAGTAGCTTATATGGATGATATTCTGGTTTTCCTCTGACAATTAATCTCATGCAGTACACCTTTATCAGGTGGTGGAGCGTTTGAGGGCAACTGACCTCACAATATAAATATATAAGTGCAATTTCTTTATTCTAAGTCACCTTTTTGGGCAACCTCATGTTTGACCAAGGGCACATGATCTGTCCAGAAAAGGAGAAGGCAATTTGTGAGTGGCCCACTCCAACTTTAGTTTAAGAAATGTGGAGTTTTTTGAGAAGTGCACGTTCCTTAAGAATTTCACACCAAATTTTTCAGAAGTTGCAGTGACTTTGCATAAGGAGAGTGGGCAAAAGTACTCCAGTGGTCCTCACTTTGCATGATGCCTTTCAAGCGGTGAAGTGTATTTTGCTGTCCACGTACGTTCTTTGCCATATTGGCCCCAATAAAGAGTTCTTTGTTGCTTCTGATGCCACCAACTTTGCCACAGTGGTGGCCCTATTACAAGTAGGCAAAGTTGGAATAGAGTATCTGGTGGGATATATTTCCAGAAAGATGTTTCTACCAGATTTATACTTTGCCACATATGATAAAGAGTTATTAGCAGTGGTTGAGGCGCTGACCTATTGTCTTCATCGCTTACATGGCTCATCATAACCCTTCTGTGTACGTACAGATCACTGTGCCTTACTGTACTACCGTGCACCTCATGTCTTAAACCCACGACAAACCCACTAGCATGGGACCTTCGCCCAATTTACGTTTTCTTATGAGTTTATTAAAACAAGGAGAATGTTTTGGAGGATGCTTTGAGCCTCAACTTTTTACTAGCTCCACATCCTAAGGAGGTAGAGGTGCATAATACCCATTTTATAATTCTTCTAGGTAAGATTGTGTCCTAAATTCCCTCTCCCAAGGCCAGCGGGCCAGCGCTCGCTCCTCTGGAAAATGCAATTGAATATGGTGTGTTCAGAAAGGTAGTCCTTTTCCAGCCTTTGTCAGCTGAATATGCTATGGTTCTTTCCAAGAGCGCATTGAATCAAGAGGACATAACCAGAGAAGTTACCAAGTGAAGGATGAGATGGTGTGGTTTCAGGGGCACTAATTTGGTTCACGCCAGACCACTCCACCTGGAAATCATCTGGGACCATCATGACGGAATATCCGTTGTTCATCCTGGGAATGAGAAGACTCTAGAGATAATTCTCTGCACTTATAATTGGAAGTATTTAGATGAACAGGTGGGCAGGTATTGTAAAAAGTGCCAGTCTGCAACCAAATGAAACCGAATTGCCAGCCTCTAATGGGGCTTTTGGTACCAGTTCAAAAGGATGAAGGTCCTTGGACTTCTCTATCAGTTGATTTTACTATGGAATTGCTTGTATCTGATGGTTACGATGCTATCATGGTGGTGGTGTACTGCTTTACAAAGTTTGCCTCATTGTCCCCTGTAGAACCACAGTCACAGCGGCTGAGATGGCTAGGCTCTTTGCCACTCATGTTTCGCTATTCACGGAGTCCCTCAAGAAATAATTAATGATTGTGGACCCCAGTTTACTTCCATCTTTTGAAAAAGAGTTGTGTAATACTCTTCATATTTACCCCTGCCGTTCAACTGCCTATCACTACCAATCAGATGGGAACACTGAACGAGTAAACCAATGTCTAGAACAGTTCTTGCGGTGTTACACCACCGCAGATCATTCAGATTGGGTTTCCCATCTCCTCATGGCCCAATTCAGTTATAAAAACGCCCAACATGCATCAATTGGTTGTTCCCCCTTCTTCGCCAACTTTTGCTTAATCCCGCCTTTTACATGGAGCCCAGTTGTGGATCCAAGATGGAAGCGGTGGAGTACTTTGCAAAACCAATCAAGAAAGTACAATAGGGGGTGAGCACAAACTTAGATTCTGCCATGCAGTCTTACAAGGAGAACGCCAATGGTGAGAGACAAGTTGTGACAGCGTACAAGGAAGGTAATCTCATAATGATGGATGCTTAAAACATCCCAATCAAGCAACCATGCAAAAAACTGGGACTGATGAGGATTTATCCTTATAGTGGTGTCTGAAAGGTGGGCCACTGCTAATACCAGGTGGATCTCCCCTCCTTGTTTCAAAATTTTTTCAGTTTTTCATTAAAGCAAGCTTACAATGTTTTAGGGTTGCCCAACAGAGACTCCCAAGGCTTTTCTCATGGATGGAGCGCTGTAGCGGGAAGTGGAGGAGATTGTAGCCTCTTGTCAGATAATAAGAAGACTTAGTATCTTGTATCCTGGAAGGGATTTGATGCAGCAGAGAACAATTGGGTCCCAGCGCATGACTGCGCCCATGACCAAGATCTAATTGTAGCATTTCACGAGCGTTTCCCTGAGGCCGCAGGATCTATGTCCAAGAAAGCCATTGCTGCCATGAAGTTGGTCCCTGCCCACAAAAACATTTCCTTGGTGAATGCCCCTGGAGGGAGGTGGAGCCCAAAGAAAGAGGAGAGGGTAATGTTATGTTTACATGACCCAATTGAGGGTACCAACAGTAAGGACAAGGCTGGGCGGCAAATGGTCCAAAAGGTTAAACTTCAGGACCTTCCTGATCTCAAGCACACCGTGGATTATCACTGACTACAGGCCAGGTATGCTCAGGTTGGTAAAAGCGAGATCATAATGCCCAGAGTCTTATTTAGGCTCTTGCATTAAAAAGGATGACTTACCTTATAATTGATAATGGCTCAATTTGATTAATCTGTAATAGGGGTTTAAAACCTGTTCAAATTATGAAATTACTAACTCAGGTTAGGCTCAACTTCAATCAATCACTCAAGTAAGGTAAATTTTAAAGTACGTTAACTGGTCATATGGAAACGTGCATTTATTGGTGCATCAAGGCTTAGTACCACTTTCTCTGATCAAAAATTTATCCCAAGTTGGCTTAAATATGTTTGCAAGACCAACCTTTCTTGTTGATCATCTTCCCTATAATATAGAACCCTTTTGTTTACAGTTTTTTATTCTATGTGGACTTGGGCAAACCTGTGCATGGACCTCTTTGAGCAGGTCTTGTGACACGTTAGCCAATTTATTTTCTAGAATATTACAACAGCCTTAGGTACACCACTGGGCCGCTCTGTTTTCTTCCATTTTGAGTCACCCGTGTACTCTAGCCCAGTTCAAAGCTTAGATATGTATTCCTCTTTGGGATACAGCCGAGTTTTGCTGATTGTACAATCTCTATTAATGTTAACCATGTTCACCACCCTCGCCCTATGCCATTTAGCTTGAGCACACTCTACTGAATTATCCTTCTTGTAATACTGACGACTAATTTCCTTACATTGGACCTGTGCTCCGAGCACCAAAACTCAGGGAACTTGAGATTTATAAATACTCTCTTGACACTCCCACTTTCCACCTTGGTATTGCAGGAGAGCCGAGCTATCGTCTTTTGTACAGGTTTATACTCATCTACCAATGCATAAATAATCATCAGGAGTTCATGTAATCTCTCAGCTTTACTATTATATAAATGAAGGGCATGCAGCCGCATCAAATTATCAACGTTCACATGGCTAGTTCCCTCCCATTGCCTAAATTTCCATGTTGTAATTCTGGAGCTTTAAAGCCCAGCAAGCCAACCGTCCAGTGGGTTCCTTTATATTCTGCAACCACTTTAAGTATACGTGGTCATTAACTACTGTGAAGAAATCCCATATAAGAAGTTATGGTAGTGTTTCACAGCGAGCTGGATAGCAAGGCACTCCTTTTCAGTGGCGCTGTAGTTGTGTTCAGCTTTTGAGAGCACCTTGATGTAGTAGTAAACATGATGATTGACCTCATGCTCATTCAGTTGAGCCAAGATAGCTCCAACGGCGTAATCAGAGGCATCCGTGAACAGCATAAAGGTCTTGCCATAGTCAGGGTGGCAGAGGATCAACTGGTGGCACAAAAATTTATTCAGGGCTTAAACGCGACTTTTTGTTATGCCCTTAATGAAATGGGATTGTTCTTAGCCAAGAGACGGATGAGGGGCTCACTGATCTGGGCGAACTTGGGGATGAAATGATGGTAATACCACATTATGCTCAAAATACCTGGATGTCATGGAGGGTTTTAGGCGCTGGCATCTTGGATATAGCTGCGACCTTATCTTTTAAAGGTTAATTCCATCTTGAATGATGGCGTGTCCATTAAAAACCAGCTTTTTCTGGAAGAACGTACTTTGTGATGCTTCATTTTAATGTTAGAAGCCCGCAGGCGTTGGAACACTTCTTTCAAATGGGTAAGATTCTCTTTAAAGGTCTTGGAAAACACCGTGATATCATCAGGTTAGACGATGACGCAGCTTAACCTAAAGTCCTGCAAGATATGATACATTGCTCGCTGGAAAGTGGTGTTTGCATTGCAAAAACCTTGTGGTAGTCATTTAGTTTGGAAGAGACCCTCAATGCAAAAAAGAGTGCATCTCCTGATCTTGGGGGGAAAGGTCCATTTGTCAATAACCGCTAGCTAAGTCCATGGTGGAAAAGAAGTTAGAACTGGAGAGTTGAGCTAGGACGTCATCAATGCGGGGGATAGGGTAACTACCCTTTTTAGTAAGGTTATTTAGTTTTGCTGTAGTCCATAAACTACCTGATAACCGCCATTCTTCTTTTTATGAGTAATAATGGAGATGACCAAGGGCTTTGAGAAGACACAAGCAGCCCCTCATCCAAAAATATCTCATCTATGTCCTCGTTTGGAGCTCTTCAATCTTTGATTTCCAATAAGGCTTGGATTGAATAGGCCGAGCATCACCAACATCAATGGTATGAGTCCAACCCTTCATATGTCCATAGTCAGTATCATATTGGGATAAGATTTCGTTATAGGACTCTAGGAGAGAGAACACTTTTTCGAGATCTTTGAGGGTTAGATCCTTAAAAATTTTAACGTGGGGCAAAGCGCATATCACTTGATCATTAGGTTTTCCCAGACCTAACATAGACGCAATATAATGGACTTGTCAGATGTCCTCAATTGGAATCAGTAGGGCTTTTTCAACCTACTTATGCTTCTTTATGGCCATATCCTTGTTAGTAAGATTTTCCAACAGAAGATTAATGGGTCATTGGTAGGAAGGATCTAGGATATCTAGCAATATCTGAAGTTTCAAAGGGCTTATGCCATCAATTCTTGTTAAGTGCAGTAGGCATTTGCTGGGTATTTGTATTGTAATCTTGGTGTCTATCACCTTTTTTCACCCGCTTTTACCACTAACTCCTCTGACGCATACAATGGAAGACCCTCTGAAGCATCCACGGAGTCAAGCAGATTTTTAATGTTTCTGCCTGACGTGGTATAAGTAAGAGTGAGGGCGGAAAAAGAGTACTCAACTAAGCATGGGTATTCTTTCTTCTTAGGATCATCGTTAAAGATAAGAGGAACTTTTTAATTGAGAAGGGAGAGAAATCCCTGTTTTAAGTTAATATTTCCATAATACTCAATCATGAATTGAGTGCCAATAGAGCAGGTCGTATGCATTATTTTCCAATGCCACAGCGGGTGCAGACAGAAGGAGCTTCCCAGTAAGTATGGTTAGAGAATAGTAGGCTCCAATAGCTCGCGTGTTGTTGGGCCCCACAGTTCCAAACTTGTGAGAATAGTTCAGGTTGGGCGCCGACTTAATTTTATTTATGAGCTTTGAAAAGACTACGTTCACTGTAGCAATCATATAATGATGGCTTGAACTTGCATCTTATTGATGACAACCTCTACCTTGGTTATAGTGCTACCAAAAGTATGGGAGGGCAAGAATCTCCTTCAAATGGAGAGAGGAGGTAAGGCGTTGAGCCATTGCAGGGTATTTATCTTTTTTAAATTTTTAGGTTATGAACCTGCTGGATAGATTAAATCACTGTACTGATAAGCTGTTCAGTATCACTGGCTATATCAATTACCTCTGAACACCTCAAAGACTGTTGGAATAGGTTTATCATGGTATCATAGCCATCACTATTCTTTCAGGCCTCAACCTATCCAGTATCTACACTTCCATTGGGGCTCCCGAGACATATTAGCCCGCATCTTCACCACCCCCTTAATACTCATCATCAGAGGGGTTGTCAATGCACCCCAAAGTGTTGCTAAGAGGGAGTTTAGATAGTGGCTTGTTCTTCTCACAAGGGAGGGACTTTTGGCGCTCATTTACCCTTTTGGTTTTTGGAGAAAGAATCGTAGCTGCACCAACTTTTGTGGCCACTTGAGGTGAAGGACTCTTTTGATGCATGGTCAGAGGTGAGGCCATGGTGGTTATAGAGAATGGCTCTGTGTGATGTGAGGGAGGAGCTGCGGGATGGACGCTTTAAGAGAGAGCGCTGAGTGTGAAGAGAAATCAACTGATTTCATAAGGCTTACTTGAGGTGCAGCTGAGGGGAGAGATCCTGACCTTATTACCCCTTGGTGCCCTCTGGCCAACCTCTAATAGAGAAGGGAAGTCTATTTTGAACGCCCCATGGGAACTGGCTCTGGAAGGGTAATCATCACCGGAGGGATCAGTAGGACTTCCTGAGTAAGCTTAGCTTCATGGAGATCAGCAACCTCTAATAATATTCCTTTTATATCCTGAAAATTCCGTAAGGAAAGCTTCACTGAGACAATATAGGGCTAAGGAAGGGTAAGAGGCTAATCTATCCAGAATAGCAGCAAGCACGACATCAAAGTAGTATATTAGCAAGCAGAAGAGGCTGGGACGCGCTGTAAAACCGGTCAATGAAGGTGGCAACTAATTTCACTAAAAAGTAGACTTATGCACATAACCGCCCGTTTTTTCCTACGCAATCTCTGCTTGGATTTAATTTTTCAATGAGCGCGCTTTTTACTTTAGCCCAAGTTTTAATGGTGGCCATATAAGGTACCATTACCTCTTGATTGGAGAAGCTGAGTCAGGATAGTATATGCTTTATTTTTGGGGATTGGTTGTCCTATCCATAACGGCCACATAGACAAAGAACAAAGAGATGCTACCATCACCTGAAGTAAATTTGTCTCGAAAAGGTGGTTTGGAGATTATTGGGGCAGCCTCATGAGAATCTTGGCAAACGTGCTGTTCAAGTGCTCTAAGCCAAGACATTGCGTTGGCTAGCTGCTGGGCTAAAGCATCTATCCAGGGTTCAAAAGCTTTGGGGAGGTCGTGATGGGTATTTACCCCAACACCCTCCATTTCATTAGTCTTTTGTGGTGTACTGACCCCTGTAGTGAGCACCACTTGTTGGAATTCAGGATTTTCTTTTGCTCATTGGTGCATATACACACCTAAATTATATAATATTTGCAGGAGAAGTTGGTTCTCTACAGCGGGATAAATAAGTAGGGGGTTATCAACCACTTTTAAGTAAAATACTAAACTTTTTTATAATAAAATTAATTTTATAAAAGGTTTTTGTTAGTAATAACTGAGGGGTCAAGGAGCAAATCCACTTAATATATTGATGCTTATTATTTAAACTTTTCAAGACTAAAAGTGAATTGGGGCACAGATTTTGGATTAGGCTAGTAATAGCCATAATAGGGAATATTAAGTTTCAGCCTATTAGGGCTCTCAAGTCTCATCTTGCTTTGATGGAATGATCAATGAAAGGTCAATAGCAGGTAGGATAAATCCGTGAGGTACGGTTTTAATATTTCACTCAATCATTGGATGAAAAAATTTTCATCTGATGAAACCCCTTCAAGGCTATAAAAGAGGTTTGTTGGATTTAGGATATGAGAAGCTGGCTTGGGTGCCTTAAAACATAAATATCAACAAATAAGGGCTTAAAATCACTTAATTTAATAAATTAAATAGACACTAAAAACTAGAAAGTTGTAGGGTTTTTATAGTTTTATTAAGTGTCTTGGGGTAAGGAAAAAAATGAACCCTCTTGATATCTGACCATTTAGTATTTAAAATGGTATCTAGGGTCGAAGGAAATTCATTGGTAAGTTTGAGATGGCTTGTTACATTCTGAAAAAGGAAATATGCGAGTTCAGCCTATCAAAGCTCAGAAACTCACTTCAATATAGCTGAACAATGGATGGGTTATTAGCAGTAGACAATATGTACCTTTAGGGTAGCTATTTAATATATTTTTACACACACACACACACACACACACACACACACACACACACACACACACACACACACACACACACACACACACACACACACACACACACACACACACACACACACACACACACACACACACACCCAATCCTCATTAGCTAAAATTATTGCACCTTGGGGGACCTCTGCCACACCTATAAAAGGGGTGGTCCCCACTTAGTTGGTTGAAGGGAATTGGACGTGGCAGGTGGAGAAAATGCCAATGGACTCCCTGAGTTCCCTCACATTGTCAGGGCAATTTGACTTCCTAACTTCATGCTTTTTCCGTTTAGTATTCATAATAGTATTACCCCAATTTGCAGGGATTCACTGAGAATCAGCCAGGGTCTTTTGGCCAATAAAATCATTAATATCATCTAAATCACCTTTATGGTATCAGAAACTTGTAGATGTCTGAAAAATTCCCCACGTTGGCTCATATTGACCCACAACATTCTTTTATTGGAGCTGTGAGGGAAAATGTCTGACAGGGGTGGGTTCAGGGTAGGTGTTTGGACTAAGTTAGCGAGGGGATGGAGAGGACCCTTGTAACAACTCACCCAATTTTGCCACAGGTTTGGCGGTACCCTGTTACTAGCCATAGGTATTTTGGCCAAGTATTGAGGCAGTAGTATTACCCCAATTTGTGAGGTTTCACCAAGAATCAACCAGGGTTTTTGGCAAATGTTATTCATTTCAAAACCTGAATCACTCTTGGTAATCTATCAGACTTAAAATTGTATAACAAACGCTTCATAAATTTCAATCCCTTATAGTTATAATGTGACCTGATTGACTTTCATAAAGAGTTCAGTTGTTGATTGATACACTAACAACTGGATTCACTTAAATTGTTATTTATCTTCTCTGATGAACCATTATTATTAGTTACTATTGGAATCAAATCCTGTTAATAACACTTTCTAACGTCTCATTAAAGAATAGCTCTGATCAATAGTTATCAGATATTGATAACTCTAATTTACAACAAGGTTATTCCTTCATAAGTCAATTAAAATTAGATGATAAAAAAGTAATAGATAGCTGGATAATATGGCATACACAAATCTCAACTCCACATCAGCCTCATATATCTTTGGCATATTGCTAAAAGCAACCGGTAATTCATACTGCTCCAGCTTCTGTACTTAAGGCTTTGATACCACTCTAACTGCCTGTACTATAGTGTCCCCCTGACATGAGCAATTGTGACTGCTAGTACATTGTAAGTGATGATGGATTGAGGAGGCGAGGCTTTTGGGGCGTCATGGTGAGAACATGGTATATGTTGGATTTGTCAGAGTTAGGATATCACATTTCTACTCTGCACACTCTTTTCCCTACTGTTTGGAATCCATCGCTCCCACATGAAGCATCTTAGGTCTGGGGCCCTTGGTATTGCACTGGCTGGTGTAGTGCCCCTTTATACCACATTGTTGAAACGTGAAATGACAGATGTCAGTTCTTCTGGCTTGATTTGGAGTTAATCTCTATTTTAGTGTCCTGTTGGATGGGCTTGTTTTAGTTCTCTTGATTACTGTGGTACCCCTTATTGGGTGCATCAAATGTTTCATCACACCTGTGGAGATTGTTTACCAACTGCAATATGTTATATTAATTGTTTAACATGGGTAGCATGGCACATTATAGTTCCTTTTAAGGTTCAAAAGCGTTACATATGGCAATCTGTGTATTGTAGTTGTTCAAGACCTTTTCAATGTGTAGAACCTAAGCCTTTTTTAGTACTAGATAGAACCTAAGCCTTTAATAAAAAAGATCAGAAAACTCTAAGATTTGTTTGTTCTTTTTAAAGGAAATATAATTGAAGGCAATCTTCCTGGTCATCATCATATCCACTCTTCTAAATTCCATTATGATTATGTTCTTTGCATTCTGGTAAGACAACACAGCCTTGTTGATCTTGAGCATCACCAGCTCCTGACTCTCTGGGTCCAATAAATTTACTACGGTCACAAGTTTAGCCTTTTCAATCATGCTGTCCATGCTAATTTTAAATAATGACAAATAGGTGTGTATGTTTCCTTTTCTGTCAAACTTTAGCAAGTTGATGGGCTAACCCTGAAAACTACTGGCGTCCTCATATTTTTGCTGAGGATTCATGACATGGGTGGTAAGTCAGAACTGCTGAATTTAATATAAAATTTAAATGGGTTGAAGTGGATGAATTGGCAATGGGCGTAGGGTAAATTAGTGCTTTGTTGCGGTCATCTGGAACAGTCATAGTATTTCAAGTGGATTTTCCAGAATAGAAGTGTTGAGATTCAATATGACTGAACGATAAGCTATAGTCTCAGAAGTTTGAAATTTAGATTTAAAGCGATCCTCAAGATCCAATGGATGTTATGTAGATGTGAGGTAAATCATTTAAAGTATTCATACTTAGGTAAATTGGGGAATTACAGTGAAACTTTAATGATAGAATAAAACACCTAAAACTTGTAGCCAATAAGAAATTACTAATCGGAAGAGTCAAGACTGATTAGGAAAACCAAGTATTAATAGTTGAGCAAGAAACCATCTAGTACTAAAAAAATAGTCGATCAAGAGAATGAGAAAGGAGGTCTTTTATGATGCTAGAGGGTAGTAGGGAAGTGTAACGGAAGTAGCTTTTAAATTTGATATTAAATAAATTGGTATTGTTGGGGCAATAGCTCCTTATTAAATCCTTTATTATTTTTTTAAGATCAAGGACCAGTGATCCTCATTTTGCTCGTCCATAGCTCAGTGGGTTTTACCTTGTGCAACCCATTTTATAGAATCAACAAAATCCGCTGAAAGTTTACAGTGGTGATCACTACAGGGGGCCATTGATCAAAACTTAAAAAGCTTTATATTTTAAAGACCCATGGTACAACTGACTCGCCTTGATGGGGTACTACTCCAGTTTATTGAATTGTCTCTATATGCAGGAATTGAAGCTTACCTTGGATACACTACTCCAGGCTCAAAAAATGATTTTCTAAGAAAATAAAAGTATAATTGAGCAGCTCGCTAAGGCCTTTCACTAACTGCACCTGGTGGGTGACCAAACCAACCAACTTGCTGACCTCTTGGGTAACACTACCAAGCGGCTATACTGTTCAGAGTGTAAATTAAATAAGGTTTTCAGGGATGAAGTGATCTGCAGCAACAAGCTGCCCCCATTTAACTGTGATGGAAACATACATGGGTTTTTCAAGAAGTTTTAATTTTCCATAGAGGAGGCTTCCAATCGGCCAAAAGTTAAACTGTTTTTATCCACTTTAGATGTTGCGAGTGCCACCCAGGTCAAATGTTACCTTAAGGATAGTACCATCGTATATCAAGAGGTGTAGGAGACCATGATCCGCCCATTTGGGGGTGTGGCAAAAATGGTGCAGTGCAAGGCAAAAGTTTTGAAAATTCAGTTTCATAAAACTAAGTCCTTAATGGAGTTTGCAGAGCGTTAACAGCTGAGGCTCATGAGTTGGTGGGAGAGAATATCTTAACTAATGAGGAGGTTGGCGTAGCAATGATGGCAGCTTTTAAGCCATATTAAGAACTTTATAATGCTGGTCTTACATTCTTTATGAAGACACGGAGCTATTAAAATTGTCAGTCATTTATTCCATCTATCAGTCAATTTTAGTGCTCCCAATGTGGAACAGAAAGCCCCTGCAACCGCTACTGAATACCCTGGGTATTGGAACAACAACGACTTGGTTCTAGTCCATTGGGAAACACTCAACCCCCTAATGCTTTGGTAAGTCCTTTCTGCCCCCATTATCAACCAGCTCGTCTTCAGTTGAACCACAATTCATCAATTAATTTCAGATCTGGATCTATGGTTGTGATGCAAGGTTGAGTGCCCTTCACAAATGCTTGTTTCTAGTGCGGTCAATGAGGCCATTATTTAGCTATCTGTTTCAGAAAATTGAAGGTTGATGAAGTACCAGTTGCCCCAAATAAACAGATAAAAGGTTGAGTGGAGTAGATATGGTACTTTCTACTTCCGCTGATTCAAACCTAGCTGTCCCTGATGGTTTTCATGAGTCAATTTTTGTCAGTCCCAGTACTCACCTTGACGATTTATCATATCAACAGATCCCCTACGATATATTATCCTCAAGCTGAGGGAGAGATCCCAATAATGTAAAAACAGAGTTCCGCCAAGATGTGCAAAAGCCATATGCCTGTCAAGTCCTTGAGCAGATGGTAAAGTTAACAGCAAACCTTCAACATATGTCGAAGTTCTGGAGGGGGTGGAAGTGACGATTCCAGTAGAGAAAATTGCCCAGGAGTGTCCTCATGTCAGTGCTGGTATTCTCAATTTTCTGGATAACCAAAAGCCCTTGGATGTTTATGTATTAAACACCAATGGTTCTTCTTATTTGGAGTGTACATACTGTGACATGTTTGTACAAAATACCAAAATGGGCGATTATAATACTGGCACTCCCATCAATATAACATCCACCATGCTTGTAGCTAAGCTTCCAATGAAACTGATATGGACAAAAGAGTAGTGCACAGAACCACAGGGGCACAGAGAACTGTGTCGGAGGGTGCATACAGTGCGTTGCCTTTGGGGTTTGGGTCAGTTGGTGCATCCTCTCCAGCAGTGGTGTTGCCTTGTAATAACTACAAATTTTTGATTGGTGCTGCGTTCATGTGGCGATTTTAGCTGTGGTCAAATTGCGGATGAAATCATCAGTATCCTAAGACAACATATACCTATATACTTTACTTCCAGCGGAGTCCTGGAAGATTCAATCTGCTCCAGTAAAATTAATCTCGCATATAGTGATGGAATGATCCCTGTACAAAATTGGTGGATGTAACGAAGGAACTGAGCGGTTCCTAACCAGATTTATAAGTCAATGGTATTCCGCTGCAAGCTGCGAGTGCTTTAAGCATATACTTCTGGGCATCAGGTTATAATAGGGACAGAGCCCAAAATAGACATCCCCTAGAGGACTATATGGTGAAATTATGGGCCATACAAGAAATTAAGGCTTACCCCATGTAGCTCCTGGGCTCCTGTTACCAGGTCAGAGCAAAGTGGAGAAGTTGATAGTAAACCTGCAGAAGGAGTCTATGAAGGTTCAAGGACATCTAGTGGTGGCTTATCTGCATCTGATTCCTATTAAGGAGGTCCACTGGATACATATCTTTGGTTCTTGGGAAGATCTCAGGCTACCTTTAAAAACTCATCAATCATAGTGACTGTGGTTCTGCGTGAGGCTCTAACTGGTCTTTCAGAGGACTAGAAGAACAAGATGATGGATCTGTTTGAGATATACCAAACCATTTTTGCATCTGACAATTACGACTTGGGATGTGCGCGTGGGATTGTGCATCTGTTGGACACAGGGGATCAACCTCTTATCTGGTCAAGGCTTATCCATTGCTCCAAGGCGGCGGAAGAAGTGGTATCTGCTGATATAGATAAATTGGTTAAACAGGGAATGGTAGAGTCGTCAAAGAGTCCCTGAGCGTCCCATGTGCTAATTGTCAAGGAGAAGGATGGTACCAACTGAGTAGTAATTGACTTTTGGAAGCTAATAGCATTATGAAAAAATACTCATACCTGCTTCCACAAATCAATGATGCTTTAGATAGTATGGGTGTTGAATTTTTCCACTATGGACTTGATATCAGGGTATTTGCAAAACAAGTTGCCAGCGTCAGAACAAGAAAAGTGCACTATAATCACCTCAAAAGTGTTGTTACAGCCTACATATATGCCACAGGGTTTGTGCAATGCCCCGGCTATGTTCTAGCGCGCTATGGATACAAACTTGGGTGATCTGAAGCTTTCTTGCATTCTATTCTACCTTGATGATATCAATGTATTCTCTTGGACATTCACAGAACATCTCGATCACCTGGAACAAGTGTTCTGGAGACTCATTGAAGCTAAAATTAAAATTAAGCTCCAAAAGTGCCACTTTTTAAGGAGCAATTGGAATACCTCAGATTTGTGGCAGTCTAAAAAGGGCTCCGTCCTCATCTTGAAAAGGTGGAAGCTATATGAAAGATGACTTGGCTGGGGAATAAGTGCAATATTAAGGTGTTTTTGAGGATAGTCAGTTACCACTGGCAGTTCATTCCCAACTTCATATGTTAGAGGCTCTGCTCTTTGAGCTATTAAATAAGAATGCCACCATTGACTGGAAAGAATGATGTCAAAACACTTTTGATGTTCTAAGAACCGCATTAGCCAGTGCGCTTCTTTTTGCAATACCCTAATGTTGAGAATGGATTATTGTACAAATTGATTCCTCCTTTCCGCCATAAGGGCTGTTCTATCCCAAAAAAATGATGATGGTGTGGAGCATCCCGTGGCGTATTGTAGATGAAGCTTAACAGATCCTGAATGAAATTATACCATGACTGAGTGGTAGTGCTTAGCAGTGATATATGCATTTGAACATTTCTGGGTCTACCTCCACAGGGTTAAATTCAAAGTAGTAATGGATCATGCACCCTTTCTTTGGCTGAACAATCTGTGGGAACCTGAAGGGCGGCTTGCGTGATGGGATTTGAAGCTCCAAGCATATGACTTCAAGATTTTACACTGGCCAGGGGCGAAACACCAGATTGTGGACTGTTCACCCAATTACCAACTGTCACTATTATGGTGGATTTGGTGGACATCATGTTTGAGAAGATGGTGGTGGGCAAATATAATGATGAGCCACAACAAGTGATTAAAGTGCTGGATGCGCTTAAACAGGATGCCCTCTTACGCAATGGGGAATTATATAAGCGGATGGGAGAGTTGACACTGAGTTTTCAAAAACCTTCCGCTAGACCCACAATTATCATGGATGCTCATAGAGCGATAGATCATGGAGGTTTGCAGAAAACGCTGGAGTTCTTACAGCTCCATTACTATTTGGATAGTATGCACTATGATGTGCTTGAAATGGTTTCTTGTTGTCACCAGTGCCAAGTTGTGAAGCCATTCCATATAAAACTACCTACCATATGGTTAAGCCTCGTTTTGCATGGCATACAGCTTCTCTGGATGTGGTAGGGCCTCTGCCAACTAGTGCAAACCGCTCCAAGTATTTAATAGTAGTAATTGACCATTTGACAAGATGGGTGGAATCAAGTGGAATCAATGATTTAGGGGCTTTCACCACCACCAAGTTCATCCTTGGGTGTGTCATACAGCAACATGGTTGTACGCAATTTATCCTCAAGGACAATGGAACCAATTTCACTTTGCATATACTGGCCAATTTGAATGAAATAATGGCAATCCGCGGGGTCTTGACTACACCCTACCCTGAATCTAACAGAATGGGTGAACGGGTCAGCTGAACCTCAGTAAAAGTTCTCTGCAAGCTTGCAAATGATCGGCCTTCAAAATGGAGTGCCCTCTTATCCAACGCTGTCTTTGCATATAATATTAGCTACCACTCATCAACTAGCAAGGGTCCTTTCTAACTACTTTATAAAAGACATTCAGCGTTGCTAGCATTGCTTTATTCCTGTGTGGAGGATACCAGCAGAGTCGAGCCCCAACGCTATTTGGCTTACTTAACAGATATGCTGATTAAACTCCAAACAGAAGCATATTCCACTAATTTAGCTAAGAAGATTCAGGATCAGGAATCCAACCAATATGGCGCAGCAGCCTCCCACAGTTTGGGGTATGAGATCTTGTTTATTCCATGACCAACATGGGTTTGGAAGAAGGAACAAGCTTGCCAGTATAAGGATTGGGCCATTCTGAGATAATTGAGTAGACTGGTGTTGACATCTACTCCAATAAGGAACCTGTGGTTGGTTGGATTCTTAACTGAGTTCATGCAAAGTTCCTTTGAGCATACAAGCAATAGGAGTTTATCATCCAGTCAAGGGGTGGTAATGTCAAAATTTTGATATGACTGTACAATAAGCTATAGATCCAATGGATAGTAATTTAGATTTGAGGTGAGCCTCAAGATTGAGCAGAAGTTATGTGGATGCGAGACAAATCCTTCAAAGTATTCAGTGAGGCTAATTGAGGGAATTCCGCCAAGGCATTTATAATAGAATGAAACACCTAAAACTTGTTGCCAATAGGAAATTATTAAGTGGAAGGGTCAAGATTAATTAGGAATACCAAGGATTAATAGTTAAGCGAGAGAATGAGAAAGGAGGTCTTTTTATGAAGAGGGAGGTTAGTATGGAAGCGTAAGAGGAGTAGCCATCAGATTTATTATTAAACAAATTGGTATATTTAGGGAAATAGCTCGTTATTAAAGTCTTTATCATTGTTAATTCTGAGGATCAGCAATATTCATATTTCTCATCCGTTGCTCAGAGGGTTTTACACTGTGCAACCCATTCAGCGGAATCAACCAAATCCAACAAAAGTTTATAAGAAATTTGAGTCAATTTTCAGGAGTGAGTATATAATTTAGAACTGCTGTTATATTTCTCTGATAATGCACTATTGCTTTTGGACTGAGTCCTTCTGTCTAGACTTGTGTGAATCAGTGAAGACCTCATTGATTTTCTAGTGGCAGGGCCCCACTGGCATTTACAGAGTTTTCTCTGATCTCATCCTAGAACTGATATAGTTTTCCAGATAGACTTTGAAGCTCGTGCTGCAAGAAATGCTTGACCTCTGACAATATTAATTATGTTGTGGCAAGTTAGGCTTTCAGAGCAATGTTTTATAGGTGAGGTGTGTGATCCTTAGGCCTTGGGCCTGGGCCAAGTCATTAAATGATCCAAAATCTCCATTTAGTGGTTTGGAAGATTGGATGTCTTCATTTGGATGCTCATCAAGGACATTTAATCTATTCTGCAGGGTAATTCTCCACTCAAGATCTTATGTTTGATTGTTTTAATTAATCACCGCTCCCAAGAGGCGGACAAGCTGCCAGTCCAACTCTTCTACCAACTTCCAGATGATGTGACCATCTTAGTGTGGGCCTCTCATTTGCATCCTCTATTTCTTTGCGATTTTCCACCTCTGCCTCCAAGTATTCCTTGACCTGGCTTAAATTATGGGTCTCATCAAAAATTGATTTGAAATGATGCCCCACGCTGGTCTAACACCTCATTAATTATGTGGGCCAGATTGGTATTCAGTTAAATGGAAAATTCGTTTACTTGGTGATGGACTGTGCCTGTTTGACATTGGTTGTTTAAATTTGACCATGTGAACCTCTTAAAAAGTGCCATTCAATTAATCTGCCAGTACCTGTTGTCCCAGCGCTGAGTTTTTGTAAACTCAACTAAACCTCTGATCTTAATATGTCTCCAGGAAAGGATCTGCATGTTTTGGCAGATTGAAGGGTTTATATACTATGTAATCATTTCAATTATTTGTGTTTAGTGGGCTTCTTGATTATGGCAGATATCAACATTTCCCATAATAAATGATAGTTCACATTAGGAACCTAGTTTCTGTAGCTTCTGAAGATCACCAAGTGTGCTTTGTTAATAGCTTCAGCGTTGAGACATTATCCCTACAGGGCATTTCATGACTTCCTTGACATGTTTGGTAAGTATGATATCCATATGATCTACTGATTGTAAGGCCAGCATTCCTACAGAGATGTTGTAATTTTCCCAAATTACTCAGGTTAATCAATTTTATAATTAATTTGCTGGTACACTAGAGGTTTCATTCTGCTAGTGGATGGTGGAGTTAGCGATTGCATATACAATAACTATTGTTTAGAAATATTCTCAGCGAGTAATTATTTAATCCATTAGATTATGATCCACCAGATTGATGAGTGTTTTGTAGAGGAAGATCCCTGACATTAAATAAGCAATTAGGGTGTCAAATTCATTAAAGATAACATAATTGACTTGTAGGAGTCAATCAGGTTTATTTGCCAATTGACTAAGAGGATTATGAGTTGCTGGCAAGTAATGCCGTTTTTAATAGAGCAACTTTTAAGGTAACATTTGCTGGATTGTAATCTGATGTTTATGGATAAGAGTCCCATTACCTAAGTAGGTTGTTACCAAATAAGGGTAATTTGATTGTAATTTGTCGAAGATGTTGGGACATTTTTTCATTTTAACTCAAAAGAGGTTGCGGTCAGGTAGGGGAGAACTCACTTAATTTAATGAGGAAGATAATCGTTCTGTGCGACCCTGGAGAGTTAACTCATTGGCAATGGTCGCCATTCACGATTGGGGCACCAAGAAGAGTTGTGTTCAGAATTCCCTAAGAAATTTTTTCTTGGTTTTTAAGAAGCAGACAAAATAAAACTTTCAAGTAATTTTATAATTAGACTGGTTTGCTCTTGTGATAGAGTTGTTGAGGGACAAGAGTATTCTTTATCTATATTATAGCTATATCTGCAGACTCTGCGTGACAAGTAGGAAGAAGAACCTCTGAGCCTTACCCTAGTTAGTTTCTACCAGACGAAACAGGGAAGAAGTCCTCTACAACTCTTGATGAATGAAATTTTAGGACAACCATCAGGTTAGAGGTGGACCTAATTACTATTTTGGATATCAGCTCAACTATAAGAGTAGTCTTCATACTTCTATTGCCCATTAAAATCTATTCTTATGACAAGTTGAACAACGCACATACAAGGACCTATGCAACTGAACAAGGGAGCCAAAATGAGTATTGTTCAGAAAGATGATAAAATCCCGTTGTTTTGGCAATTGGTGCTTAACTAAGTCAATAATGGCTCCAAAGTTTGAAAATTGGTGTTCACGACAGGGGTAGTTGAGTTAGCCAAATTAATAAGATCAAATCAAGCATTCCTTATAAGAATGAACTACGCAAGCTTTAAACAGAGCTCGAAACTGTCAACAAGGACGCGTTATACTTGGTGTCACAGGCCAACTTCACTGCATTGGAAGGACGTGTGACAAAGGCTAAGGAATAGGATGAACAAGTGGTAAAATTCAACAATGACCTCCGTGGATAAGCAACTCTTTGAAGCGCAAAGATGGTGAATTGATCAAAGAAGTATTGTTTTAAAAGACTTAGCGAGAGGCAGACTAAGAACTCACATTCTGGCTTAATGAAGAACTAGTGTGATAGTTTAAGCATATAGAAGAACTGGAGGATCATAAATGAGAATTTGCACAAATGGAGGTGAGAGAAGCTGTTAGCAAAACGCCTGAATTTCCACTCAGGAAGAATACCCACCCAGAAATATGCTTGAGTCATTTTAAAGAAACTTTGGAGATGACTTCTGAGGTTATTTCCAAGGTCAATAGAGTCGTTAGACAGGATTTACCTGTTAGTGGAGCCATTTATGAATTTTGAAGCACACCAGAATTACCCAAGTTCCACTAGGATAACGCCCCAGCATTTTTCTATTTATTTAAGATGACGATGTTCAGTTTCAGTTACTGAAAAAAGGAAGTGACCGTCATGAACTGCCTGAACACCAATTGTCAAAATCTGGTGTTGCCCCAACTAAATGGGGACAATTAGTTCTATCAGGAGGCCAAGAAAGCCATTATGCTAGAATCTGGAAGTCCTACATGGATGTTAACCGCAAGATGGAATTTATGGTGATTTAATTGTAAAAAGATGAGACCCTAGTAGCTTTCATGGATTGCCCTATACAGGAATTTGTATTTTAGCCAGTAAGAATGTACTAACATATTTTGACACCCAAATTGTGATGCAAGCGACGTTACAGCCCTATTGTGATTTGCACCAAACAATGGCTTTAACTTTAGTGACGCAAATGTCTGCATCTCAAATGGTGAATTATTTGAAGATGTTTATATTCTCTTTTGAAGCCAAACCAAGCATTCAAAGTGGTCCAGAGTTGAGGTCAAAATACTATAAAATTTGCTGAGATGAATAAAGAGCAACCTAATAAAGTTGCGTCATAGAACAAACCTAAAGTACAAAAACAAGCGGAAAAGACGCAAATCTTATGCCAACAGTGAGGTAAACCTGAACATGTAGCCGCCCAATGTTGGAGCAAGAAGCTCAAGGAGCAGGTCACCTTATTCTAGAAGAAGGAGAAGGAAAGCAATCAGGAGTCAGGAAAAGGTCCTAAAGTCTAGAGAAAGAACATTCTAGCACTGCAGTTAAACCTATTTCTCCTAATATTATGAATGATGATATAGACATTTCTAATCTCTTTATAGATGATGAAACAACTGATCCACTATATCAGGTTGTCTATATGGATGTGAACACCATCAATTAGCTAAAATGAAGGCAATTGACCCTAAAATCATGAATGAAGTAGCTTGACCATATGCTTGTCAGCTAGCAGACTAGATTAAAACCTACTAAGAATTAAGAGGAGTTAGTTAAGAAGAGATTAGATGAGGCAAATGTATCCATCCCAATTAGTGCATTCAAGAAATCCTTTATTGATCTATCAGCACAAATAATGCACTCTATCAATTAAGCAAATAACGCCGCCATCCACCCAGTAAATACCCTATTACAATATTCTGAGTGTATCTATGCAGATATCATGGTTAACTGAGTAAGAGTAAGGGCAACCATTGGCAGTAAAACGCCCATAAACATCGTTTTACTAAATTGGTAATAAATATGAAGATTTCACTAAAATTAGAACACTGGAAGGAATAAGAAATGGCTAGACCAAATATGGCAATATCCTGTGGATCCTAAAGTGCGCTGCCACTCCAGTTCAGTTCACTTGTGATATCAGCTCTCGCTATCATGTTGGCAAACCAAAATTACAATTTCCTAATCTTGACAGAATTTCTGAAAAGATATGGATTAAAAGGCAATTTTGAGGAGAATACTTTGACCATTTTGAGGCAGAACCTGCCTTTGGTATATCAGTGGGAAGGAGAACCGCCGCTGACTAAGAAAGACAATTTACTAAAACCTGACTTGCAATGACAGCATTGTTCCCATCCAGTACAAGTTGGTTGGGAGAAAATGGAGAGAAATGTCAAAGAAGATCCTAGAAAATCATGGGATCCTTTTAAGAACAAAAATGATAAATACTGTAATGCTTAGGATGCAAATTAATCATTAACACAGGGTTAATGCTCGAGATCCCAGAGCAATTATATGAAGAATTCATTGGCCCATAGAGGAAATTATTAATTGAGCTATGGTTAGAACCAGGGGGATAATTATGCTTTGACACGTAGAAAATAAACGTGGTAATAACTAATCTGTAAAACAATCATTGAAGATAACAAAAAATCAAGCTGTCACATTTCTACATTTGATCCTGATGACAGAGATAGCAAGTTCCATAATTTCAGAATGCTAACCAAAATGGGATTGCTGAAAACTGCTGAAAGTGTCAATGTCTTAGCAGATCAAGAGCAGCTGGATGATTTATCTGAACAGCACCAAGAATATGTGCTCTGACTATTTGAGAAGTATTAGGAGGTATTCAACCAAGGTGACCATGACTTGGGATGTGCAAGGAATGTTATTTACAAGGTTGACACAGGGGAATATTTGCTACTATGGATGGGACCTGTTAAAGGGTATAGAGCTGCTGAAACTGTGGTCAGCGAAGAAATCAGCAAGCTAATTAAACATGGGCTCCTCTTTCTGTTGTCAGGTCCCTGGTTGAGTCCAATCCTTAAAGTGAAAAATAAGGATGCATCAAATTGAGTAATGATTAATTATTGTCAATTCAACAAAATCTCTAATATAGTTTTTGTTTCTACTTTCAAGGATTGACAACGCGCTTAATTGCCTAAGGGGACTCCATATACTTTTCAGTAATGGACTTAATTTTGGGATATTAGCAAATTGATTTGCTAAAGGAGGACTAAGAAAAATGTGTGATCATTACCTCACAGGGACTTTATCAGCTGATACAGATGCCCCAGGAATTTTGTAACGCGCCAGCTACCTTCCAGAGAGCAATAAACTCTATCCTTAGTGATTTGCGCTATCCTGTGTCTTAGCATATTTGGACGATAAAATGTATTCAGCAGGACTTTCAAGGAAATTTTTGAGCACTTAAAAGAAGTAGTTAAGCGCCTGAGATGGCAAACTTAAAAATTAATACAAAGAAATGTCATTTTTAAAAGGAGCTTAAGTAATTGTGTTTTGTTATCAACTTAAGTGGGCTGCAACCCCAGCAGCAGAAGATTAAGGCAATCACTGGTTGTCATTTTTGGAAAGCATTTGGGATATCCAAGTATTTTTTGGGCTAGTCAGCCACTATTGCAATCTATAAAGGATTTTATAAATCTCTCAGAGCCTTTAATCCACTTATTGAAGAATTTAAAAAAAGATATGTGGAACAAAGAAACCCAAGAGTCATTTAGTAAATTACACCAATATTGAATGACCAGTCCTTTTTTAAAGTATCAGAATTTTGATTGTGAATACATCATTCAAACTAATGCGTCATTTATGGCAATTGGAGACACTTTGAGCCAAGTGAATGAAGATGGAGAAAACAACTGGTGACCTATGTGAGTCAAACACTAACGCCAGTGGAGAGGAATCATACCATGACAGAGCGCAAATGCCTTGCATTAGTATATGTATAAAAGCAATTCTGAGTTTACATTCATAGAACGCACTTCAAAGTGGTGTTGGACCACTAATCTTTACGCTGGCTCTATAATTTGAAAGAAACAGAGAGATGACTGGAAAAGTGGTCTTTAAAATTACAAGCCTACGATTTTGAGATACTATACTAGGCTGAAGCAGCGCATCAAAAATTTTGACCAATTATCAAGATTGCCTGCAGTCCATATTGTCTATCATCAAGCTGAATAGAGAATTCAAAGGTTTATTGAAGGCAATTTTGAGGACAAAACCTGAGAAATTCAAGGTGCTCTAAAGAAAGCAATAAATAACACTAAAATTTGAAATGGACAATTATTCAAATCAATTGCAAAAATGGTTTCTATTCCTAAAGCCGTCATAACAAGTGGAAATACTCCAAGATGCACACAAAGATGTCAGCCATGGTGGCTTAAGGAAAACCATGGACCATATTTGCCAGTACTACTAGGAATCAATCGATTATGATGTCACTGACTACCTGGCCTGTAGCATGTAATGCTAACTCCACAAACCCCATAAAATATAAATAATACAGGCTAGTAAGTCCTGAATTTGCGTGGCACTGTGTCAGATATATGTGATGGGCCCCTGAGTATCAGTACAGAAGGTGCAAAATATATCATAGTGGCAATAGACTATCTAACCAAATGGGTCAAAACTAAAGCCTTTAGAAAAGCGGATGTGGTGAGCTTAACAAAGTTATTTTATATCATGTACTTATCAGCACGGATGCCCTCAAGTGATCTTGAGTGGTAATTGAACTAAATATACCTCCTATGTGATCCCAAGGTTTAATGGATTGATGGGTATCAAAGGTTTAGTATTAGTTCCAAATAGGCCAGAAACAAGTGGAATGGTATAATGAGTTAATGGAATGCTAGCAGCGATACTAAGAAAATTTATCACAGGGAAAACATCCAAAGAACTTACCTAGTTTGATTACCTTCACCTACAACATAAGTCATCATATGGTGACAGGAAGAATACCGTTCTAAAAACTTTACAGACAAAGGGCAGCCTAACTACTGATTTTGTATTCTTCTATATAGACAGCAGTGGGGATGAGTACGATTAATAACTGAACTGACTGGCCAGTATTTATTATCAAACTGCAATTGAAGGCAAATTAAACCGCCTTAAAGAAAAGGTTTAGATCAGAGTCTACTGATGGAATAAAAGACCGGTGAAATAGGAGTACCATGTGAAAGATAGGAGCCTATTGCAACATCCATGTTTTCGTACAAAGTAATTAGCTGGATGCTTTGTGGTTGAATACGTTTGTAGTGATCACCGAGTTGGCAACTGATGCCTACACAATTAAGAACATCACAGATGGCTAAGTAGTGAACCACGTCCATATAAAATACCTCAATTATTGTATTTAGAAAAATATGTGCAATGTTCCAAAGGGCCAAAGAACTTAGAAAAATAGGCCTTAATGTTGGTAAAATCCATAGTGGGGCCGCTGAACCATGATGGGTTGTTAATTCTAAACATAGGCATCTGAGCCACAATAGCTGGTTAAGTTCAAAAAATGAACGCTGAACCAGAGTAGGAGTAACAAAAGGATGGATTTCTGAACTTAATATTAGGTTACGTCACATTGCAAAAAAATACCATTAGAAAAAAAATTAAAAAAATAATATAGGATAAAAAAATCATAAATAAAAAATATATAAAAAGATAAAAATGCAAAAAAATATTGAAATTAGATTTTTCCTATCATCAAAAAGCATCTGAGATGTCCCCTTATGTTTTTGGTAGAGCCAACTCAGTTGAAAAGGGTCTGCTGTGAGTAGTTGCAAGGTGCTGAAAGAAGAAAACAGATTGGTAGAATCAGTACAGGTCGTTTACTAGATTTTCTGGAAGTAGTCCCTTAAAAATGAAGCCCAGCCTGAGGGAATACAGGGAACAAGAAATTGTAGAAGCCGTTCAAGAAGATTATTTAAATAATGAGGTGTTGTATAACCCTGTCATGAGGAAAAACAGGCTTTACAGACCTTTTTGTTGACATGAACATGTGAACTATGCTGGCACAGCATGTGGATGTGGGAATCGCACTCTGCAGAGGCAGTAGTGAGGAGGACACAGAATGGAAATGTGAAAAAAGAAGAATTAAACTAAGATGCATAGGCAAAAAATGGAGATGAAATCAGAGAACACCAATTAAACAATGCTGAAAGACTCAGTCAGAATACAAAGTGGGGTATGCCCCAGAAAAACTTCATAGCTGGATCTTCTGGTCAATCAGGTGGATGTGTTGTGATTTTTGTCCACATTACTCATCTTTTTAAAAAATAATCAATCTGCTGGTCCACTAGAGGTTTCATCCTGCTAGTGGATGGTGGAGTTATCAATTGCATAATGATAACTATTGTTTAGAATTGTTCTCAGCAAATATTTATTAAATCCACCAGATTATGATCCACCAGATTGATGAGTGTTTTGTAGATGAAGATTCCTGACATTAAATAAGCAATTAGGGTGTCAATTTCATTAAAGATAACATAGTTTACTTGTAGGAGTCAATCAGATTTATTTGCAAATTGACTAAGAGGATTATGAGTTGCTGGCAAGTAATGCTGCCTGTAAAGGAGAAACTTTCAAGTTAACCTTTTCTGGGTTTTAATCTGCTGTTTATAGATAAGAGTCCTATTACCTAAGAAGGTTGTACCAAATAAGAGTAATTTAATGGGAGTTAATTGAAGATGTTCATTTAGCTTCATTTCAACCAGAAGAGGTTGCAGTCAGGTAGGGGAGAGAAATTGATTAATTTGATGAGAGTGATAGCTGTTTTGCGTGACCCTGGAGGTTTAATTCATTGGCGACTGCCGCTGTTCCCAATTTTGCACCAACTGAATAATTGTGCATTGAATTCATTATATATTACTCTTGGTTTTTGATAAAGCAGATAAAATAGAAACCCCAAATACTATTATAATTAGACTGTTTTTAGTCTTGTGATTTGTGTTGTTGAAGGGCGAGAAGACCTCTTGTCTACATTATTTCTATCTCCACATACTTTATGTGACAAAAAAGAAGAACCTCTGAACCTTATCCTAAGTTAAGTTTTACCAGACTAAATAATGAAGAAGTACCCTATAATTCCAGATGAATTCTAGATCAGGACAAGCATCAGGTTGGCTTTAGCCCTATCTTGGCTATCAGATCAACTATATAATAGTCTTCATACTACTACTGCCCATTATAATCTATTGTTACTAAAAAGTCAAACAACACACATACAAGGAACCTGTGCAGTTAACAAGGAATTCAAAGAGATTCTCATTCAGAAAAAGGAAACAAATTCTAAAGCTTAAATAACTGGTTTCAATTGAGTTAATAATGGCTTGAAAGTTTTAACAAGGGACCAGCTCTATAGTGGGAGCATTAGCTTCCTCATTGTCTGAACTGCTGTGGTGGAAGTGGTCTTTGGGGACTCCCCTGTGTCCACGCGTTGAAAAAGATACTTATAACAAAGCCAATAGCAAAGTATTATGATTTTGACTTAAGATAGTTGGTTCTTTGCTTTCTTCTATGTCTAAGTCCCAGGGTACACCCCCTGCAACTCAATTATGAGGAGCTGCAATTCTGGACAAGGAAGGGAGATAATAAGGGGTTGTCCCTCTTGTTTCTCTTGGCGATTTAGACCATGTGGTAGATGAGAGGTGGGTGATTACTCATCTGATAAGAATTGCTCATCTGCTTCCCCTTCTCACCACCCAGGAGTTGGTGCAGAGAATGGGTGGTGTCAGAAGGTAGCAGCAGAAAAAATCCATCGCCAGAAAGAGATATATGACCACTCCTTTATCTCTGTAGTCTCAAACCCTAAATTAAGGTATGTTAAAAAGGATAGATTGAGGGCCAGCGTGATTGCTTCACTCAATGTAGGATCAGGTTAAACCCCATCAAATCATTTTTTTCTGCATAAAAGGCAAGCCTGTCCCCAACAGGTTTGGGTACAGTTAACTTCTTTAACATGCAAAGAAATCTTCCATAATTGCCCTACTTATGGGATTTTATAGTTGTCCACTGGATGAAACGTCACCTATCCGCTAAGTGAAATCGCTTTGGGTGGATGATCTTTTGGACCAATTTGTATACAGGAAATGAACTTATGCATCTATTGGTTTCTCAGCATATGGGGTCCGCTGGGTACAACCCCTCGTTTTCTGTGGGGCATTGTCTGTGCCCACAAGTCCCTTCTGTGGTGGACCATGTGCAGAAAATCTAAAAACTCAATTTTTTCAAGAGAGTGTCTATAACTCTCCAGTTCCTAGCGAGGTGGTGCATGGTGCAAAGCCACAAAGCCAGGAAACTCGTCGTCAGGATTATGGTAAAAAGGGCACCGCAAGGGCACTAGAGCCAAAGCGACTTAGTGCAAGGGCGTATAACCTGTTGTAGAGTAGTTGTAAAAAATAAACAGAGCACATTTGGGTGGGCACATGGGGGGCCCATAACCAAGCGAAGATCAGTGAAGGAGGGTTTATGTGCCTTGGTTTGGAGGGAACAAAGGGGACCCAACGATGCACTTGACCTTGTAGATACTTTAGTGTAAATAAAATGGCCGGCGTTGGTAAAAGACCTCCCTAAGGAGGTCCATGCACAGGGTCACATTAGTAACCATAAAGTTAAAAAACGCAAATGAACGGGGTGTTTTATTTAAAGGAATATGAGCAATGAGGAAGGTTGGTCTTGAAAAATCATACTTAAACAATATTGGAGATCATCAATCAGTGGAAGTGATGCTAAGCTCAGGTGCACTAATAAGCGCACACTTCCATTAGGCAGGGTACTATAGTAGAAATTGATTGAACTTAAGTTATCAATTGAAGGCAATTCTGACCCAAGTTGGGAATTTTGAAAATTGAACGGGTTTTGAAACCCCATTTTCCTAACAGACAAACTGAACAATCGTCATTTAAAAGGTAACTCGTCCATTTTAACGCCACTGCCATAACACATGGCTGGCATCTTGCACTGCCTCTGGACCAACATGGGCATATTTGTCCTGCACCCAGCGTTGGTCCAAGGTGTGCCTTAAGTCAGGGAAGTCCTATAACTTGACCGTTTTTGACTCTTGACGCTCAACTTTGTCATGAAAATTGGTCCCCTTAATAAAGTTATGTAAACATGACATTACTATCTCCTCTTTTTGGGCTTTACTCCCCTCCAGGGGCATTTGCCAATAAAAAGTTTTTGTGGTCAGGGGCCAACTTCATGAAAGTGATGGCTTTCTTGGACTTGGAACCTGCAGCCTCTGGAAAACGCTTGTGGAATATTTCAATTAGGTCTTGGGCATGAGCGCAGTCACGTGCTGGGACCCAATTGTTCTCTGCTGCGTAAAATCCCTTCCAGTTTACAAGATACTTGAATCTTCTTCTTACCCAATGGGAGACTACAATCTCCTTAATTCCCACTCCGGTGCCACATCCACAAGATAAGCCCTAGGAGTCCTTGGTGAGGGCTGTCAAACAATGTAAGCTTGCTTTCATGGAAGACAGAAAAGATTTTGAAATGAAGAGGGGAGACCCAACTGGTATTAGGCGTGGCCCACCTTTCTGACAGCACAGTAAGGCCCAATCCTCTTCAGTCCCAGTTTTTTGCATGGTTGCTTTATTAAGCTGTTTTAAGCATCCAGAATAATGAGATCTCATGACTTGTAAGCTAGTCCAACTCGTCTCTTACCATCAGTTTCTCCTTGTAATCATGCCTGGCTGCATCTAAATTTGTGCTCAATCCCTAGTGTACTTTCTTGATCATTTTTGCAAAGTACACCACCGCTTCCACCTTGGATCCACAACTGAACTCCATGTTTAAGATGGGATTGAAGCCATAGTAGGAGAAGAAGGGGGAACAACCAATTGATGCATGTTGGGCATTGTTATAACTGAATTGGGCCATGGGTAAATGGGAAACCCACTCTGAATAATCTGCAGTGATGTAACACCGCAAGAACTGTTCTAGACACTGGTTCACTCGTTCAGTCTTCCCATTTAATTGGTAGTGATAGGCAGTTGAACGGCAGGGGCGAATCTGAAGAGTCTTACACAACTCTTCCCAAAAGATGGAAGTAAACTGGGGTCCACAATCACCAATTATTTCTTGAGGGACCCCATGAAGAGCGGAAACATGAGTGGCAAAGAGCCTAGCTCTCTCAGCCGCTGTGACTGTGGTTCTACAGGGAACAAAGAGAGAAAACTTCATAAAGCGGTCCACCACCACCATGATAGCTTTGTAACCATCAGATGAAAGCAATTCCACAATAAAATCAACTGATAAAGAAGTCCAAGGCCCTTCAGCCTTTTAAACTTTTACTAATGATCCCATAAGGGCTGGCAATTTGGCTTCATTTGGTTGCAGACAAGGCACTCTTTACAATACCTGCCCACCTGCGCGGCTAACTCCTTCCAATTGTAAGTGTGTCAAATTAGCTCCAGAGTCTTTGCCTTCTAAGGATATCCAGCGGTGATTCCATCATGATGGTCCCAGATGATTTCAGGGCGAAGTGGTCTGGTGGGAACCCATAGCGCCCCTGAAACCACACCATCTCATCCTTCACGTGGTAACCCCTGTTAATGTCCTACTAATTTAATGCGCTCTTGTCAAGGACCATAGTATATTGGCCAACAAAGGCTGTGTAAGGACTACCTTTCTGAACATATTGTATTCCTCCGCATTTTCCAGAGGAGCCAGCGCTGGCCCTTGGGCTGAGAGAGAGGAATTTGGGACACAATCTTACCTAGCAGAATCATCAAATGGATATTATGCTCCTCTACATCCTTAGGATCAGGAGCTAGTGCAGGGTTGCAGCTCAAAGCATCAGCTAAACCATTCTCCTTGCCCTTAGTAAACTCATAGGAAAACACAATTTGGGCTAGGTATCATACCAGCGGGTTTGCTGTGGGGTCAAGACATGAAGTGCGCAGTAGTACAGTAAGAAATGGTAATCTGTACATATGAAGAAGGGTTGGTATAAGCCATGCAAGTGATGACGCCAATAAGTAAACGATTCAACCACTGCTAATAATTTTTTGTCATGTATGGCATAGTTTAACTCAGAAAAAAACATCTTACTGGAAAAATATCCCATCAGTTGCTTTATTACATTATCTCCTACTTGTAATAAGGCCGCTTATATGGAGAAGTTGAAGGCATCAGTAGCCACATTGAACTCTTTTTGTATCTACATGGTGAAGGACAGACGTGTATAACAGGGTGCACTTTACAGCTTGGAAGGCATCCTGAAAAATGGGAAACCGCTAAAGCACTTTAGCTCCACTCGTCTTATATAGGGGCGCTGCCACCTCAGAAAGATTTGGTTTGAATTTTTAAGGAACGTACACGTCCCCAAAAAACTCCTCAGTTTCTTGACAGAAGTTGAAGTGGGCCACTCACTAATCTCTCTCCTTGTCTGGAGTTATCATGTGGCCTTGATCAAACATGACGTTTCTCAGGAAGGTGACTGGGACTTGAAGAATTTACATTACTAATTTTTAACTTATGGTCAGCTGCCCTCAAACGCTCTACCACCTGCCAAAGGTGTACTTCATGGGACTCATTTTCAGGGGAAAACATCAGAATATCATCCATGTAGGCTACCGCATATACCCAGCAGGTCCCCCAAAGGCATCAATATGGCGTTGAAAGATAGCAGGGGCACTTTTAAGCCCAAATGGCATAACCCAAAATTGGAAAATTCCTATTCTGGTACAGAATGCGGTCAGCCACTCCTGGCTCTTCTTAATACAGATCTGATTGAACTCGTTTAAACAATTCAACTTGGAGAAAACTCTCACTTCTCCATATAGCGTGCAATCTGTGAGTCCAGTGTAATTATGCAAGTCTAATACTGTCACGTTGTTGAGATTTCCATAATCTACGCATGGGTGTAAGGTGCCATCAGCTTTCTCCACAAAGAGAAATGGTAGCATACAGGGGAGGTTTGCTGAGAAATGGCACCTTTGTCTAACTGCTCCTTAAACCATACATCTAATGCCACTTTTTCCCGTACATTCAAAAAGTAAATTGGGGAAGATATATGCACCAGATCAAAAGTGATCTTGAACTCACAATCTAATTCTGAATAAGCTGTTAATACATTGGCTGAAGCCTCATCAAATGAAGATTCCAACCCCTCCAGACAGGAAGGTAAGGGAATCTCCAAAGAGGGCTTCAGAAACGGAGCAAGACTGAGCGTGTGTTTTTTGTGCCAGTGGGGCATATCGCCCTGATAGTTTGCTTCCGCCAAAGGGACAACTAACTCATGACCATTCTTTAAAGTTAAGGATAAGTTATTGTCTTTCAAGTTGGTTCTGACGTCAAACTTTTGCTACCACTCTACACCCAAAATAATGGGTTACAAGAGGTTTTTAATAGCTTAAAAACGGTCATCAAATGATATTTGTCAACTTGATGTTCCATTAACCCCAGGACTTTCAGCTTTTGAATACCTTAAGAAGCCTCTCCCTAACCATAACACCCAGAAAGTAACTCAGCTTAAGATAGTTGGCTAGGTCTTGGTCAATAAAATTCTCAGAGGCTCCTGATTCAACCAAAATATTTGTGCTGATTTTCCCTAAAAGGGGATGAAAGGGTAGTAGTCAACAAAAATATCCAGAATGGTCTTTATTAATAGCAGACAACGCCAAAAATTTCCCATAAAAATCTTCTTCAGTATAAGCATACCTCCAGGGTATGTTTCCGCATCATAGAATGGAGAGGGGTAAGTGCCACTCTTACTACTGAGGACACATATCCCACCATATCTTGAGTAATTGCATAAACATTTTTTAATTAAACAAAAATTACTCTTTTTCAACCTCCTGTGTTCTGTGGATCAGGGTAGTGGTCAAGCTCGGGTTCTCTGGGGTGCTTTGGTATATTGAAATGGGTTCCATATCAGAGCCATAAGAGAAGATATTGGGCTCTTTTTTATGTAAGGAAACATCATCATAAAACGCGTTTTTGGCCACAAATGACTCCATACCCATTTTGGAGATGGGTTTTGCATCATTATACAAGGCCATCACCACCAGGCCCTTCATCAATGATCCCGCCTGAACCGTCCAAATGCAGTGCCAAGGAAAAATTATTCTAATTATATTGATTTTGTCAACTCTGGTAGAAAGTTGGGGAATCATGCCTCCTGGATCGCAAAGCATCTGTATCCACCCTGTAAAAGCAAGAAGTGTGGGTACTTATCAATTTGGGGTAGCAAAAGTAATGGCTAGACATCCCAATTATTGACAAATAAAAAAGGTGATGAGCCCCATTGAGGCCGTGGCAAATGGCAGGAGCACCCACTTTGCACTCAGAAAAAGCCCCACACGGATAGTTCTAGTGCATGCAAATAAGAGGGATTGGTCGTCTGATGTCAAGAGAGTGTCTATAACTCTCCAGTTTTCAGTGAGGTGGTGCACGGTGCACAGCCACAAACCCAGGAAACTCGTTGTCAGGATTATGTAAAATGGGCACCACAAAGGGCGCCAGAGCCAAAGTAACCCAGTGCAAGGGTGTTGACAAAGTGAATAGTAGTTGGAATAAATAAATGGGAACACTAGAGTGGCCCCATGGGAAAGCTCAATTCTAAGTGAAGATATGGGCCGGAGGGTTTGGGTGCCTCAGTTTGGAGGGAACAAAGGGGACCCAACAGTGCACTTGACCTTGTAGATACTTTAGTGTAAATAAAATGGCCGGCGTTGTTAAAGGACCTCCCTGAGGAGGTCCATGCACAGGGTCACATTAGTAACCATAAAGTTAAAAACGCAAATGAACGGGGTGTTTTATTTAAAGGAATATGAGCAATGAGGAAGGTTGGTCTTGAAAAATCATACTTAAACAATATTGGAGATCATCAATCAGTGGAAGTGATGCTAAGCTCAGGTGCACTAATAAGCGCACACTTCCATTAGGCAGGGTACTATAGTAGAAATTGATTGAACTTAAGTTATCAATTGAAGGCAATTCTGACCCAAGTTGGGAATTTTGAAAATTGAACGGGTTTTGAAACCCCATTTTCTTAACAGACAAACTGAACAATCGTCATTTAAAAGGTAACTCGTCCATTTTAACGCCACTGCCATAACACATGGCTAGCATCTTGCACTGCCTCTGAACCAACATGGGCATATTTGTCCTGCACCCAGCGTTGGTCCAACGTTTGCCTTATGTCAGGGAGGTCCTGTAACTTGACCTTTTTGCCTCTTGACGCCCATCCTTGTCATGGTAGTTAGTCCCCTCAATTAAGTCTTGTAAACACGACACAAATCCAGGTTTGAAAACACCTGACAAGGCCATCAGCAATTTAAATTATCTTGTGGACTGGAAATGTTGCTGTCCATTAGATCAAAGTGGGGTCCTCCATCATGTTGGATAATCAGCAGATTCATATGAAGGTGCTCTTCTGGAAGTTTGCAAGCAAACTTTCTGGTCCCCATGTAGTTGAGGCAAATCTTAGCAATGGGCCATATAGGTCAATTCATCCTGCTCACTGGAAGAAGCAACCCATTTTACAATAATTCTCAGTTATCCCCTTTCGTGGGAAGGACTTAGAGGTGCCAGAGCTTATTGTGGTGGAGGTCTCATAGGAGGCTGAGCTTGAGGCAATTTTGGCTTCATGGAAGTCTTACCGTTCAGTAAAGTACCTCATGTTCTGGAAGGGTTTCTGTCATATGAAAATAGTTGGGTCAGCACTGTGACTGTGGCCATTGTGTTGAGTTGAAATAGCCATCCATGCACTGCGCCCTGACACTCTCTTTCTCCATAGAAGATCTCTACTATCTTGGCCATAAAATTGTCAAAAACCTACAAGAATGTCAACCTTGCCCAGATTCCCATTGGTGGTGCTCCCCCTGTTCAAAGAAGAAAAGTTAATGTAAGTCCCAGGGACACCCCCAGAATCTCAATTATGAGGAGTTCCCATTCTGGACAATAAATGGGGCTAAGAAGGCAGTTATCACTCTTGTTTCCCTGGGCTTTTTAGTTGATTTGGTAGATAAGAGGAGGGTGATAGCTTACCCGCTGAGGATAGCTCCTCTGCCTCTTCTTATCATCGTCTAGGAGTTGGTGCAGAGAATTGGGGGTGTGGGGAGGTAGCGGCGGCAAGAGGTCATTGCCAGCGAGAAATTTGTAGCAACTCCCCCCCTTGATACTCTTAGGCCCCAATTCAGGGTTTTTTAAGAAAAATACCTAGGGCCGGTGTTTGAATCACCCATTGCAGGATCAGGTTCAAAACCCTGTCAAGTCAATTTCTATCTACCAGAAAAGGCAAGCCTGCCCCCAAAAAGTTCAGGTTTGGTAAAGCCCTTTATCACGCAATGGAGCCTCCCATATCTGCCTTGGCCATAGGCATACCTAGTCATCCACAGATGAAGAACTGCCAATCTATCAAGTAAATTGTGGTGGGAGGGGAAGTTTAAAGTCAAAATTTTAGTTTAAGTCAGCTGATTAAGATTAGACCAAACAGATCATGAAGAGCTTTAGAGTTTGATCCTCAAGAATTAATTGTGATTGCATCACCCTAGGTTAATGCAAATTTCATCTATTCCCAAAGCCCCAGCACTTAAGACAACTGTCCCACAGGTATGTTTGTTGGTCAATTTTTTGCCTTTGTTCCAATAAACATATTCCCATGCAGATTTTCCCCATTTAAATATCCCTCTATATCTGATAGCCGCTTCCCAATAGGTGCCATGTTCCTTGATCTGCGCAATGACTGGGACATAGTGCCCATAATTACAATGCTTCTGCCATCCTTACTCAAGTGGGAATATGTTATGGTGGCCACGTGGGGTTGACTCTATTTTGGATGTCATATATTGTCAGGATGTGATTTTACTTTTGGAGATACTTTCACTATGGTGGGAAAAGTTTTGTGACCTTTCCACACAGAAGGCAACCTGTATTGAGAGAAAAATTCTGGGCTCCTTGTGGTGCCTGAAAAACAACTGCAGTAGTATCCGCAGCTGCCACCTTTGCAATGGTGTGGTTAATAATGGGTATGCTAGTAAGGGTGATTGTTAGTTGCCATCCTTCAATCATTTTCTCCTGATAAAATATAAGGTGATATGGAAGGCTATGCCTCTGCATTCTGGTTTGTGTTCTGAATGTTTACTCACCCTAACTGGCAGTCTAGTTTCTACTTTATTAGACAGCTCCATGACGCTAGTGTTTTGTTGAAAGTGCCCCCTGTAGTAAGCACCAGAATATTGTAATGGGAGCTACAACTGGGAAAGATAGGCACAAGTATGTTTGCATTACAATAGGTATAACTATGTGCAGATAGTATATTTCAAGATAAATGTAAAGCTTAATAAAATTATAAGCATTTTATTGATAGTAGATTCTTTAGATTACTGTATTCTTGGTGGGTATTTCCATCTTAAAGATCTGTTATAAACCAAACATCCATAGTTGACGGGTTTTACCAGAATGTGCATTGCTGAGTGTGTCCCTTTCAATACAAGGCTAACCTAAACTTATACCCTAGCCTATAGTAAGTCAGTCTATCATTCAGCTCTCAAATCTTCTAGCATATCCCATTAATAGTCCTCTAATAGGCAGGTGATAAATCTGTCTGAGACCTGACGTCTGTCTATCCAATAAAAGGTACATCTTGGTAACTTCTTTCCAGCATTGGAGCATCTTAAAGTATCAATTATTGGATATTCTTATGATAAATTTGATTGAATGATTCTTGTAATCTCCAATTAATGGGATTTGAACTGGACATTCAGTTGAGGAGCAGATAAGGTTCAATCTGAAAAGGTCAGGATCATATAAATCAATTAAATAATGCTTAGAATTGATCTAAAACTGCTAGCAAATTTATGATAGCTAATTGATTAGAATATATCTGCTGAATATATAGAAAGTGGGGCAAGGGTAGTGGCAAGGTCTATAGAATATTGGGGGTACTAAGGCTGGTGTCAATATCATATATTATTCAACCCCAAATCTCAACACTATGCTTAAACACTCTCAAAGGATTAAATATAATAAATAGGTTTGGAAAATCTATATTTACTTATTTGATATATAAATCAAAAATTATGCGTGTGTATGTGTGTGTGTATGATTCTATCAATATGATTAGTTCATCTAATTAGGCCAAGTGGTTGAGGCTTATTGAATAAAGGTTGATTAATTCACCAAAATTCTTACCTAAAACTAAAACAAACACAATATGTTAAACAACCTTTCTCTAAATAAGCTCACTTTTATCTCAAAAGTGTTAGAACAAGACTTGAGAGAATATCCCGCCTGCTAGTGTTTTACTGTGCCTATAGAGAAGTACCCAATGGCCACCAACCCTAGTGCAAGTAGGACTCACCAACCATCAGTGTTAGGCACAAAGAAATGGACGTCCTTCTTCCACTCCAAAAAAATTGATAATCATTACAGAAAGCCGTGATGGTGAATAAATTTTACCAGTTGACTTTTCCACCAACTTTGCCCACAGGGATATTGGTAATGGTTCCCGCTTGCCTCAAAAGAAGTCAGTCCCTACTTCCACACCTAAGCAGTATGATTTTAAAAAGGCCTTTTTGAAGCACGCTGATATGCAAAGTGACTATGTCAGATCACATCCCGCCACTGACGCCCATGGTGCTGTCAGTGATGATGCCTGATCACATCAAGGTACATCAGCACCCTCCCAGGCGTGCAACGCTCCTACTATATTTAAAATGACGCTGTAACGCACTGGCTCCTTCCAATGAGCCACAAATGAGTTGGGCAACAGAATCCATGTTACAGACCATAGGGCTGACAAGGCTCCTGATACTACTCTCCTTGTGCGCGCGCTACAAGACTGGACAAGCACCCCCTGGAAGACAGTTGCAAGTATACTTAACCCCAGCAACATGCCTTGACTCCAAGACAAGGTATAAAGGGAGGCAATAGCTCTCCCAAGCTCACTCTCAAAGTCCATTTCTTGTTGATTCAAGCCAAACATGGCTGCAGTTAGGCAATATTTTTAAAATTAACTCAAATTATAAATATATGAATTTTAAGTTCTTTTATTTAATATTGGGCCAGGGTGATAGAAAACAGAACTGAAAAAGCCTCCAGCTCCCAGTTCCTTCCCTATATACACATGCTACAAGCTAATATAAAATATAACACAAGCTTATGGTGCTAATCTGACTGATGCTTGGTGTAAACCTTACAGCAGGGTCGCGGAATCCTCACTCAATGGTTCTGTGCCAGTTCTGATCCTCAACAGTTCCGCACCAGTTCCATTTTGAATCCCAAACAAACCGCGAAACTTCCAAGCACCTGTTCCATTCCGTTCTTGATTTGAATCCAAATTGAATCTTGAAACTACCCATGTTACTCAATTCTCGTTTTTCCTCGACTTGGACGCCCATCTTGCTCCTTGGCCTCCTTCAAGCTCCTGCCCCTTAGGCGTCCTTGCCAGGAACAACGCCCCCTCCTCCTCCATACATCCAGACACAGCCTGCCCTGTCTTACCAAAGATCAGGGCAATGTGATGCTGAGGATAGACCTCAACTGTCACAGACGCCAACATGGGTACAAACCCCAGTGACACAGCAAGCATCCCATCAGTGTTGTGAGGACTTCCCAACATTAGAATCTCCATCTGATGCCCCTAGTAAGCCCACTGGACTTTCCAAAGAGAGTTTGGGCTTTACAGTAAAATCAAGTCAGTCAGTCTCAGAGAGATCATCTGGCGGATCTAAGCCTGGCAGCATGACCAATTGCACTAAAAAAGTGCCAGCTAAAGTCAGATGATGTTACTGTAGCATTAGGCACTGACTTAAACACAATCTGCACATAACATTCATCTAATTTGTCAGTTTGAATCCTTAATAAATCTTCAGTTGGGTCAGAGCCACTTACCGCTTAAAAACAACCCACACTCCAACCTAAATCTTTGGGGAGCATCCCTGGAAAATAAGTCAGAGGCGGGACTCTCCCTACATGAAGACATACTGATCGCTCAACCAATTCATCAAGCTGTAAACCTGAGGGGGTAGCAGTACCATCAGGCACTGAATCTGACATATCAGACCACCAGGCTAATTTGTAAAAATAAATTAAAAATTTTCTGGAGGGATCAACTACCGCCACCACAGTCAAGCCATCATCCAGAGCCCCATATAGTATATGTCTGTGCTAAAGATATGCTCGCACATTGTGGGGTGTCCTCCCACATGATTAAGCAGAGGGAAACACTTTAGTTTCTGTACTCCACGGTGATTCTGTGAATTGTGAAAGCCATTACACATGCCATCACTGCCATTTGAGTAGACCATAAGTTCTCTGCCAGGGCCGCTAAATGATGGCTCAATACCCAAATCTCATTGGATATGGCAGTATTTTAAATTCTTTGTGGGTTCCTACCAAAGAAGCGCTTGAATGGATGAAACTTTTGCTAAATCCTTGGCCATAGAGGTCACCATCTACGAAGATCTGAAGCCCATGGATGCAAAAACCTGGATGGAAGCAAGTATTGATCTTCAAAAAGCAATAAAGTACACTAAGGCAGGAGTACCATCAAAATTCTCCCAAGCTGTCAGGAGTTCAGGCCTCCTCTCAATGGAACTTATTGAATATGTGAAGCGGTTCCTAGACTTTTCAACTGCCCTTACATGGGCTTGCCATGCCCTTCCAGTTGAAATAGAACTGGAATGGTATGATGCCACGTTCTCCACCAAGGAGGCTCTGCCATGGATTGCAGCCAGGTTCAAGGCTACTGAAGCCTTGCACTGATTATATACCTGCATTACACCAGCGACTGCATATAATCTGATGAAAGCGGGTTGAACAAAAAAGAAGGCTGAAGAGTGAGGTCCTTTCTAAGATTAATCGCCAGAGGAGGCCATAAATTGGTGTACCACTGGATTAACCCCGTTGGAAATGAAATACTGGTTCTGAGAAAGCGCCAGTATCAATAAGGTTCAAGAGTGGGCTGATCTAAGGTAACAAAGCCAATCCATGGGACTCTCTGTGGCCATGAATTCGACATGGTAAAATACTAAATTCTGGTAGGACTTCGCCACACTTGTGAGGCAGCTGACTGGGATGCTGCAAGATTCACCCCTAAATTCACCCAACTGTGGATTGAACATAAAGTTTCTCCACAAGCAGCAGCGGTGATAAATTAGATCATGACTCCTGACCTCAGATGCAAATGGCTTAAAGTGAAAATTCAGATCTACCCCTTCATGACTGGAAACAGTCATTCCCAGAGCCATCCGTTGCCACCCCTTATGCTTCTGAAGTCTTGCTCCCACGGAGGCTTTCCAGTGTAATTAATCAGATGTGCCTGCTGCCATGACAAGAATCTTCACTGACGGTGTCTCAAAGAGTGTCATTGTGAGGGACTAGTGCCAGCATAAATCAATCATGCTGGAGGCCCTACAACAGTACCTGCATCCAACGTGTAGGTCTTAAGCCTCCCTCCACTGGTACCATCTGTGGTTCTTGCTGACTGAGCCCTCAGCTGGCAAAATTTGGAGATTGGAGCATTGATGGCCAGGAATATAACATGACGTGGTACTAACATCCACCAGGTCAAAGCTTTCTTGAACAGGGGGGTTTAGCCTCAAAGGATCGCTCAGTTGAATTATGAAGGGTAAACCCCCAACTGACGCACTAAAACCCACCCCAAAATTGAAGTCACAGCACTACGGCAGCTCAAAATCAAGAGAACTCATGGAATGAGGCCAGAAGCCGCATCAATTACATCTGCCAACTTATTGTAGGCGGCCTTACAGATCGCCAGGCGCCTAAGTTGTACCTTGAAGATGCTATCCCAATCCACTTGTAGATAGTGGAGAAGGATTGATCTAATTTAGTAATGTCAATTTACCTTGAACTCACGAGGTCTTGACAGGTGAGGACTTTGACCACCACTGGGTACCCAAATGTGGGTTCATTGATATTGCAATCCCAGGGTAGCCTGACTGGAAGAAACTCCTTGGGTTGGGATCAAATACAAAGGAGCATACCTGCATATGGAACTGACCCACTACGTGAATTAAACTACCCAGTGGGTGATGCTTCAAAATCTACCAAGCGGATTGATAGAGAATGGATACATGGGGCGATCTGGACCAGCCTCTTGTACTATAGGGAAGTTTGGTAACTTTGGCAGGCAGCGGTGGCTATATTGCAAGCCTTTGTCCTTTCACCATGGAGGCGCTCTAAAAACAACCTCCATACTTGAAGTGAATGAAATCATCCTTTCCTGATTCATCCGCCCAACCAGGCTCAGCTGAGTCATTTATATGGAACAGGAAGATGCCAAAAAAGCTTGCATTTCTGCTATCAGACTGGCCACATGATGGCACAATGTCACCACAAAAAAGGGGAAACCCCATCTGAGTTTGACTACAATCTGGTCAGCAGTGTCACCAAAGTTAGGACGAAAAACTTTTTCCATCCAAAAGCCAAGAAATGGCTCCCACGGAACCTAACAGAGGTTGTGGACATAAAGCGTCAGCAGCAGGAGCTGGACGTCACCCATTTTGAAGTATGACAAGGGAGGCGGCCAAGAAACCTGACAAATGATGACCCTTCATAAACCCTAACCCTGAGGCATACAAAATGAACATTGGGATGTGCCTTAACCATTTGCACCTCGCTCATCACAAGTGGAGTGGATGGGTCATGAGGGGGCGCGCTAACAAAAAGCTGGCCCAAAAAATTGGTGAAGGAGAGCCAGCTGCCGCCAGCTCCTATAAATTCCATTAAGTATGCCTAACAAGAAAAAATTGGGTAAAAATCAGCATATAAATCGTTGGCAAAAATAAAAGCAAGTGCTGAGACCCAATCACCCTTCTTGGAGGCCAAAAAAGCTTCTTCTGCTGCTAACCCCACTGCAAAAAATACCCGTTCTTTTGAGAAACCCAAAAGCAAATCTGGTAAGCAGTCAGAGATTGTTGCCGCCAATCCTGTTCAAGCTGGAGTGACTGAAACGCTCCCAAAATTGGTGTTCAAACTGTCGCCGCTCTCAATTGACCCAGAGTTGGGGATGGCTACACAGTTTCCAGTACACAAAATGGCCAGCAAGAAATTCCCTTGCCCTCCAACTGCCCATATAAAGCACCAATTTCCCCGCGCTCTCCCTCAGCAAACACAGCTGCCAAAGCAAAAACTTCCATTATTATTTTTGATTCATATCCTAAAAACCCCCAACCATCCTCATACTCATGGGTCAGGCAACTGAAAATTAATACAGTGACCACAAAGGCTTGTGGTATAGCAATCATTCAAACGAGGAGGAGGAAGCTACATCATTTTAAATAAAATAGTATTATCAATATAAATTTAATTATGGAGATAAAAAAGGAAGCCAAAAATAAATGGCACCAAAATTTAAACTGCAACGCAACAAAACATCTATGGTCCTTCCAGATTGAGTGTCAAGCCCTCTGGATGGATCACGTGGCCATCATTGCACTGAACAAGAAATTGACCTGGTATCATGGAGGAGTCTCATTCTGGATGGATCTTAGTGGCCACAGCCACTGATCAAGAAACTAGAAAGAGCCTCCAATTGGTAAGGTTTACACCTCACTGAAGCCCACAAATGCCAAGCTTTTAAAATTTTATCCAAAGTACCAGCTGAAGAAACAACGGTTATAGCAGGAGACCTGAAGTTTTGGATGAACGTGAGTTGGGATACGTTCTGATGAGTGAGCACTCAACTGTAAGGTTGAGGATATACTAGAGCACCTGAACAAATAAAGGGTGTTCCTTACAATTAACAAGGAGGGCAATGACCCCGCTAACCTCACAAGGCGGTCATATAACTCTAGCAGAGCGCCCCAGACAGTTTTGCGCCTGGACTACATTCTTTTATTGTCCAACCTCAAGCTGCTGACGTCTATCAGTGAGGTCAGCATAACCTCTGAGAGTAATCATAAGATCTTCCATGTGGAGTTTGAACTGGGTGAACCTCCAAAGACCAGAGAGTGGCAGATCACACCTGCTACACTGAGAGATGAGGAGTGTCGCAGAACAATCAAAACTAACATTGATCACTTGGTCGCTTATTTGGATCGTTAACCAGGACTTGATCCCCTGGAATGATGGTTTTTAATTAAGGAAAAATTGAAGCACAACAGCATGAAGTTTAAAAAAAACAAAAAGCCTACAAAGTAACTGCCACTGCGAAGCATATGAAGGATGCACTGGAGATCCTGAAGCTTTCCATGTGGAACAGCAAAAACTGGTGGAGAGGGTACCACATGACACACAAGCACTATTAGACTTTAATGGACAAACAGGACTCAGAGCATTGGGTGAAAGCTACCTATCAATATCAAAGCCTAGGAGGGAAGATGACAAAGTATGACCTATATTCCCTTAAGAAAATAGATCCAAAGTCAAGTTTCAATAGGAGGAAACCCAGTTGGTCAAAGTATCCTCCAATCCTAAAGTAATGAAGAGTGATATCGAAAATTTATTATGGTGATTATTCTTGTACTTCAAGATGAGTGATTCTGCAATTAAAGCCCTTATTGACCTGGACAAACTAGCGCTTGGGGCCCGCTCACCAAATGATGGAAAATGTTAACTTCCAAAACACAATTGAGGAGCTTAAATGCACGTTGAAGGAGTCACCAAGGAAATCCCTGGGACCTGACAATATGTGCACAGAAATTTAAATTATTTAACATGACCGCATAGCACTAGAGTTTGTCAACCTTTTCAACTCATGCCTGTGAACTGGATGCCAGATCCATGGGGGCCAGGAGACCCAAATTGTTATCTTTTACAAGAAGGGGCTCCAACAGCAACTTTGAAACTGGCTCTCAATTGCCTTATCCAACACCAACTACAAGCTTCTAATGCAATTTTATCAATTAACCTTATGGCAACTGCCCTGCGTACCCTCCAACATGCAGCATGGTTTCATCAGGGGACGCACCATCTGTGATAGTATTGGGGCTGTCCATAACGTGCTATAGGACATGCGAGGATCCAAACAGGGCTATCTCATGTTTCTCAACATGGAGAAGGCCTACAATTGGGTAGCATGGCCCTTATTGTATGCAGCATTGAAGGCGGTAGGTATCCACAATGCTTTCCGCTCATGGATATTGACGCTGTATTTGGGGCTGACTACCAAGGTAATTATTGCTGAAAGCCTTACCAATGATTTCTGATCAGCCAGGGTCTCCACCAAGGCGATCCCATGTCACTGATCCTATTCAATTTTGAAGCCAACATCCTTTCAGTGGTGGCAGATGCAACACAATGGGTCTTCATCCACCCCAACTAGTGGCCGCTAAAAATGCAGCCTTCTCTAATGACACCATAGTTAGGATCAGCTCTCTGACTGACCTTCAAAGCACCAAGTAGCTTCTGAGCCTATGCCAATCAGCATCAAACGCGAAGATTAACTTGGACAAAGCTGCCAAAATGAAGATTGGTGTCCTTAATTTCAGCCCACCATCTGATTTACCGCCAATCCAAAACACCCAGATGGTCCTCTATCTCAGAATTTTATTCAACAATAAGGGTCCAGCGGTATTTGAAATTGAACAGGAGGTATTTTCATGTCCTTTGGTCCATATGGCCTGTTAGAAACATGCATGACTCAATCTCAAGAAAAAATTGTTGGCTGTCAATGTCTTCAACTTTTTCAAACCCTGGTACATAGCCCAGTGTGATGCCAATGAGCCTGAATCTGTAGAAGAAAATAAAGACATTGCTTTGCACCTTACTCTGGTTCAAGGTGAAAGGAGCACTGATTGTTCTCAACAATCTGCTCAAACTAAAGAAAGAAGGGGAATGGGCATGCTTGATTTTGTGTCCCACACCCCAAGGATATGAGCCAAGTCCCTCCTCCATTTGATGAAAATGCACATGCGCTGCATGACCCTTGCGTGGAACATCAACTGGGCATGAGCCCTGGGTCTTTGGGAGTTAGTCTCCTATCACTACTTGCGTGCATGGATGGTGATCCACCCCAAGCTATACGCCTGATCAACCAGCTCATACTAATGGCAGTTGTGCAATTGGTCTGTGAGGCTAGGTGGTTGGTTGTTCAAATCTTTGGCACGTGATGCCAATCAAATTTGTAAGGATGAAAATTACCAAAATCTGTCATGAATTTTACAACTAGCAGGAGGAATGCATTCAAATTGGCCACAAATTCACAATTAAGGCCATCAAAATCCAATTGAAGTCAACCTCAGTTGAATATAACAAATCACTTCTGAAACCTGGGCGCAATCAACCTGTTTGACTCTGAATCCTCAGTGACTGGGTGGCTGAGGGCCACAATACTAACTACCCACTAAAGGAGTTGATTTTGGGCCTTAATTCCCAACTAGTCACATTAAAGCAAAGGCCAGTCACCTGGCATATCCTAAACCATGCGTTCAAATCTGATAAGTATAGCAGGCCAGACTACCTGCATAAGGACTTCCCCATCTGCACTGCGCTGAATGCAGATATTGGCCACCACTATTAAAGGTGCACCGTTTTCTGAAAGTACTGGTCTATAATAAGGAACCTCCTTTCAGGTGTTGAATTGTCAGAGGAGATGCACCTGTCATCAGGCCTGTTTTTTGCATTGACCCTGAGAACATCCCTAATTCAGCTTCATGCCTTCCTCTATCATTATTGTATATTGGTTGTATATGGCCCTAATTGCCAAAAGTTTTGGCAATGAGCGCCCCCATTACAAAGGTTTGGTGATGAAGGCAATTCAGATTCTATCCAACCAGTTTAGCAGATCAACAAATTTTCACACCTGGTCCCTGAGTGTTATAAAGCCACATGCCTGGCTTTCCATGCCAGATCACTCATCATATGTGACAAAGCAACAAATTGATTAAGAGTTAATTTCCTGTAAGCCCACATAATGCTAAAACCATGATTAGCAATGGCAGTTGCTGATCAAAAATGGTCAGAGATGCTAGCTGGCTAGTGGCCCCCTTCCCAGTCCTTTTAATCTCATATGAACCTTTATGTTCCGCCCTTCCCTCTTATTTTCTTTCATTTTTTAAAAAAAAGTGTGAAGTTTTTTTAAAAAAAATAGTTATAAGGGTAAGTTAGAGTTGTAGTTAATTCCTTGCTCAGTCTTTTTATCATCTAATATAAAATTAATTTATCAATTTCAGGTTTATGAATTAAATATTTTAATTAGTTAATTCATTTTATTTCAATTTATACATTTAACTCATAAATTAATTCATTTAAATTTATTTTCATTCTATAAGCTTTCAGAAGTAGAAATTATGATATTAAATTATTTAGATGTATAAATAAGTAAATAAACTAAGTACTCTTTTTAAATTAAGTTAAATTAGACTAAGTATCTTAATTGCCATTAGCTACAAACTAACAACATCTCATAAGTCTAAATCTCATCTATTAATATTATATCTATATATAATGATTTAGAAGTGCAAAAGGATATTTTGGGCTTTTACCTTGCTTTTATGAAATTCTACACCTTACACCTTTAAAGAAGATTGATATTACTTAAAATTTTTACACCTTAAAAAATTACCAATCATTCACCTTAAACCAATTGGACCTATTGAATCAATATAAAACCACCCACTGCTTGGAAACCCATCATGACTATCAAATCAGCCAATCACTTACTACTTACTAAAACAATAAACTTGATAATTATCCAAATGTCATACAGCTTCTTAGCAAAACCATTAAAACTATTAATATAACTGAATATAAAACTTTTCAGCCAAAACAATATACCAATTACCATTTAAAAATTTATAAATTTTTACTTCTTAAATATAAAACAATTTTTATTTATCTATACAATTAAAAAATTATGGTAGAATATTATTTTGTCATATGAACTTAGTAACTGTGCAAATTTCATTAATTGGTTATTTTAAGAAGTGTGTTAATTAAAGGATATAAGATTCCAATGCAAACAAGATGATGAGTTAGTAAAATCAATTAAAAACAAGTTTCTCTTTCATTTTTTCTTTTTTGCAATGTACACATTTCTATACCAATTATATGATTGTGATAAAGCTTCAGTGAGTTGTTGTGCACACACCTGCAAAGGTATTTGAATTAGTACATCCAAAATTTCATAGTAATATAAAAAGTTTTATATGTAATAAATTGAAATTTTATATATTTATAGGTAAATAGTATATTGTTACAGCTGAGCAGTTTGATATTCGTTAATTTGATAGTTTTAATGGTTATTCCAAGTGGTTTGTGGTTTTTGGTTGATTAATAAGCTTGATAGTTTTAGTAAACAGTTATTGAATGGTTGATTTGATAAGTAAAAGGTTTAGGTAAGGTTTTGATAATTTTTGGTTGTCTTGATAACTTTAGTTTGGTTTTACCAATTAGTTGGTGATTGATTGATTTGGTATGTTCAACGGTTTTAGCTAAGTGGTTTAATGGTTTATCTATATATAGATAGCTAAAACTGATATTGCAAATGATAATTAAAATTAATAATAAAATGATGAGCTAATGTAGCTATCAATTTATTTAAAAAGTATCATGCATCTGCATTTACTTTGGTTTTTGTAATGATCAGTATTAATCATAATTGTTACATTTTGACTCAGGTTTAGATTTTCCTGATCCCAAATCAAATTGTATGAAAGAATACATGGTTTTGGTTTAGTTTGGCGCTGGGTTACGCCTCACCTGAGCCATTCTTTAGGCTCATAAGAGCCTAGTTAATGGTTTGGGTGAGGCCCCCAAAAGGCAATCTTAAAAGGTTGCATCTGATAATTCTAAAGCTTACTTTGGAATTATTTCTCTTGTGTTATCCTTCTCTCTAGATCAGGCTTTGTCTTGAACCTGTGGGGCCTTCATTACCATGTTGAGGACTGATCTGTTTCTTGATCAACTCCACTTAGCAATCATTTATCTCAATAATAGAATAAGATTGGTTCCAGGATTTTTGGCAACCTTGCTTACCTGCTTGTCTTTTGGTCTCATTTCAAGTGTGTTTTTCATAGTCAGACCAATCCAACTACTATTCAACTTTGCAATCAATTTTTAGTTGGAATGTTTATCGTTTGTTAGTTATAAACCTTATTGGAATAATGGCAGTTAGAAACTGGGATATTTCCATTTGTTACAGTTTTGCTTTAGACAAGAAATTGTTAAGCTCTGCATTTTTGAGTAGTTTTCAATTGAGTTCAATTTAAGTGCTTACACCTTAGTATATATTAGTTTAAAATGTGGGGAGCCCAAGTTAGCTCTGGTTCTAAACTGGCAGGTTCCAATTAGCCACCAGAGGAACCAAGCAAATGTTGTTAGTGTGTGCCCACAATCTAGTATCTGACTAGGGCTCAACTGTTTCAGTGGGAGTATGTTGGCTGTGATGCACTTCATGCTGCATCAAATGCTCTCCAAAAAGGCAAAACTTTAAAGATTGGTAGTGAGAAGTTCTTACTTAAAAATGAACTAAGGGTAATTGAACAAAATAGGCAGTACCCTCACAAGTAAGGGCACTGTCCTTTATATAATGGATAGGTTTTGGGGGTTTACCATGCTGTTCTTGGTACTTTAGCTCTTGGGTTGGCATCCTTTTTGGCTGCAGGTTCTTGGGTCTGCACCTGAGAAAAGAGGGTCTTTTAATGAGTTGGTGCAAGAACAGAAGGTGGTGGTATCACCATACTTCTAGTTCCCCAATTTAACTCTCTCTAAAATTTTTGAAAGGTTTTCTAAAATGAGGTGCGCTTTAGCTTTGGAGGTATGGCGCTTGATTGAAAGCAAATTTTCTAAAATATTGGAAAGTATCTGGGGAAGCAACATAAGGGAGGGGGAATTGGGTTTAGAAATTCTACCTTCTTTAGCAAAATTGAATCATTGTATCTTGTACATCATAAAATAAAAACATAAGAATTTTGAGATTTTGGGAAAATAGGTGGCAGTATTGGGAGACTTAAATGAAGTACTTTTGCTATCTTGATGGTATAGTTTAAGGATTTCTATACTCAAGATCTTAATCCTTTCAATATACAAAATATTAGGCAGTGTGTGGGTTGAAGTGGGAGCGATTATAAAAGTTTTTAGTATAAAATTGGCCTTTTCTACTTGGAAAGGAATATTAGGCCCACCTAACTTATTGCTCTTTCTGGAAAACCCTAATAGTTAGCTTGACTATTAATTGTTCATTTATTTTTAAAACTAAAATATTTTATCTTATTTTTCTCATTATAGCTTTAAAATACTTGTTTAAGTTTTTCCCTCTAATTCATAAAATATCTGTGCCAAGTTAGGTTGAAATTAGTTCAGAGGTTTAAAAGATGATGTCACTTATATAATGATTTTTAAATAGAGATGTTTTGGTTATCGGTTTGATGGTATTTGATTAATCAAATAGGTTAATCTTAATGGCTGAGTGGTTGATGCGTTTTGTTCAATTCAATAGATCTGATGGTTTTGGATAAATGGTTGGTGGTTTTTTATTGATTTGATATTTAAATTAGGGTATAACTGAGTGTTGATGAATTTTGGTTGATCTGTAAAGCTTAATTTTATTTAGATAGAAAGCTGGCAAATTTGATTGTTTCTTGCATTCAATTGGTTTTGGCCAAGTGGTTGGTAGGGTTTGGGTGATACTTAGTTTCCTTGGCTTTGCCAAGTGGTTTGATGGTATTAGAGTAAAAAATACTCAATTGGTTTGTCTAAGTGGTTAGTTGTTTTTGATTGATTTGATAAGTGCACCTGTATTGGATAAGCAGTTAGTGATAGATCGGTTTGATATGTTCAATGGTAATAAGTAAACAGCTTTGTGTTATCTATAATATAAAACCTAAGTTAATCAGTTCAAATCATCTTGTAATAAATAAACCTTAGCAACGGTGGTAACTCTGCTAGTACTTAATTATCCACAAGGGTTTTTATACTAAAGTGAGTTGCATAAGACCTGTAAATAACCCAACTGTTATCACAACAATTGAGCTGGTAGCCTTATGCAAACCAAAAGTATACTTATTACCCTCATAGGCTGATCTTGAAAGGGCATCTTTTATTGCTTAGTCAGCCCCAGCTAATTGCCGTTGAAAGAGTAAGCAGCCATGCTTAGGTACTAGGATATAATTATCCTAAAAGAGTGTGCTATATTGCTTAGTTGTAGCTAACTGCCAATTAAACAGCATAATTCAACCATTAGGAAGTTCTAGCCAAGAATACCCAAAACAGTTGGCTATCAAGCTTGATTGCCCTCATACAAGATTAGATGTTGACTATGTAAACCAAAACACTAATTTACTTACATAATTTATTGGCAAATATGTCAAGGTAACATTGGTTGGCAATAGCATTGTAATCAAGTTTTATCTAAAAACAATTTTAATAAAATTAATAGCAGCTATCCCTGACTAAATAACAATCAATTATCAATAAAGTAAAATAGTAATAATATGGAAAGCTCAAAATTAAAACAACTATTAATTATAATAACAGACAGTGAGGGTGGTTAGCCGAGCGGGTAAAATTGCTTCCACCCCTAGTGCAGGTTTTGAGTTCGAAACCTGTACTGGCTAGAAAACATTCTCGGTGTGGTATATTTGTCCCAAGGTTGACCCACTTCGAATAATTTTTTTATATTAACAGACAGTATCTAGTCTAGAAATTCATAAGCTTGATATTTAAAGAGCCTATATACTGGTCAGAGATTTTTAACATCTATTACCCAGAATTGCATATTACTTTTCTTAAAAAAAGTATAAAAACTATCCTACTAACACCATGAGGATCACGGATATAGAAATAAGGCTTCACACTACAAGTTTAAAGTAACCATCAAACTCTTAAGATCTTAGATGATAAAAGAAAAATCAATCTATATATCTTTTTTAAACTTATATACCCTTTGTTCCATATCTTACTATATAGAACTATTTATATTTCTATAAAAATCTAATAATTAAATACAAATTCAACTTTTGAAACGTTTGAATTTAGATTAGACTTTAAATTAAGCTTCAAGGGCAAATTATATAGATATACATAGGACAGGGTTACTTCTTGGTGGGAGTATCCTCACTTCATTTCATAAGTGTATATTCCCTAGAATTGCTGCACACAATTTTGGGGGAAGGTCTGAAAGCTATTATGGCATCATAAGCTTGAAATGATTTTTGTTACCTAAATTCCTTATAGCTTGCTATAAGGATAAGAAGCCCACCTGTTACTGCATGTCTAGTAGGATAAGGTTACTAGGGCTGTTTGAGCTGCACACATCAGCAGGATTTGTCTGTAAGCCTCTAGTAAAATTATCTTCAACAATATAAATGAAGACACACAGTTGAGAAATTAAACTCTTCCCTATCATTATTCTATAAAGCAACTGCATCTTATAAGAAGGTTAAATAATGAGGCTAGCCGAGTTTTACCAGAAAATTGATGAGCCAAGGAAAGATCAGACTTCTATACAATAATTATCACCCAAGAAACTGACTGGAGGGAATAAAGCTTTGCTAATCATACTGATGGTGAGCAAAAGTTCTACAAGAGGTATATGAAATGTCTAAATCATTAAACAAAGGTACTCCAACTGCAAAGCTTAAGGTGGTTAAAAAGGTCCACCAGGTTTATAAATTTAAGCTGTAGTAAAAAATTTTCAGTTTCAAGGTATCAGTGCTAGTTTTCTAGTCTAAATTGTATTTAAGGTGAGAATGGTAATAACTTTAGTGTCTAAGTTGTGGTTTTTGGTTGTTCCCAGTTGAACCAAGTATAATGAATGTTTCAAAAAAACTTATCCTGACTACTACTCTCAACTTGTAGTATTTGACCTGGTTGATACCAAAAAGGGTTATGTTAGTTAACATAGCTGAGGTTTTAATAGACTATATATAAGATGCTGATATTTATATGAGAACCAGGATAATTAAGTGTTAAAAATAGTCCCACAATAAATTACTCCTAGAACAAACCTACAATTCAAGGATACTGTAGTCTGCTCATTTGGCCTGGAAGATTCTCTGAAAAATATTGGTAGTACCTAAAGTATGAAAAGGTGAAAATGATAACAGGAAAGATAAAATAGCATCACAAAATAAAATTTAATATAGATTATATTAAAAATTTCGGTTCCCCCTTCCTTGAAGGCTTCTAGCTTGAAACATCAAAGTATTTGAAGGGGTGATATATATTGCTCCTAGGTACGCCCAAATTATTTTTACTTGCCCTAAAATAAGTTTTAAACTTAACCGTGTAACCTTCAAGCCAATTGGTTATGACCTAACTTTGACCCCACAATTTTTCCACCATACCAGCAACTTGAACTTTATTGGCTTTATCCTAAACTTTCTAAATCTATTATGGAATGAACCTATGAATGGATATATAAGAAATATGTATCTGAGATTCTTGCCTAAGGTATAGCTTGTCAGCTTTCAATATAGCTACCTCCACCTAACATTCATCAAGCGGATGCCTAAGATCATTAAAAGGTTTTGGGTTGTGCCCCTATGATTCTAACCTATATTCTTACAGAAGGGGTAAACCTTCTACATCAGATGTAAGGGCACCCCAGGAATCATTAAGCGTGCAGGCTAACCAAGGTTTAAAGTTCCCTTTTTGAGTTACTTATGTTATGGATCCTTATTTGTTGCCAATAGTTTCAAGATGCTAGCCATAGTAATCACTAAAAATTACCTTTAGAGGTCAGATTTAAATTTAACAAGCTTTGTCAATATGCTAATGAGGATGCAAAAGGATTGTCAACCAAACCAAGGACCACCTCCCAAAAAACCCTTAGTAATAAGCTCACAAATCTGGATGATAGCTGTCAACTTTAACAAACTTCAAGCAACACACAGAGAACCAAACGTGATGACCAAACGTCGTCCAACCCATCACATATATGGTGTGAAATTTTTAAATCGAATTGTAACTAAATTTATAAAAAATTACTCAAGCTACATTTGACCCAATTATCTAGAAACAAGCCCATCTCCAACCTAACTAGAAACATCCACGCCTGCCAAGTTATGTTGCACCGAGACCTAAATCCATACCGGATATATTCACCAACGCTGAAAGAAAGCCCAATTCAGGCGGAAAAGTATTACCGTTGAAAATCCAGCTAAACCCATCATTAGTTTAAGGCTAATGGAGCGCACTTAATCAAATTATTTCGAAATGGTAAAGACCATTAGGCAATATTTTAAATTGTAAGTTATTGACCAACCCATTGATTGAGCAATAAAACTTTTAGTGGGATAATTTCATTTAAAAAACTCGACGTACGCTAGGCATATATCTTATCCTTTAGCTTAATCTTGAAATTACCCACTTTGTAGGATATAATACTCAAAAGATTCAATTTAAATACCACTCTTTGAAAATAGCCTTTCTAAACTCTGGCATTATGGCAACGCTCGACCTATATTAAATCTAAAGCTTTTAGCTAGATTTAAATGAGTATAAAAGAAGGTATGATTCGACGCAAAAAAAACTAAGGGAGTGTTCGACCTTACTATTTTATTAAAGGACAATTAAATAAATACTTTAACATAATTATAGATAGGAAAACAAAGAGAATATGAATAGTTATGGTAGTAAAAAGTAGTAACCAAATTTAAAAAGCGTGACTAGTATAACAACTATTTGAACTTGTAGTTTAGCGCAAAAAAGATCGGAAATTGAATCGATAAGAATAACCCTGTGATAAGTAGGCAATTCATATATATGCAAAACAGAAGCAAGGAAATAGAAATCTAGAAAGGGTAACAAAGATTAAGCAAAGCTATTCACAATAGAAATATTCTTTCACATTTAATTAACTCTAGAACACAAATAGTTATAAATAGATCAGATATGATCTTGTAGATATTATTAAGTGTAAATAAATTTCAATCAATATATACAATACTATAAAGCTAGCGATGACGGTAGGCAAGCCACTCGTTTTATAGCATTGATAAGTAAGCAAAAAGATACAAGGATGTGCTATATATTAATGCACAATTGCCAAAACTAAAACAAGCACTCAATAAGTTCGATAAAAATAAATAAATGAAATACAGGCATATTAAAAATATATGAAATATGAAATAAAATCTAAAGCAGTTGGGCTCGCTAAAATCAGTTCAAAAGACATATAAGAAATGTAAAGCCCCAAAGCCTTTTGCAATTCTTTTTAACTTGAAAAAGAGGTATAGCTTTTAATTGTATGCGAATAAAGAAGCAAGCGTAAAAAGACTATAATTGCCCTCTGTTTTTTATTATGCGGACGGCTAGCTAAAGTAAACTTATGCTTGTGCTTTGGTGCTGTGTGCTATGGTTACCCGACCCTCACTTAATACAGTTATCATCTGATTCCAAGATCTAAATTACTATGCAGTAAGTTTGTGATTGGCAAATGGTATAGTGTAATATCTAGACGAAGGGTATTGAGTAAAAATAGGCATAAATTCATGCAAAATAAAATTCTCTAATATGAACCTTATTAAGGTGCGTTAAGATTTAGGTGTCATGATACCAGCAGATGTCCTAAAGGGTACCTTCTGTCTAATAGTGGATCTTGATTAAGTGATGTAATTACTTATTATTTTCATTAATTAGTTTTAATTAGCATGAAGTTGAAAAGTTTATTCGAGGTAAGGAAGTGAAGTTGAAAAGTTAATCATTGAAAATGATTGCCAGATTGAGTTTTAGGAATAGACCAAAGCCAATTACTAATCAACTTTTACCTTAGGGTGGAAGTTAACCTAAACTTGGGTATTATAAACAAGGGTAAAAATAAATAAACTATATGTATATGATGAATATGTTGAATCGTGTCTTGTTTTCATAATATTTTGGACAATATGCAGCAACCTATTTTAATGATAGCAAGTGGTTATTTATATAAATTCACTATTTTGAATTAATTACAATTCCTTTGCTTGTTGAGGATCCCTAACTTGCCCCATTTGCAAAAAAAATAATTCAGTATAATTTCACTATGACAAGACTCCAACTCGGATGAAATTTCACTTTTAACAGCTTGAAAGAATATATCACTTAAAGAAAATGAAGGGTGGTTAGCCTGGCAGAGTAATTCCTGCTTCAACTCTAGTGGAGGTTTTATTCTACATAAGTTTGAAACCTGTACTGGCTAAAAAAAGCTTGGTGTAATATATTTGTCCCAAGGTCAGCCCACATAAAATATATTTAGTTAAAGAAAATATAGATATTCAGGTTTATAGATAATATATTTTAGCAGTTTATATATAAGAACAAGTATATAAAAATGAGTTTAGAGATTGAGTTAAATTCATTTACTATTATATTATTTATTCAAGTATAAATCTATTCACTATTATATGGATCAATAAAATATTATATATCTCGGTAATATTTATATCCCCTGGTCAGCTTGTCATGAACAAACAATAAAAAGTTATGTAAGATACTCATTAATTAGATGGAATAATGGAAGTTAATCAAAGTTAATATATATCCTTATTCAATTTAAATTAGAAATTATAAGATGGTTGGATAAATTTGATAGCAATGATTCAGCCTGAAAAAGGTTTTATCCAATGAGAAATTACAGCTGGTGGGATTCTCAAAATTTAAGCAATAGTAGGTCCCTATAGCTAGGATCATTCTTAAATCTGAAGGCGGGAAAAACTAAGGTGGAGAACCTCATAGGTTGAGTGGAATACTTTTACTAAGCCACCTGTGTACACATATCAGTGAATAAAGTTTTAATATAAGCCAGATAATCTTGCATCGGATTATTATGACGTTATGATGATAGATTATCTAATAAAGAGATCCATAAGATCCAAAAGGAAACTTACCCAAACCCCAATTCGATTGGCATGAATTTGGTAATGGCATAGTCAACATTATTAGCATGACTAAATTTGAATAATTATCAAACTGGGCCCTTGCCTTTATTTTATCAAGCTCCCAAACACTTATCGACTCACCACAGCTGTGCCATCGTGACCTACCCTCCTATTAAGCTTAAATGAATCAAGCTGTTAACTTTGATGAACAATATCCAGCTAACTCAGTTTCTCAGACTGATCCTAGCTTCCAGATCTACCCTTATAACCTAACCTGCTTCCAGCCCAGCCCTCCCCAGATGGGAAACCCTCTTCAAGCCCAGTTTGCTCAAAACAATAGGCGCCTCTCCTTCCATTCAAATTCTATACCCTCGATGGTGGCCCAGTTCTCCATAAATCATGCCAATGCCTTTGGTGTACACTCTCCTCCCAATCAAGACTTTAGTAATATTGCTTCTATTGCTGAACCTATCAATATCAGTCACCAGAAGAAGCTTGAGGCGTGGGAAGATTCTACCTTACTTAACGGCATAAAAAACTCTCCCCACTGCAACGTCATCTCTCCTATTTCTGAGGATTTTTATGATAGCACTGAGAGTGATCCTTCCCTCTCTGCTAGCTTTGGTGCTAGCCCACACTCAAATCTTCTCACGAACCCCAGGCTAATCCAGCGTATGGCTCGCAACAACAACAATATAAGAGGTGAACATATGGAACAGCTTATGAATCTCACCAATTCTAATCATATGGCTGGTTACAGTATGTCACTTCCTAACCATGGACCTCATGGTGGCTGGACAGCGAATTCTATTAACTCTGATCAATCTAATACGGCAAATAATTCAAGGTCTTCTCGTGCATCCATTAGTTTGGAGGGAGATGCTGGGTTGAAGTAAGATACTTTATTTCCGTAAAAGCTAAATTTTTTAAACAGCGACCCGCTCTCAGATGATAAGCGTCGTCGTCGTAGAGAAAGCCATAACGCAGGTAACTCCTTGCATTTTTATTCTTATTTTCAGTTGAACGCCGCCGTCGAGAAAATATCAACGATAAGATTCAAGAGCTTGGTGCACTCCTTCCGGATGGGCTTATTGACAATAACCGCTCTAACAAGGGGCAAATCCTTACCAACTCCGTTACGTATATTCGTTACCTGCAGAGTATCATATGGAATAATATTCCTAACTGCCAGAACGATCGGTCGATTTTCCCCACCAATTCAGGTTCGGCTGGCAGTGCCTTATCAAATGAAGCAACCAACTTCGCGGCTATGGCTATGGCGCTCCCAAATACCACATCTGATCCAAACCCACATCCCTGAGCCTCATTTTGATCAAGGCTGATCTTTTCATTCTAGCAAAAAATGTTGATTCATTTAAATTTTGTTAGTCCCTTTGATTTTTACCGGCTAGATTTTTTTGCTTCATTCGATTTCCCTTTTTCAGCTTACTAAATATAGTTTCTATTATACATGAGTGCCCTATAAATTCCAAGGCAATATCCAATATATTGGAGCCGTTGCTAACAGACAACTTATATCGGTAGATTTTTTTGGGGGGTTTAACCTTGTACCTATTTTTAGCGCTGTCAAAAACTTATTTTTATCTGCTACCTTAGCTGCTTTTAAAGTATTTTCAATTGTGTAGAACAACTCGGCTTATTTTTATATTGAAATTCCTAGTTTAATACCTGTGATACTGTGTCGTACTAAATTTAGCTTTTTGATGTCCTGTCGATCTTTTTATGATATAAACATTAGATTTGTGCAAGTTTTAGAATACAACTTTAATTCTTGTTACCTAAGGCGAGTTTCTTACACTTTTAGTATAACTGCTTTGGCATTAGGATTTATAAACAGCCACTTTGTTTTTTCAATTGTAAGATGATTAGAATGGGACTACACCGCCTTTTTGACTTATTACGATGCTATTAGATTGCCAGCCAATTGCTAAAATAAAAGGTCAGGATAGTTTGGGGTTTATCGACAGTTTGTAAGCAAAATATCAAACAAATCAGTATCGTTGAATTTTATGCTTGCGGCTGTAACGTTCAGGTTGAACCGATCGTTACATTTTGACTCGAGATTCGGAAATCCGAATCTCAAGTCGAAACGCTTTTTGGGCTATTTTGCGGTTTATGCGGGGTCCGGCGCTGGGCTGTGCCCCTCCCGAGCTATTCTTTAAGCCCTTAGGGGCCTAAAGAATAGTGCGGAGGGGCTCCCGGAAGGGCGACCTTAAAAGGTCGGGCCCGCGCGATTCTGAACTCAGTTCAGAATTCTCTCTTTCTCGTTTCCTGCGCTCGTGTGGGTCTCTCTGGTGGCCTCGGGGCCGCCCTTGCCGTGTCTTACCTGGCATCCTGCGGCGAACCTAGTTTTTGTGCCCAAACAAAAATGTTGGCTCTGGGCATCGATTGGAGGCGCCAAATCCTCTAGGGTTTTTAAACCACTGGGTTTTTTCCTTATGTCGCTCGCGGTGCCATTTTGTTGGGATTTAAATTCGTTTGCGTGTTTATTTCTTAAAAGAAATCAGGCTGAATTCCGGACCGAACTCCTCGTTTACCTGTGTCATATTTCTCGTTTTCGAATTTCCATTAATCCGAGGTTGAATTGGTGAGTATGACAAATCGAAACACTTACCACGAGTGAACCTCATATCAGGCAATCTTTTGGCATCCATCCGCCAATCCTAAGGCAAGATGGCGGTTGAAAACTGGGACATTTTTGTCCGTTACAGCGGCTTCACTTTAATTCCTATAAAGCCATGGGGTAAGCATTTTAACTTGTGAATTCAAGCGCCGGGATTCTGATTTTTGCGGAGCTTTTTAAAGTGGAGGATTTTGTGGAATTTTTGTACCCTCTTGATATGATAAGCAAAAAGGAAGCCATTACTTTGAATGCATCACCTTAAAAAGGTTGATAGCCTGCATCAAAACTCCCAAATTATTTGCAAGTTGTTAGTAGCAAAAAGTAGTTGGATTTAGCTTATTAAGAGGTCTGGACAGCCGTCTGATTGTTTTATAAAGGTATTGAGCATGGTACATTATGCTTAACACTAGCTACATACTCTACCCACTTTGGCATTGTTTTAAGGTAAAGAAGCTCAGCTATATCAATTATAGCCAACCTAGCACCTTTAATAAAGGGTTCTTAATGCATAGCTTTACTGATATTTGTCAGACATTTGCCCTCCCAGCTTCAAGAAAAAATGTCTTGGGTCAAATTAGGCTGAAAGGGGGAAATGTTTGACATTTACAAGTTTGCAATGATAATATGAGCAATTTAAGTAATACTAATGATTTTATTGGCAAAAGACCCTGGTCAATTCTCAGTGGAACCCTGCAAATTGGGGCAACACTTATAAATAATATATGGGTAAATAGCACAAAGTTGGGAAGTCAAATTGCTCTGACCACATGGGGGAACCTGGGGAGTCCATTGGGGGTTTCTCTCAAGGACATGACTAGTTCAAAACAAACACCTAAGTGGGGACCACCCCCTTTTATAAGCTTGGTGGGGGTCCCCCAAGATGTAATAATTTTTTCTAATAGGGATTGTCTGAAATTTATTAAATTGTTACCCCATGGGTAAGTCTTGCCTATATATAACTCCCCATCCATTGTTCAGCCAAAGTGAAGCAAGTTTTTTGAGCTTTAATAGGCTAGTTATATATTTTCTAATTCAGACCATACTAAGCTATTCCAAACTTATCATTGAATTCCCTTTGGTCCTCAATACAGCTTAAATACTGAATGGTCAGATATCTAGAGGGTTCATTTTTCTTTCCCAACACCAACACTAACAAAAACTTATAAACCAGCTTTTTATTTATTAGTGTTTTATTCTTAATTTAAATAGATCTATTGTGGAATCCAGCAGCATCCAGCACCAGTGAGCATCAATCAGCTGGATTCCCACAATATTCTCTGAATTATAAATTGAGCTATATATTGCTCATAGATCTTTTGCAAGTATTGATACCATTTTTCACTATAGCTCAGTAAATCAATACAACTGTAAATTTGGGTGAAAAACTATGAGATTTTGAAACCCAATTTTTATAATTGAGGTGGGTTGACCTTGGGATAAATATACCACACTAAGATTTTTTAGCCAGCACAGGTTTTAAACTTATGTTGAACAAAACCTGCACTAGAGTAAAAGCAATAACTACCCTGTCAGGCTCACCCTTCATTTTTCACTATTACTTTATATTAATAATGATAATCTTTTAATTAATCTACTGTGGTATGTCAAGCTGTTGCCCTATTTTGTTACATTGTACCCATAGACCAAGTAGCACCTATTAAAGTTATATACCAATTTTAAATGCTAGTAATTTGAAAAGGTAGGTAAAGGTTAACTTATACTCAACCTTTTTGGGGTATCAAAAAGTTTTAAAGTGATAATGGTACAATTGCTTTTGAAACTCCAATAAAAAAATCTGCAACCTTTTTAAAAAGCAATTTTATATTTTATTCAAGGTGAGCTGACCTTAGGACAAATACTACACACAATCAAAGGGATAGGGAGTAGGGAGCAAAAATATAGGAGTGGAGGACAAAACCCAAGTACTGGGGGTAAACTTTCCTGCGCATGTCTTTATAGGCTGGGATTATATAACTTAACTTAACTGATTTGTTTGGTTGGAGCAAGGCATGGTGCATAAATCCACATGTATTGATATCCTTTTGGCACAGAAATACAATTTTTGCCACATAAGGATTCAAACCTGTGTTGTGAGGGGCAATAGTGGGACGCCTATCCTGACTATGCCACACCCCATTCAAAAAGTAATCTACAGTATACTAATCTTGATCTTGGCTATGCATGGTATCATTACATTATAAGGAGCCTGTAGGTCTTTAAAGGTAATTTTAAATTGGTTAAGCGCTTCAAGATTAAATATACAAGTGGCATACTTTGAGTTAACTTTAGCTTGATATTATATTTAAGGTAGGTCAACCTTGGAACAAATATATCTACTAAAGGGGTTGGGTGAATAAGGGGCAGTTTAAAATTTAATGGGATAAACTCCACTGACTAGCTATCTTTTTTCCAGTCAAATTGGGCAGGCTTTGATTTAGTATATCAGTCCAGTAGCATAGACTTTTGGTAATGGTGCATAATCTTCTAATTAATAGGAGTCCTCAGGCTGGCACCTCTATTATATGCAAAGGATACAAACCAAACTTATGCGCTCATAGTAGTAGTCAGATGCTCTAATCAACTAGGCTATCCACTGTCTTGAGTTAATTTTACATATATTGTTTACTTTAAAGTTTATTACTGGAAGGAAGCATCCTGACTAGCTAATTTTAATAATTTAATGAGTATCAGTCTAATAACTTTTACTTAAGATAATCTAGAAAGTAATTAAAAAAGCTAGTAGTGTCTAATTTTTATAGATAATATACTATGTAGTTTAGCCCACTATTTTGTGTAGACTTTTGTCTATACCACATTTGTTTTGCTTGTTAACTACACTTTAATATCATAATATAGTTAAATCATTAGCTTATTTTTTGCAGAAAATAACCCTTCTATTAGACTTTTCAAAATTATAATAGTTGACTTCTACTTTAAAGGGGCACTGAGCAACAATGTTCCTCTATAAATCTACTTCAGCTTTATCACTTGCTGGCATATGCTAGTAAAGTACTATTAAAAGGGTTTATAAGTTTATAAATGAATTTTAATCTGGAGAGGAAATAAGTTAAATCTAGTATTGTTATTACCTTATATATATGATACTATATATCTTAGGTGACTATGTATTTAGACTTTTTTTATCACCTATTATTTGTTTAAAATTTATAACTTAAACTATGATACTATAGCTAGATTATCAGATTATTTTTTACAAACCTCACAGCCTTTTCACTAGGATTTAAAATTTAAAAAATAGCTTGACTTCTACTTAATTGTTTGTTGAGATTTGTTTTGACCAACTATAGGAGCAACTTTAATACTTTATTCATAACTATAACTAAATATCTAGATTAAGAATTTCAATTGATAACTCTCTTTAACCGCTCAAAGTCACTTTTGAGCGAATTTAAATTTTAAAGTTTATTTATCCACAGCTATCTGCCCAAACCTATTCTTTGATGTCCTTGGCTCTGCCACCTGCCACCCCAGTGTGGGGCAGCAGTGCACCCCCACCTAGCGTTTTCCGCCCTGCAGGCAAGTGCGTTCAGATGGGCTCAAACAGCCCACCCACTGCTTCCAACCGTTTTGTCCCCCCACGGGACTTAGCGCTCCACCTGGCGCGCGTCCACCCTTCTCGCCCCCATCCTCTCACCCTCCCTCACTCTGCTATTTGCTATTGCCTCAGAGTGGACTATGGGCGTTTGTTCCCATATGCTGATAAGGCAATTATTGACCTAGCCACTACAGCCTTTGTGCCAGCTGGCTTTATAGACTTCCGCCCTTTTAAGGGCTACTTTGACGTTGGGTTCCAATCTGAGGAGGATGCTGAAGTGGCAGCACAAACTCCTCTAATTTATAAAAACCCCCATTCCCACAACCCGTACTCGCCTCCTTCAGACACCACACTAGTGGTATCCTTTGCAAATCTCCCATCCCACCTTCCACCCCAGGTTTTGTATGACCAGTTGGTCATGGGGCTCATGGCTTATGGCACTCAGGCCAACCTCATCTTTGCCATTCCATCTGGTGCAGAACGCCTTGCTGCTCCTCGTGCAACAGCCACCATCATACCACACCACCCTACCATAGCCCAACAAATCCCACCCCGCGCTAGTGTGGCTGCAGCGCCTGATCATTTCTTTTGGGCTCAGGTTGATAATGGTAGGCAGATTTGTTCCCTCTGCTTTGGCCTCAACCATGCAAAAAGAGCGTACCCTAAGGCCAAATCCGCTGCTGCAGCTTCTGAGCCCCCTCTGGAGGTTCAGTATGGGGCGCTTTGCTGCCCCCTCCCACCCTCCAATCTCATTCAATGGGCCCACATGGAAAATCAGCCCCACCCAAAACCTCCATCCTCACTCTCCCACCTAAATCTATGCCAGCCAATCAGAGCAATGATTGGACCAACATTCACACCCAAGCAGCTGCCCATTCAACCAATCCTACCCACTCAAATTTAAACGCCACTATTCCAGTGAACCAAAATCCATAGGATCTATTGGCTGAAACTGACGAATCAGGTAATGTCCTCATTAGTAAGCATACAGGTCAACCTCTCTGCCATGGCAATTATGGTTGGGCAGAATTTTTCTTTCCCGACTTCGATGAAACCCCTACCCCTCGCCATTTTGCTCCTCTACCCAATACAGCCCCCTTCCAAAGTAACCACCAGCTCGCCTTAGCTGCGGTGGCCTCTCCTCATTGCCCAAAACTACACACCGCGGTGGCCCAGTCAGTGGCTCAGCTCCAGCATAGCCTGCCCACCATCTTCTTCCCCCCAACTTCCCTGAATCTCCCTGCAGTGACATATCAAAACTATTTGATGATGCTGAAATCGCTGTTATGAATGTAGCAACGCTTGCTTCATTCAACCCCTCAGCCAAAATCACCCGCCACAGTATCTCCCTTTTCACCCAACTTCCTGAAGCCCGCAAAGAAGCTGAAGTTCTCCTCGCAGCTTTTGTTGAAACACTTTCCCATCATTATCTTGATGCAGAAGTGGAAAACTCCTACTACGCTGACCTCAGCCCCCACTATGCAGATGCCCCAACGCCCTGGCTCTCTGCTCTGATCTGGTACTGTAACCAACACCCCTTGATTGAGGTGGGTCTTTCTGAAAATCAACCCCTGACCCCTCCTCACCCTCTGCCATGGTGGGTTAAGCAGTTTCTGCTTCCCACCTGGCTAGTAGTTTGTTTTGCCGTTTTGAGTGTTGTGATTGGTACTGTCCATCCCCTGGTTGGCGTACCTTAAATAAATTGAATTGAAAGAATTTCAATTGATATTTCACCATTGCACCAGCCTTATGTTAATAGTATCAATTGCTATCAACTACCTCACCAACACACCCCAGTAAACTTGTATCACTCAGTTTTCTATTAACTACATTGCTTCTGTGCTAGCATAAAATTTATCATTGAAATATCCTTTTGCACTCATTAATGATAACTTGCTGTTAAGAAATGCTCAACTATAGGGGTTTCATTCTTGACCTATAAAACCCCCTTTGAAACCCACAATTCAATATTACTAATAACAGAACTAATGATATGGCTGGGCAGAATGAAGATTAAGTTAAAACTAAGATGGCCAGCCACCAAAATGTTTTATAAAGATATGAAGACCCTTTTTAAAGCTTTTAGGGCCTTAAAATACTGACAATGGAGGCTGTTATATAGCCCCTGACTGCCAAAATAATCTGACAACTTTTCAGCATGATGTCAGAGGGCATGTAAGTACTAATACCATCCCCAACAGCTATGCTCACAAAGTTGCAGATGCCACCCTTACAGAACACTCTTTTATACCATTAGGCTTGACTGCTACTGATGAAGTGCAGTTACTGAAATCCATCTGAAGAGAGTTTACCCAATTATAAGAAACTTACAGATGTGAATCTTTCCAAAATGGGGTTATTTTAAATTTGCAACCCTATTAATCAAAACTACCAATCTACTAGAGCATCCTCAAGAGCCATAAGTGTCATGAGGATAACAGGAGCATTCAGAGAAGCAACCACACATTCACAAGTGGGCCAGAGATCCATATGATATGAGAAAAAGCCCAGAAGTTCCAAGAGGATTAAGAAGTTGGGCTCCACTGGGCTTGAAACCAAGCTACAAATACATAATTACCTTTAAGAAAAACTTGTTTATTATAATAATTCCAAAATTAAAAAACACTCTGCTTCCAAAATAATATATATTTTACTTTCATATACAATTAGAGTACCATTTTTACAGCATCTAAATAAAAATTTGTTGTTGTTTAGATGGTTTTAATAATTCCAAATATAGTTATATTCAAAAGTTTTGGACTTAGCCTTCCTGTTGTAAGCGGAGATTAAGAGAGTTTTGGTGTGCTCTGTAGTAGCCTTCATTATATTTAATTTCAAGGCTTCAACAAGGTTATACACCCTTAGAACCATAAGAAAAATTCCCATTTACAGAAGAACTAGACCTTCCAGTTTGCCTGATGGTGCACCCTATGAACAAACAAATGATTTAATGCAATTATAACAACCCCTGTCATTAGCACCCACTGAGTAAGTGGGCCACTTTGAAAATATCTGATGCTCACTACAGGGGGCATAATTAAACAATTGCATAGCGTTATATGACCATACATGGTGGTGTATCATGGAAAGAAATCATAAAAGATTTGAACATAAAGAGTATGTATAGAATGATCATCAAGTTAAAGATGATTATAGCTACCTTGATTATTGAGCTAAAAAGAGTCAGATCATCACCAGAGAAGAAAAGATCTAAGTTTTAGATATGACTCAAGTGAGAGAGAAGTTAAAGTTTATTGTAGACTGATAACAATGAAACTGTATAGATCCTATACTTGTTTTTTATAATCTGAAAAGCTATAACAATCAGTCAAATGTTTGAAGCAGGATGTGTAAACCATGCAAGTGCAACGTCTACCACCTCTCAGACCATTACCTACTATAGTAAAATGAACTACCAGTGCAAAAACATCAACAATAATGGTACAACTAACATGTCCAATTGAACCTGAAAGAGATCTCAATTCCTGCCAATAATTTAATAACAAGTCTACTCCTGGCAAGAGAACTATAGCCAGATTTCTTCAGTTTTACAAAAACAGTATGGGCGGAGCTAGTGACAAACATAAGGCTTGCCATGTACAGGGATGTATGAGATGAGAAGCACAGACGGTGTTTGGAGCTATACTTTGCCCTCTATCACACTTGGGATAAAATTATAGAGATCTTTATCTCCAAGTTTGGAAGTTTACAGGACATTCAATTTATAGAGCAATAATCACTCACCTTAAAAATGGGGAAGTCTGAGTCAATTGTAAACTACACAAAACTATTTTTACCTTAAGTAATAAAAGCTTTGGACAACTAGAGCCTTGGATTTAGTCACTGAAAAGACCATCATGCTTAAATCGTTGGAATCATATCTGCAACTCCTGATACATATGACATTGGCTATAAAACCAGCTGAATCTCTAAAGGCTAATAATGAGTCCTTGATTGACATTTAAGCCGCATATAAGATGGAGTCAAGGCACCCAAACCATCAGGACCATTATTAACGCCACCCTGATAGAAAGGCCATAGTATTTCTTAAAGTTGCAATGATAAACCTGATGAGAAAGATTACTGCACAGTTGAATGGAAGCAAATAAAATCTGCCAAATCAAATGCAACATCTGCCAGTAGGAAGGATATTACCAGAGAAGTTGATCTAAACTAAGGGAAGATATGATAGAAGAATATAAAAAGGAGGTCATAAGATCAGTTAAGTGGGTTATACACCACATCAATGGAATTGATGAAGAGGAGCCTGGGTCATAGGTTGAATCAGAACTATTTATGGAGCTCCAAGTGAAGTAGTTAATCTCTCTGCCTCAGACCTCATCAAGCAAAGTCTAAGTCTAACAAACAGTTTTACTTGGCAATTTTTTAAGCCCACTTAGATTGTTAAAATTAAGACAGATGGCAAGAATCTTATGTATACCATATTTACAAAAATTTCAGTTTAAAATTGTGAGTCTGTTAAGATTTTAACCAGGCTATGCTTTTAGAACATGTTTAATGCTAATGCTTTTAACAAATTGAGTTAAGTACAGATTTCTATTAATTATTGTTGATGCCCTTTAGGTTCCAAGGATGAAGCTCTGACTTAGCATTCAATCAATTGGATCTAATGTAGTAATTTTAGGGTTCTGAGAAGGAAGCCTCAAATTAGAAAGCATGTTAATTAAGGAATTATTTAAGGATAATTGAATGACCAGACTTTTACAAGTTTTGGGATGAATCCTCAATAGCTTTTGGTTTACCAGAATTGCAGACGCATTTGCCACAACTTTGTGATCTGAGTCAATGGAAGTTCTGATCAATATAATATTAAATAATACAGGTTGATATTAGTGGTAAAATTATTTTCTAAAAAAACAATGAAAAGAATTTGATAGTTAGCCATTCAATTGTTATCTGTTGCCTAGTTTTAAAATTTACAGGCATCTGATGCCAACAATATTTGATAGCATTATTATGTATTTATAATTATTAACATTAATCAATGCCAAGAATAAACTTAATTGCTTTTTTAAAATCAATAAAAAGGTAATTAGGTATGGTTGTCAGTGACTGATGCACTAATTTCTGATAGAAGGACATTAAATTGCCATGTGTCACCTACATATGTATGAAAATAATATTACCAATAAAGTTAACTTGTTTTTGGGTTTATTATATTACTGCTAGTATTATTTTAGTTTATTATTGACAAAAGTTGCCTATATTTTAAAAAACAAGGTTCCAGTTTACCTGAATTGTTATCAGCTCAGATCATGTTTACTGTCATCAAACAGGAAGCTTTGTTAGTTAAGTGTTAGAACTCTTGCAAACCTGTGCAGTTGCCACTTTTCAGCAAGTAGTTATTACTGTAGGGGGTTTCTTACATGATGTTGTATGCTAGAAAAAGAGGCATTAGTATGAGTGGAAAACTGTTGAGTGAAGGGAAAATGAAAAAGTTGAGTCAGATGAGGGCAAAACCCCTAAAAATAGTGGACTTAGAATATGTTGTGATTCAGACTGCTGTAAAACTTATGAGTCAATAAATTATCTCACTAAGAAGCAAAAAAGATTCTAGAGAAGTTATTGTAAAGCTGCAACTACTAGTCAGCGATATAAAGACTTTGAATCAGAATGAAGCTAAAAGAATATAGGCCAAGTTTATCAGGACTAGAAGCTCAGATTTTAGACTCCATATACATTAAGCATGGAGAGGTCCTTAGGGGAGAGTTGATGCCATAAAAAGGTATTATGAAAAAGGGGTTCAGATATGATCAAAAACCCAAGATTAAGTCATGCTGCTAGTGAAGTCTTCAGACAAAGTTGTGTACAAAATCTGTCAACTTATCAAAAAGCTAGATGATCTGTGGCAAAAGAATCAGAAGTTGAAGGCAAGGAAGTTGAGTCAGAAGAAATGGGAGAAGACCATCATTGGATGTCTCTTCAAGTTATGGAGAACTCTCTGTTGTCCAAAGACCCCAAAGGTGATCCTGACCTGTTCATAGAAGGTTTTTCATCCAGGGATGATAGCCCTTTTTAATACAGCCATGTTTTACTGAGAATTTTTTGGGTTATGGCCACTTATCCTGTATGGCGTCCCATGTCAACATCTAAAGATCCTCTTTATAGGGGAAATACTGGAAACAATCCTCTAAAAACATGTAATCTTAGATAACTCCAAAGATGCTAGAGTTGCAGAGGACAAAGTTTCTGCATACTTTAGGCTTTTTGAGGTAACATGGTAGGCTGTGTAAATTCACAAATGGTGTTACCATAATATACTGTATTGATATGGAGAGTAGTTATCTCATCCTACACTGATTAGCCACTAATTGTGGACTTATGAAGAGGAAAAGGATGTCATTATAGGGGAGCTAGGCATCCCTGAACATGTTGCCAACTATAATCAAGAATTCATGAGCATTTAATTAGAAAAAGGCAAGTCCATTGATACCTTTAATGACCAGTTCTTCCAAGAAGCTTAGATTCTCTTTGGGGAAAGAGAGTTGACCAATTTTGATGCATGTATTGCAATGAAATTAGTTTTTTTGCCATAGGAATCTGTAATGGCTATGACCTTTACCTTGAATGCTGTTGCATTTTGGGGTTTTGACCAACCATAGGATATTGACTTTGGTCATAATCCCCTAATGCCCTATAGACCACAAAGCTACTGATGTCCCAATTATGGATGTTCCTTAGCGATTTAATTTCCATTGATATGCCATCATATATTTTGCTAACATTCTTAGGCTTGAACACAAGCATATAATATTTTGCCATTCCCTCATCCTGATGATCTGTAGATAACAGATTATTTACTATCAACAAAATGATAATTTTTTGCTAACACTTTATCTCACTTGAATCCTCACTTTATTAATTTACTAGACAATTCCAATTTAAAGCAGATCATTTCCAATCAACCCACCAAAAGATATTTTATATAACAATTTTGCCTGCCCAAATTCAAGCAGTTAATACTTTATTATCCTAAATTTCTGACATATTGATTCCTATCTGCTCATTGTCTAAATGAATACTTTCCAAAACCAGTTTCATTATTGTCACTAAAATTTACTAAAATGACTCCGCCAGATTTGTACCAAGCATCCCTGTCAAAATTTACTAAATGATTCTGTCAGATTTGTCCCAAATATTCCTGTCAAATAAAATTGTAAAAAAATACTATGCTTTGAACAGATGATCTCTAAGATGCTACTTATGGTGAACTGACCACCACAAATTGTTCATAAAATTAGAGAGACTACCATCAGATTTCAGAGAGCTTGTTACAAATGCTATTAGCAAACCTTAAGGAGGAAACTATAATATTCAGGAGCTGAAAGAAAAGTTTTTTGACTAGAGGTCAGGGTATTAATTGTTTAGACTTGCACTGGAATAAGGGATAACGTGGCAACAAAACACCTAAGATTTTATAGTTCTAAAGGAACGTAGTCTCACTTTATTCCAGATCTATTGCCACTGTAAGTATACCCTGGGACTACAGCTAACTAAGGATTTTTAAAGCTTAATTTATTAACAAGTTTTACTATTATCTTTGAGGTATACTGTCTTAATACAGCTATATATGTTTAAGTTCTGAGTACATCTGTGCAAATTTTGCCTAGGTGAAATTAAGGTTGCAACATTTGGTGCTCACTGCAGGGGTGCACTATCAGCAGAACCGCCAACCCAGTAGAGAGCAACATGAGCAATAAGATAGAGGAATTGTGAGCTGAATATAAGGTGTGCTTAACCATGTCCAGATTTATGAGGGCGTCAAGGAGGTCATGGTTAAGCAATTCAGCGAGATGATTAGACTAGTGAGGATTGAAGAAAGAGAAGGGAGATGTATAGGGGAGCAGAGAAGTGTTATAGACCTCTACAGAGAGAACTTGAGTTAGTTACTGGGTATGCCAACGATGCTGCCTGATGTTTCTCCTTTAAAGATGGTAGTGAGGATGGAGAACAAAGTTTAACCTCCTTATACATTTTTCTAAAGGAGGCTTAGTAGCCATTTTTTCTGATGCTAGAGAAGTTCCATGAGACGCGCTGCCAGAATTACCCCATGGCTAGTATATTATAACCTGAGGACAATGAGCCTGTCAGTTTAAGGTTATATGACAAAGGAGCAGCGGATTTATCTACCTAAAAACCCTCTGAAACTAATCTCTAAAACAATACAGTAATTTTTTAAGCACCCATGGAAGGAACAAGGAAAAGCTGATATCACAGCTTCACTTAACCTTAGAATATATGGTGCATCACAATGACAAATATGGTCCCTGGAGGATAGGATACCTAAATGGAAGAAGCTTTTCTTAGATATAGAAAATTCTGCCTGAGTACCAGTAAGGCGCAAATTATCAACTCCCATCATCAATAACCCTATCACTGGCTATAACCAATTAATTAATACCTATATTTGGTCAAATGGTGGAAATGTTGCACTTTGGTACTAAACACCAATATGATATCAACTTTGGCAATATTACCCTACGCCCTATATATCTCACCGCTACTTTATCCCAATTGTTGCCGTCATACATTGCACTAAATATTTAGGCCCAAATCCCCACATTTATTAAGTTGTCATGCCTTTGTCCTGATTATCAATGTCCCCCACAGACCCAATACCAAGCAATTAATAATTCATTATTCCCTCATTCCAATTATCTGTTTTTTGCAGATTAATTCCTAACGATATGACATAAAAAGATAATTTGCTAACAATTAACTCAATAAGTCTCATAAATACTAGATAACTAATGATCCAGATTTACAGCAGATTATTTTCATTTGACCCACTAATTACTTTAATAGTATTCTTGACCACTTAGATTTGAAGCAATTTATTTTATTTATGATACTGTTTCTGATGTATATTTCTATCTGATCATCAACTGGATGGTCAATTCCCCAAAACCAGTTCATTACCATCAGTAAAATCTACCTAAATGCTTTCACTGGATAAGTTCCAAATAAATTGGTAAAGTTTTATATGAATGATACCATCAGATTTTTCTGAAATATCCTCAACAATCAAAGCTCTAAAATTGCTACTGACACTGAACATAATATTTCTAAGATGCTACTGATGTTGAACAGACTACCACAAGATGTGCCCAACATTTAACAGACTACCATCAGATTTCATAAAGTTAATTCACAGGATATCAGCAGACCAGAAGGAGGAAACTCAAGGAGATTTGCACGTTGAAAGGAAAGTTGACAGAATAAAGGCCAGGGTATAAATTGGTTGGCTTAACACTGGAATAAGGAAAAATGTGGAAACGCACAACTGAGCATCAATTAGTACTAAAGGGCTGTGGACCCCCCTTTGCAACTGTTTGCCTTAAGTCAGATCAGTTGCTGCTGGAAGTACATCCTGAGACTACAGCATATTTGGAGGATCCATTTAATAAATTTTTTATTTTATTTGTAAGTTTATTATTGATTTTTTAGGTACACTGTCTTCATAAAGTATTACCTGTTTTGGTGCAATTAAATCTGTGCAACTTCGCTAAGTTTCAACAAAAATTTCAACAAATGATATTGTTGTTAGTTTAGGCGCAAGTTTATTACTTTGTAGACATCTCCTATCCATACTCATCTATAAGAGATGAGTTCATTCATACTATTACAATCTTTTGATGTCATTTACATGAATATGATTATATTCCTCATAGCCAAATTGGCATGAACTGACTTATAAAGGATAACAATAACCTTCAATCTATTTGCTGGAAAGATTTATGAATAAAAAGTTTTTAAGTAATATAAAGCATTAAGTTGATGCTTAATTGCGCCAAATCAGTCCAATTTAGCTACATCATAAAATAGATATATACAATAGAGAAAACAATATATTAAAATTATAATTGATGCACCGCTAATCAGGACATCAGTAGAACCTTAAAGCATTAAGTACGTCTATCTGGGCTGTCAATGTTCAAGTGCTTTTCATGCCAATTTCGTTGGAATTTAAACCACATGTTAGAATAAGTGCATAAGTAAAGTACCACAAGATTAAAAAAAATTGGTTATAAATAGGTTAATATTATAAGAACTACCTTTAGCACCCAAAAAGTATTTTGGCATCAACTGCTATGATAGTATATAAATTATAAATATTCCTAATTGAAAAAATGCAGACAAAATATAGAGAATAAAAGAAGTTCCTGAAATTAAATAATATCAGATTTTGCTAATATATAGAAAAAAATCTAGAAATCAATCAATTGAGGTAATTCTATTAGAATTAATGGTTTAATTTAAGGGTTTTCTATCTGAGTTAACCACCAGAAATTTTAAAATTATTACAATTGACTAAATAAAACCCTGGTTTTTTTAACTGGTCATCAATGTCTATTAATAGTTCAGCCTTAGTATATCACCACTTTGTAGGTATTAGTGCCAAGAATTGATGTCAGTTTTCACATTTACCTCAATTGATGGAGCTTTAATTGGTCCAGAGCTTGATGGGATAGTCTGAGCTTATCAAATATATTCCTCCACTAATTGTAGTCACTTCTACTTGTCTAGATAAAATTGGCAAAGAAGAGGGAGTTTTACCAGTGAGAGGTCAGTTGGCCAGTTGGCTGAGGCTATTAGTTATGGTCTGCACTATCAAACTTGTTGATCCTGGAGTGGAAACCTTTAAGTGCACTATTACCCCTGAGAATACAAATCTCTCACAGTTGACTTTGTACTGAAATGGGTACCTTCTGGTGGGATAATTTACTTTCTTAACTATTTTTCAATGGTATAAATTTATCTGGTAAGTTTGGAGTCTGAAAACATGAACAAAAAGGTTAATTTCTATATGAATTTAAGGCCTATTTCAAAAAGAGTTTTTGGCACAATTTGGCAGGCTTTAGATGGGGTTTTTAATCAGAGTACAAAAAGTCCATTATTAAAAGCTTTTGTTAATGAGAGGTCATCATTCATTGGTGGTCATCTTAGAAAAATAGTTTGCCATTTTTAATTTGGGGTTTGTTAAAAATTTTGCCATTCACATATTCAAAACTCTGCTATTGTGCCAGGATTAACAGTATGAAGACTGTTGACCATATGCTCATTTACTTCACTGGCTAATTTTTGCTATAAGTTTGCAGCTTCAATTCTATAACTCAGAATAGTTGACAACTTCACCATCAGTTGATTAACTACACCATTGGCGCCCAATGCTGGCACGTTCAACCCATCTGGCCATCCTAACCTGAGTGCTCCAACACCATCTGCTCATAACCTTGGAAGCCCAGCATCTGTCATAATCAATCCCAGTATGTTAGTATTAATCTCCCTTAATCCCTCAACATCAACTAGCAGTCAAGTAAGCGCACATGGGAACTTTTTTGCCTATCTCAATCTTACAAGAGTGGATTAATTTAAAAGAGATAAAAATAGGTAAATGGAGACTTTTTAGATATAAGTAGGCGTTTTATAGCTGATCAGCAGCCACCAGTTGCCCACATAATTAATTCCACAAGTATAGAAAATAGTAAATTTTTTGCAATTTACTTTGAGGTTGTATTGATTCAGGGGTAGGACAAAACTTAATCTAAGGCTATATCCTTATATATCATCATAGTCAACCGCTGGAAAATCAAAATCTATCCTTGCAAAAATCCTCAGCATCATCCACCAGTAACCATAGATTATAAAACTCTTGGCATTTTCCACCGGAAATCATAAATAAAAAATCCTTAACATCATCAGCTGGTAAATCTTAATAGTTAATTAACAATAAGTTATCCTCAGTTTTAGTTACAAGTAAATCCCAATAAATCAAGCTCCTAATTTATCAATTTATCCTTAGCATTAGTCACCAGTAGTAATTAAAAACTATTGAGGATTGTCCCCAGATCTCTGAATATAGGTGATACATGATAATTAATAATCTTTGAATAAATCAAAGAACTGAATAAAGACTGAACACCAAAAGTTAAAGTCAGTTAGATCATGTAAATTAGCAAGCAAGGGTGCCCACCTAATTCAATCTGCCAGAATATATTGTATTATAAAAGTTTAAGTTTTGTAATATATAAAGCAATTGGCAGCAGTGCCCAATTAATAGATCACACCTGCTTATTCTTAAGAAGCATTGATCTAATTAACAATTTTAACAGGTATAAACACCCTTGTATACATGATTCTATTTTTTAATAAGCGGTTAAGCCACCTTAATGACCTCCACATTGATAATGTGTAAATTTTCTCCTCAAGGAGGCCATTCTAGTCCACCATAGGATCCTCCCAAACAAATGCCTTTAAAATGCCTCTCTCACGTTCCACCCCTCATGTAATATGCCAAATGTGTTTTATCATGCCTGTTTAGCTCTTTTAAAGATTTATTTTTTTAACTGATTTTTTAAGAGATTGCCTCTTTATTGGAGCTTGTCTCCACCTGATTATGGTATGTTTAGAGTTACAAACAACAGTTTTGTTCCTTTTTCTCCCACTTACAGTAAAATACTTCCATAACTTGTAAATTTGAGTTTTTCTATGTGTACAACATTGTTCTTGTTCTCCTAGCGTTTGGACTGGATGGAGTTGGGCTAAAGAAAAGAATAACATCTTTTTTTCTCTCCTCTTTGAAAATGTGCAATAAAGTTTTTTTAGCACTAGTGGTGCCCATCATAAAAGGGGGAGTTGCCATGCATCTTTATTTGCAAATGGACTAAACAAAGGGATTTTAAAAATTAAAAAACCTAATATGGCACCTCAGCTAACAGCCTAGGAAGCCATATCAGAAGGCGAGGAAGCTTTGGAAAACTTTTGTCCAGCGCCCACTTTAGCTAGCAGACCATGGTGGACAGCATTGGGGTGGGAGCATTGGCGGCATGTGGCATAAGGAGATATAGTTGAGGGTCTTCTTCATTAATGAGGCCTGAAGTGTCCATTGCTTCAATTATATTGAGCAAGCTGACGCTCAGAAAAATTGATGAGAGCAGGCAAACAAGTGAATGACTTAACGCACTGACTGGTTTTAGAATAATTGGGTTCAAAATAAGAAGTTTTTGCTGCATTGATGCAAGTGCAGCTCACTTAAAAGCAAGCTCCTCAATTTCATACTTCACATATTCCTCAAAATCATGAGGAAAATTGTGGATGGGAATACCCTCAACAAGGGGCACCATTGCCTCATGAAGTTGCTGGTGGAGTAGGGTGTTGGCATGGGCAGCTGCAGCCTCAACTACCATTTTCTTTATATTTTTATAAGTTGAATAACTGTTTTAAGGGGAAAAAACGGTGGGGAAGAAATAAGGTTCTTTTCACTTATTTATTGTTATATTTCCTTTGATTAATTAGATTATTACTCATTTCTATATATTTTGTTTCCATTTATTTTTATAGTATTTACTTATATTTTTTATCAATCAGTTCAATTTAATCTTATTAATAAATTTTAAAGACATAGCGTGCTTTTGTTTATAGGTAAATACTTAGCTTCTTAAAAAGTATTTTTAACTGCAGAGGTCTTAATTACTTTAATGGATCTTAATAATTTTGGTTTGGCTTCTGTGATCATCCCAATCCATGAGTATTAAGAAAACAACTTTTTATCTCCTATGTCAGATTTAAGAAAATGTGGCTTGGAGACCTGACATATGTAACTATATATTTTCAAATTTAAATTATTCATTGCATTTTCCTCATCCTTTTCAGAGGCTGAAGCAATTTAACTAATTCCTCAAAAAATTGTATTGCCAATAGTTCATATTGAAAACATCCATACAAATTGATGTTCTCATATTTCATGTTGTGGATATTTCTTCTGGACAAATAAGTATGACTAAGCAGATTTTCAAATGTGAAGCCACGCCTTTGGCATTGGTTTCTATTTTTGGAAGTTTGTTATCAGACTTTATTATTTGCCATGGTCAGCCTTAGCTTAGTAGAGCCTAGTCCCAACTACTAGAGTTGAGTAGCCTTGATATGTAATTTGTAAGATATTTTAGTGTGAGTGAGGTCAAGAGGTTAATTGCAGAGCAGTATCAACATCAATTAGTCTTTTGAACAATTAATGGGGCACCAATAAAATGGCTACAAAGGCTAACTTGAACAGAACAGTAATAAAGTTAAAGGAATAATAATGAGAATGAGACGCCTATTGAACATCAACATGGACTAATTTGGATGGAACGTTAATTTAGTTTTTTTAATTAAACAAAGAGATGCTAATTAAATGGCGACATAGATAATTTAAGATAATTGATAATATAAATTAAACAGGTAAATTCACCAAAGAGAAAAAAATTTTATGAAATCAAAAATTAAGTTGATGAGTCCAACCATATATTTCACAGAAAAATAAAATACCAAACGCTTTTAGCTTAAGGTGCAAAGTGATCCAAATCAGCATGAATCACACTAATACCTCACCAGTGCAATTGATTATATTTATTATAATTAATTTAAATTGTCAGAGTGAAGTGAAGTGAAGTCCTTACCCACCAACTTGCGCTTTTTTGTGATGCATACTCCTCCATAATTACTCATGCAATCTCCACCAAACTTTACAAATACATTTGTACATATTCAGGGGTGCATATTTTCATTTTTGTGAAGATTGATAAGTTATAAGTTAAATAATCGTTTAATTTTATTAATTCAAAACCTTAAAATGCTAGTGTATTAAGACTGAAACTACTTATCCAATCTCCAACAAAATTAATATGTACATTTTGTACATATCTATGGATGAAGTTAAAATGCTTGGGTTAATCTTATTTTCAAAGTTATTCAAAGACCTAGCAATACTAAACCACAATTTGCTAACCTGCCATTCAAAGGACTTTGCATTTATTTAGTGAGCTTTTGTTAACAATTATCTAGTATGTGATTATAGCCTTTATACTATTGGAAAAACACTAAACCTATTCAGTCAAGTTTATTATATTTTCAATTAAAAAGGTAATTTTTAACATAAATAATGAGACAAATGGAAGATGAACAATGATATTTTTGAGACACTCTTAATAGGATTTTAATGAAAGTATTACTGAGCTTGATCATCAACTGTTATCTCCTTGATTTTTTTTGTCAATAATAATGGATATGAGCATTTTGAAAAGGCAGTGTTCATAATGGCAAAAAATGAAATTGATATTAAATTATAAAAATTTACAAAAAAATGAACAATCAGTCGCCTTAATTAAAGCTATACATAACTGCTCAGAAGCCCTAGCTGACTATACTGATAAAGCTCAAGGATTGTATGATGATTTACGTCTATTTAAAGAAACCTGAATGATTTTAGGATGAAAAACTTTGGGTGGTCAAGAGTTCAGTGAATAGATCAGTTGGAACAATTACTAATTTAATTTATGATCCTTCTATTTAATATGAGGCTATAGTAGATATATAACACTATGCATTCTTGTTCAATTTGAAAACATACTGAGCCAACTATCTATGAAAGCTCAGTCCCTATTATGACTATTACCTTTTCATTTAAATGGCGTGGAGCCATTGTACATACAAGCAGTTTCCTGTTATGCTTGGATATGCTATCAGTATTTACAGATTTCAAGGAATAACTCTGGCTAAAGCATTTCTGTTGAAACCATCATCTAACTTTGATCATTTGAAAAAAATTCAGTATAATTTGATAAATGAATGTCAAAATAGATTACAAGGACTGTGGAATATATTTAGTACAAAATAAATGCACTTTAAAAAACATATGAATATCAACAAGATGATACCTCCATTCACTACATATAGAAATTGTATTATATATATATATTAAACTTGAAAGCTAATGTTATAATTGTATACTATGTTATGTGTTTTATGTATAATTGTTACATACTATAGAAATTTTTTTGCTATATATATTTCAATGGATAACTGATCATTTGTATCAATCTGTATTCTTAATACTGAACACATTTCCCAAAGTTTCTTTAAGATTTAAAAGCAATCAACTCTATATTCAATGTAAAATTTCAAATCTGTTTAGAACAATACCCTTTTTGTCAGCACTAAAAACACCTAGTAACATTATCAGAGAGATAGCCCCAGTGGTAGAGTACAGACTTAATGACCACTGATTCCTTAGTTCAATCCTAATAGATGAACTTTGGGTAGGGGATAATTTATGACTATGTTGGCGTTGAGCACCAATACCCCAAACCAAAATAGTGAATAACAAAGCGGTTCATGGAGTTCCTTGCCTATCAAATGCTGTTCATGGAGGTTTACCAGGAATATCCTCCTTTCCTATTGATTTTTTATTCCTATTTCCCTACTAATTGGTGCAGTATTGTCCCCCAGGTCAGCCCACATTGAATTAATCAAATATACTTTTATCAATCATAGAATCAAAGCCATAGTTACTCACCAAAATATTCTCATGCTGTGAAGTTCATCCAATTGCTTCTTTGCTGCAATAGGGATAATTCAAGTATGCCACACCCCTGAATCTCTATCCAAATTACTTTAATTTCATAATTTTACTGGCTACCTTATTTAAGAATTTCCTCAATTCAAATAAAGCATCTATGATGGCCATCTATATTATATCTAAAAATTAACTCTGGCTATATATATGGGATGGATGAAGAAAGGTCCCTATGTTGTAGGCATTCTCAATTAATTACATTGCAGAAAGTGGGTAGACCAATCACTTGTACACTTAAAGCCATGAGAAACCCCAGTGAGTGCAACGGAATAACTGCATCTGTGGTGAAGTATCAAGGAGGATCAGCCCAGTGTGATTCTGGATCACTAGGACAATTGCCAGAGCGCCATTAAAACTTTTGGAGGAGAGCTCTGGGATGCTACCATCATTATCTCCCGAGTTATAGAATTATTATGGTGTAGTTCATGAGGTTACTGACAATGAACTTTTGGCAAAAGTTAAGTCAGTGATGGCTGATATGCAAGGGTTGGCAATTTTTATATTATCAGTCTGGTGCACTAGTGGAGTTTCTAAATATTAAAAGTTGCAAAATTTGTGACAGAAGCCTAACATAACATATCCACTCATTTGATAATCTAGTATGGTCAAGAACCTGTGAAGCGACCTTCAGGACTCTGGTATCCAATTTCTCTACTAGCTTGTTGATCAGGGCGTGAGCTTTAGTTGCACTTTTAAGATTGGACATAAAAGCCTTTTATAATTTAGCAAAATTAGTGGTGAGTTTCTTAGTAGCAAAAATGAAGAGGTTTTTCTTCTTTATGAACATAGTAATCTCCATGAGTTTGAGGTTTGCTGTCTTGCTAAAATCCTCTGATTATGTTTGATTAATGATTGGACAAAGCTATCAAGGAACTTATTGGCTTTATAATTAAAGTTAGGTCGTTGGAACAGTGTTGCCATGGTACCCTCTCTGTACTTTATATAAAGCAAAATCTTGAAAGCTTGATCTTTGAGATAATAAAGTAGACCAAAGGAAGGATTCATCTGTGATTATCCAATCCCATATCCATGAAAAATTAAAAAATTAATTTTAAACTGTTAGATGTGAGTTTAGTAGGACTTGAGGAATATACAGCTACAATCTTGCTGAGATGAGGTCTAAATAATATAAGGATTTACCCTCTTTGTTGTCTGAGCAATTGGATGAAAAATTTAGGGTCTCCTAAATCACTTTTATTTATCTCAACTTAGCAGTACTAATATGAGGATTCCATTTTGATTTGGATTGACTGATTAATATTAGCTAATGTATAGGTAGCTTGTGTGTGCACCAGTATGTTAAGTTTTTAGTTGGTATATTACTAAAATGCATAACAAAAATATCTTTTGATAATAATTTATTTAATATATTAACTTCTGCTGTCTAATTTTAAAATAGCTTTTCCAATAACAAACTTGATAAATAACCAACTATCTTACATACACTAACCAGTTTTAAAGATTACAAGCAACAAATTATAATATGGACTTTAAATTCCTAGTAATTTTCTTTTTAAAATTAGAAACTTTATCCAAATATAGGTAACAATAGCAAGCTCAATATTCCTTCTAAATGGCTTATAAAACAATTCTATAAGACATAACTTTTAAACTAAGTCCAAAGTTAGATAAAAATGATGATAAGATTGAAATAAGATAAGATAAGATGTAATAAAGGTATGAAGATAGTATTATATTAACTAAGCGCTAGTATATACACTTTGGAGACATTAATATACATACTCATCTATTATGCATTAGTTCATTCGTCCATGTGTTAAAATTGGCGCAGGTGCATTGGACTTCATGTGCACATGATACTAAAACTTAAAAATACTAGGGTCTGTTTGATGACAATAACCTTGAGAAAACTCAAAAAAAGAAATTTTATCAGAAATAGAGTTTTATTTTAATAAAAGAAAGTACACTGTTTTATCTACTACTGACAATGGTAATGCTTCTTGCTAAAGTAATTCTTCAGTCAACTTATCCATTCTCTACAGTATAAGCTGAGGTTCTAATGGGGATTGAAGATGTAAAACTAGTGGAGCAGCAAATGAAGATGAAAAAGATGAGGTAAGTAGACTACTCTATCAGCTAGAAGGATTCAATATCTTTAAGGCAAGTAGAGACACAATGCTGAAAATGCCTCCATGGTTCCTTACAACCAAGATTTTTCAAGTACTTCTTAATTAACTGCCTAGTGACACCCTTATTGTTCTTCTTCATAATGTCCTCATGACCATAATAATCAGATTCGCTCTTTTTATAATTTAAGAAGCTGAGGGGCTAAGTTTCTCTTTCTGCTAAGCATCACTTTTCAAAAATCAATTCAGCCTGAAATTTAGCTCCACTAAAGAGATTTACGAAAACTATTAGCAAATATGGCGGGAAACCCCGCAAAAAGAACCCGCAGGCTATGCCAAACGAGCCAGCACCACCCCAAACAAAGCAACCCTCGGTTGCCCACCTCAGGGTCAACCAGAATCACCCGCTCTCAAGCAGCGGCCATGAAAGCAGGCACCAACCCCCAACCTGGAGCTACTTCAACTAGCGCCAGTTCACCTGATCGCACTTCTGCAACCTGCACGCCTAACAGCTCTGTGTGCGCTGCCTCCCACCAACCCGCTGGGCCCCCTCCAACCAAGGAGGCCATCACCCACGCTGTTTTAATGGCGTCTGCTCAGTTGAATGCAACTCAGCCCATCCAGGCATTCACCTCCCCCATTGTGTCAGCTAATTCAGCCCCATCTATTATTGCTGACGCCGTGTTTCTGGCTCCCTCCATGAAGGGCGATACCCAGCTACCTGTCCCCCAAACCCTCAGATGTAAGGTTGGATTAGCCGCACATTCTGGTTCACTAAGCACCAAATTGGGACAATCTACTCTTCCCAATGAGGATTCAAATGGTTCAGATTTTGGAACTTCACACCAGTTCTAATCTCACCCGTCCCATTTAAACCCCATAATCAGCACTTCTCAAGTCGGCACTTTATCTCCATATGCTGAAAACGACCAATTCACCAATCAGCAAATGAGTTTTGCCCATGAAATCACAGCAAATACTTGGGCTGAATTTACCCAAATAGATTGGGATGGTGATGAAACATCGCCCTCCTCCCAATTGGCTGGAGTTGATTCCAATCTGGATGGGCCTCCCCAATTTAGTGAGGCCCAAAAGACCGCCCCTCAATTTAATATGACGCCAGCAACTGCTGTAACATTCCAGCAACAAGGGAACTCCGCAAACTTGTCCAAACCACCAGCTCACACTCAACCTGCAATTGCAGCCCAAAGCAAACACAAACGTACCAAAGGAGCCACTGGGGCGTGGCAAAAACCTCTGGCACCAACGCTACCCAAAGCTGATCCCCGTGAAGTGGCGTTTATTGCTGATGTTAAGAAGAAAGGGCCGAAACTAGAGCGCAAAAAGCTCTACCTCGCTCAACCCTCTCCCACGCAATTCGCCTTTATTATGGGCATAACCCTGTTGAATTCTATACAGAGGATTACTTCTCATACTTTTCAGCGATTATGGAGACATTCCCAATTAACACCACCATCCATGAATCAGTGGAGGGCCACTACATCGATATGAGCTTCACTGAAGCTGCCCTTGCTGACCATGCTGCCACCCTCTAGGTCATTATTCCACGCGGATCTCTTCACATCTCCTGCACACGCTCTCACCTGGAGAAAATTTCATGGGTTACTTTTTCCAACCTACCAACGACTGTTGATCCTGAGTCTCTTAAACTGGCACTCCATCGTGGTTTAATGGAGTTTGGGTCTGTTCTTTCAGTGGACTTTAGCGTCCCCTCTTACTATGCTCCCACTAAAAGAGCTCGCACTGCTAGGGCGTCGTTCATCCCCTCCCCCACTGTATCCCGCAAAATTGAGGTTATTTCTCGTGTGGCGGTAGTTGGGGCATGCCCTGAGATCTTTTTTGTCGACCCTGATCAGGCGCGCCCCCAGTGTTCATGGTGTAACGCCCTTGGACACTTGTATAGTGGCTGCACAGCTCGAAAACAAGCCCTCTTAGCCACCACCCAGGGGCCTAAACCAGGCCAAAAACAATCCCACGTGGCCGCAGCAGCAATCCCACAACCCACACAATGGGTTCCTGTTCAAGACCTGTCCCCTGAGGCCTTACGCCTAGCAGTTGAAACAGCTAACCCCACTATTAGTATGGGATACTTTCGCGCTCATGCCCCCCTTCCAGTGGGCACCCCCTCCAATCTCCCAGAGTCAACTCCCTCTCTCACCAAGCGCAAGGCATCTCCCACAGGGTGCCCCTCGTCAGCCACCCCCACTCAGGGCTCCGCGGCACCCCCACCAACCTCCACCAGCGATTTATTGCATCATCCCTCAGCTCCCAATGGAGCTATGCCCACCAGCATGGACTGGCAACCCGCGGCCTGCGGTAGAAGTGCCACCTCAAAGAGTCCTACCCCAACCCCACAGTCCATTTCGCGCGGATCCTTTGCAGTGTTGGAGGAAGTGAATATGGACTCAGACTCATCAAATGGGGACACCGCGGAGGTCACCATTGAGCACCCTCAGGTCCTTCCCCTGCAACGGAGCGGGGGCAGCATCCTAGGCTGGCTTACTGGGTCCTCCGCCCCCCACCCTCTCCTTCCCCTCAGAACCCTCGACGCTCCTCACGGATTGCAGCTAATAGTCAAGCTAAAGGACTCAAAACTAGCCGCCTCACAGCAGCAGGTTTAAGCGCTGGCAACCCCCAGGACATGGAGGGGAACAGCTATGAGTCCCCATGGCAGCACCCTGGCCCTGCAATCCATCAACGCAAATGGGTTGCAGGACTTTAAGCGGAGAGCCCGCCTCCTCCAAAACTTCAGGTCAGCACAAATTGACATCGCTGCTGTCCAGGAGCCCCATATCCTCCCCCACGAACAATCTGCATGGAACGAACAGTTTGGAGGCAACTCCTACTGGACAAACCATGCCGCCCTTATTGTTTTGAATCCCCAGGTTAAAACCCATTCTTTTTCACAATATCTAGGTGGCCGCCTCATACTGGCCAAACTCACCACTCCTGACTTCTCCTTCTTCGCTGCAAGCATCTACCTGCCTAATGCAGGTCAGGAGCAAAATAGGCTCTTGGAAGAGCTCGTCCAACTCAATCTCCCACGGAATACAGTCCTCTTAGGAGATTTCAACACAACCATAAGTCGCGTCCGTGACTCTTACCCCCTGCAGCAAAGGAACGCCCTGGATCAAGTCGCCTTCAGGATTTCCTTCGCCTGAGTGGCTTTATAGATGCGCTTCCACCCTCCGCATCTGGCCTAGGTTGCATGACTAGGATCCAGTATGATGGAGGAGCTTTTCAGTCAGCGTCACGCATAGATATGGCGCTGATTGGCCCCATGATAATTGGCCGCGTCTCCTCTCCCATCTCTCGTGACAACCATCTGAGTGATCACAGGTCACTCACCGTTGTCCTCACCACCATACTTAGACCGTCGCGTAGGTTCTGGCCTAGGGTTGCCCCAGCCCTTCTCAACAACCCCTTCACTAAGGAGAAGCTGTCTATGACCATCCTGGAGACTCTCACCTCCCCCACCCCACCTGCTTGACCACAAGGCTAGATGGGCGGTGACCAAGGAGGGCATCACCCGCGTTGCTTACAACAGTGCCAAAGCCCAGATGACTGCAGCTCGCGCCAGAGTCAAAAGGGCGGAAGCCAGAATCAGACATCTAGAGCGAAACTGCCAGCCTTCGCCCACTCCCAGATAGTTGGAAGACTGGGAAGCGGCGCAGGAAGCACTCCGCTTGGAGCTCACACTGCAGGAAGAACGGGCAGCAAACTTTACAACATCTCGTTACTATGCTCAATGGGAACGCCCCACCCGCTTCTTCTTTCAGAAACAGAAAGCCCGGTCAACAGCGCAGGATATTACTGCACTGAAGATTGGCACTACAACCACTTCAGATAAGGAGGAAATCATGCAGGAACTACACCGCTTCTACTCCAGCCTCTTCCATGCCACCCAGGTGGACCCATCGGACATCCAAGACTTCCTGTGGCGGGCTCCAGAGCCGCCCATTGACCCACGGGCTGATGAGGCTCTACTGGCGCCTATTTACATCCAGGAGGTGATGGAAACCCTTCTATAATCCCCGCGGCTTATAGCCCCAGGCCCAGACGGAATACCCTTTGAGGTGTACCTTCTGGAACCTGCAGTGATAGCCAGAACCCTCCGCGACCTCTTCGCTGCACTCTTGGTGAATGGCGAGGTCCTCTCCGACTCCAGAGGCTCAATCACGACCCTCATTCACAAGAAGTCAGACCGTGAGAACCTGGCGAACTGGCGCCCCATAGCGTTGATCAACACAGACCACAAGCTCTTCACGAAGCTTCTGGCCAACCGCATCACCAAATGGGTGTCACCTCGCCTCTCCCCATACCAGCACGGTTTTATTCCGGGGAGGTCGTTATGGGACAACTATAATGACCTTCACGTGACTTTGACTGCTAACTCTCGTAAGGTGAATGGCTTTGTGGCTCTCCTGGATATGGAGAAAGCATATGATCGGGTAGCCTGGAAGTATATTGATGCTTCCCTGGCCCGCTTCCATCTCCCACCCGCAGCTAGGCGCTAGATATCAGCTCTCTATGACCAGCTCCACAACAGAGTCCTGGCGCCAATGGGTTTTACAGTGGAAGTACCAGTTGGATAAGGTCTCCGGCAAGGGGACCCCCTGAGCCCTATCCTTTTTAACATCACCCTTGACCCCCTCTTGGCCGCCTTACAGTACAAGCTAACAGGGATTCTGGTCCCAGGTAAAGCCCCTACACGCACCATGGCATTTGCAGATGACTCTGCCATTGCATTTGGCTGCCCTGGGGACGTTGCCCTCGCTGCTGTGACCATTGAGAGGTACACCAAGGCGTCCAACGCCATGGTCAACACCTCCAAGACAACAGTTGTACAGGTCGGCTCCCCCACCTTCCCCCCACCATTTGGTATTGAACCTGAGCGCAGTACCTTCCGTCACCTGGGCGTTCTCACCAACCAACAAGGAGTTGCGCTAAAAGACAATGAGGACTTGCTCCTTGCAGCAGTTAACTCCAGGATTGCCAGCTGGAATTGGCGGCACATCACCCCCCAGGGTCGAGCTCTGATGGCCAATGTGTTCCTCCTCTCCAAAGTCTGGATTTACGCACACGTCTGCCATTCACAGATGCCTTTTATACGCGGCTCAATGTACTCCTCCGCTGTTGGATCTGGGGCTCAAACCATCCACCAATGGCCCTCTCAACCATTGCCTGACCCTGCAATGAAGGGGGCCTAAGGCTTCTGGACACGCGATCCCACGCCACCACAACCTTCCTGAAGTTCTTATGGCCAATTTTCTGCTGGGACGCGACCTCCATGCCCCAATGGGCGCCCGCCCTCCGCCAGTCAGTGTCAGCAGCTCTGGGTCTTCCTAGAGCATCTCTGACCTCATTAGGGGAGTGACTCACAAACCACCCAGGCCATCGCCTGAAACCATCCTCATCCCCCTACTGGAACCAGGCTCTCCTTGCCCTGAAACGAGTAGGCGCGCGGATCCACCATGCCTTCCCATACAGAAGGGAAGGCCCTGGCCTCAGCCCCCATCGCCATGCAATTGTGCACAATGGACAAGTTGTCACAACTCGCCTCAACCCCAAAGATCATCCTCCCATCCGCCCAAGACTCCTTGAGCTCCACCCTCCCTCCGTGAGATTTGACCTTAAGGAATTGTGGAAGGACATCTATCACCTCATCCTGTCAGCAAAGGTGTCCAACACCTTATGGAGGGTGCTCCACTGTTCATACAGGACAGGGGACCGGACTGGCCCTACCTTCCAGCACTGAAGTCGCCCCCGCTGTGTGGAGCCTATTGACTCCCACCTACATCGTTTTTTCACCTGTCCAGGTGTCGCTGCATTTTGGCCAAAGGCCCGCGCGCTCCTCCATGCTCAGCCCTGGTCTGGACACCCTGTGCAAGACCTCATGTTCGAGCAGACAATGCCTGGTTGCCACCGACCCCTCTGTGTCCTCGCCTATGCCACAGCCATCTGGACCATCCATAACTCCTTCCTTTGTGCTGCCTTTGATCAGCAGGTTTGGACCCTTCCACACATGATCACCCACTTTCAGGTACACTTTGAGATGGCCCTGAAGGTCTGCACTATGTCGCCAACCCTCCCCCGCTCAGTTGTCACTGCAGCACGGCTCTGGCGCGCAAACCCCCTCCCTTTCTCGATGCCTCCTCCCTCCCCTTCCCTCGCCTCAGGCTCTTAGGAGCCCAGGCGTAATTCAATAAACATCGATGAATCCCCCCTTGGGTTGGGACCATCTAGTACTAAAAAAAGAAGCTGAGGGGCTAATCCATAAGGCATCTCCATTGGTTCCTGTGCACGTGATGATACTTGATCAAATTTCTCAACTGTGCCCTCAGTGGCAGGTTACAATAAAGAGGGATTGAGAGTTGGCTTATTGAGGCTCAGATTGAGAGCAGGAAACATAATTTGGTTATTACTAAAGATCCCAAAAAGCCCCCATCAATATCCTGTCAGATGGGAACATTTTGCCTTAGAAATTGGCCGTGAACGTAATTGGCCAATGTTCTTTGTAAAACGTTGGCAATGGAGTTCTAAGAATTCATCTTATGTATGACGTGGTAGGGCCATGACCAAAGGACGTCAAGCTTGTTCTGTCAGCCTTCATGTTGGTGATATAAAAGGATAATGTCTCCTAACTGAAACGTTAGAAAAGAAGGTCAACTAACATAAGAGTGGGAGCGTTTCCTTGGCAGTAGTGATTTTAATTACCTGAGTAGCAAGGGCTTGAATCAAGAAATGTCATCCACTAAAGACATCATTGTTTTCTAAGAGCTTTAAGGCACCAAGAAATCCATCAGGGGTTGCACGCTACTTGGCAGCCAAAAGCACACCCATATAGCTTTGAAAGGGGAAACCTGGATTATTAAATGGTGACTTATTCAATAAGCTAGTAGAGCGCTGAGCAGATAGTGGTTCCAATGCATAGGATTATAGGTGGGCATCTTTCACAAGATAGAAACATGAGTCCTGTTAGCACGTTCTACCACCCCATTGAATGATGGGTTGAAAATAGTGTTAAAGCTTTGATTAGTACCAAAAAGCGAGGTTAATTCTTGGACTACTGTGAGGTAAAGTTAAGTCCATTGTCTGAGGTAGTTTGTGGGCATCCATTATGAGTAAAAATGGATTGATTGAGGAATATGGCCATAGCCTTTGCAGTGTCAGTTAGAACAGAAATCGCCTTGAACGTTTTTACAAGTGGTCTATGATTAATAGGATATACTTGTGCCCATGTGAACCAAAGGCAAAGGGACCACCGCATCAATACTGACAACATCTAAGGGACTCAACGGATTTACAACCAAATGTTGATACTGAGAGCTGTCCTGATCTTGTGTGCGACAAGTCAAACAGGCCTCTAAAAGTACTTGGATGGTCTAACCAACCAATCCCAATAACAGCGTTTATTTAAACATTAGTGTGTCCTTTTCACTGCTATTTATTCCACAGTTAATCTCCCTCCAAGATGTCATCAGTTTGTGAAGAAGGGCGTATGTAAAGGAGCCACATTGAAAAACTTCTTTAAATAGGATTAATTCTTTATTATGGGTATTTTTTATCATTTTCTGCAACTCAGTTTGATTCATGGGGTTTATTTCTCCCATCTTTCAGTTTAGCAAATAAAACATATAGGCAATTATTTTTAGGGTTTATGGCTACTAGCATTAGCATCCTCAAGAGCCCATCAGACTTTTGATGGATTGACCACCGTGATGGAAATTTATAAAATTTTAATTCTGCAATCATAATGCTCATCTCACTAGTCGCTAAAAGGGCCCTTCATTTGTTGTAATCAATTAAAACAAGGAATGATATGAGATAATGGTAAAGTGGCTCCATATAGGTAGGGATAGAAATGTTTAACTGCTAACAAAATAGCTTGGAACTTAATTTGGTAACACTGTGGTCTTTTGACCTTACTCAAGGTCTTGCTGCAATAAGCTACTGGATGGTTGACTTGGTCTTTGTTGCGTTGCGCTAGGATAGGCTGACTGCTAAGTTGATGGCATCAGTGAACAGAAGGAATATATAGTCAAAATGTGGTTGAAATAGAATGGTTCTAGTACAAGAGACAGTCCTCAGCATATCAAAAAAGCTGGTTCTGCAAAGGCTAAACTCAAAAGTGACATTCTTCTGCAGGTGATAGATGAGGATTTTGCTAGATTGGCAACCCATGAGATACAGTGACAATGATAGCTCATTATGCCTAGGAATAATTGAATATCCCTGAGGCTCTGTGGACGTGACATCCTCTCAATTACTGCAACTTTATTTGGAATGAGCTTAATTATATGCTTTGAGACATCGTGTCTGAGGAGTTCCATCTCAGATTGAGAAAAGAGCACTTTAAAGGCTTGAGCTTGATGAAGGCTTTTATAAGACAATTGAAGACTTCCCAGATATGCTCCAAATGGCCATTAAAGTTCTTAAAATACAGTTATGTCATTAAGGTAGATAATACAGTACATCTTCAAAAACTCGAAGGATTCCGTCCATGGTGCGTTGGAAGGTGGCAGATGCATTGAAGAGGCCCTGGGGCAAATAGCAGACTTGATTAAACCTTTTTTTGTGACGAACAGGATCTTTCCACATCGCCATGAACCAAACCTTGCAGGAGGGCCCAGGCAAGGACCCATAAGCAGGAGAGTGCACTGGCGATTAATGATACCATTTGTTGGCTTGACAAGCGGTTGTTGCAAAACCCTTGAAAGATAGTAAGTACAATATTGACGCTTAGGAGGATTGTCTGTCCACCATAGAGGGCATACAGTGAGGTGACAACCTTAACAAAATCAGAGGTACAGTTCATTTTTCTTTAAAAATCTAAAGTACCTTTACTAAATATCAGAAAGCAATTTATATTTAAAATTATTTTTATTTTTTAAGGTTTTTGTTGCATATAATAGAAGATGAAGTTGTCCTAAATACCTTCATCAAGTTGTATTTATGTTAGGAAGTAAAGGATATATGGGAATTTGTTCCCGTGGAGTCCATGGGCGGCGGGCTATCTACAGGCCTATTTCAAGAATCTTGGCCCCCAATATTCCCTTCTGGTCCTATTCTAGACTAATCATTAGATACCCCAGGAGTTACAGAAACTTTTCCACATTTAATTTTGTTTAGTGGGATGAATCAGAGCTCAGCATTTATATATCAACCTTATCACAAAATTTTAATTACAATTTTTAAAAGTTTTCTGGAAACTTCTGATTCTCTCAGCTGCTGTCCTCCTTGACTCTAAATACTTAATTTTTTGGTGTAATTCATATTGGATGCTCCTGATTTGCCAAGCTGCCCTTTGCTATGATTCTCATTGTTGCCATTTTTGACATATTTGGCTTGGCAGCCCCTGATTCATTGGGCTTCCCTTTGTCATTGTCCTCATCATTTCTCATTTTGGCAGATTTTGGGTTGACTGTATTTGTTTGGTCTAATTGCCATGTATGTCGTCCCTTGCCACCTCTGCTCTGAGGTTTAGTCAATTTGTTGGCATCCGATTTATCAGAATGCCATTTTTGAGGGTCATTGCCCTTAAACCCTACAATAATATTATCATTATTAATATTAAAAGTCTCAACTACACCTTAATGGGGATCAGGGCTATGGGAAAGTCAGGAAGCGCCTTGATTGTCACATCACCACCTCAGAGGAGAGCCCCTGCTCCATCAGCCTTCCTCAACCTGCTTAGTACGGTTGATACAGTAGTTAGGATATTCAATTGAGGTCTTCATATCCCCATGAGGGAATATGGAGGTTTTGTGGCGATCTGGAAAAGGCTTGATCGTTACCCTTATTGGCTATGAGCGCTTTTTAGATCCACTTTGCAGGTTCCAGCTCTACTTTTTAGTATATAATCTAGAGAGATCCCTTGCATAGTAATATTGGTACTGGCAAGAAAGCGTAGAGATTCATCATTCTGGGGCAGAGGGTAGCTTTCCTTCTTAGTAATGGAGTTGAGCCTTTGATGTCCATCTCAACCTGATGACTAACATCTTTCTTCCAAACTAGTAATAGTGGAGAGGCCCAAGGGCTGCGGGAAGGCACCAACAAGCCAGCTTTTAGTAGTTGCTTATGCTCAACATCCACCTGAGCATGTTCAATATTACTCTTCTGATAGGGTTGAGATTAGATTGGTTTAGCATCTCCAGTCTCACAGGATGTAGGACGTCATTCAATTTTCCAAAATCCTATGTGGAGGTCAAGAAAAAACCGAATACTTTTTTAGTAACTTCTTGACATGGCTCTGTTGCTCAATGGTTAGCTCGCGCCTAATAGAGGCATCTATTAAGGCTACCGATGGGGGAAATTCTAGCCCAAGTCTAATAGACTTACAAAGTTACACACATTGTCAATTGTTTCTACAAGCAGTAAGGAAAAAGCTGAAGTATATCTCTTCACTATCTTAGCTTTGTCAGTTGGGTTGGCCAGAAACACCATCATGGATCCAACATAAGCAGGATCTAAAATTCCAAGGTAGGTCAGGACTTTCTTGACAGAGGGACTATCCACTCCTTAAATCTCTAGTAAGTTTCTTGGCGGGATACTGACATGTATCCTGGTATCAATGATGACCTGAGACTTAGGCGGAATAGTAGTTGTTTTAACTAAGTAGATAGGCATGACCTCCTGCCCTTTTACTGCAGGAAATGTATCACATCCGTGAGCCCCTCACGTAGTATACAGTCCTATCAATCCAACTCTTGCTATCCAACAGGCAGGCCCAAGATTTGACCTCTGACTTTTCATTGTGAGAGGTCTCAAAGACCAATGGGACTCTATGTCCTAAAAGAGATAAAAAACCATAGCCATAGTGTATGATGATGGAGTATTCACAGAGAAACTGGGTTATGATAAGGAGGTCATAATTAGGGTTATCTAAAGCACAATTGCTAAATTATTCAGTGACAACATGCTAAAATGGATCTATAGCTAGGAGTAGGCCCCAATGGACCATATGAATTGTGGTCCTGCCATACCATATTCCATATGATGAGGAAGGTCAGGAGCTATTTTGATGTGTTTAATTAACCTTAATGAAATAAATTTCATAGGAAAGCCATTATCAAAAAATGACATCAACAAAAAGCTTATGAACTTGTACAGCAACTAATGTTATCAAGCTCCTAAATTGAGGGGGCATGGTAAGAAGCATATGAGATGCATCAGTTGAAGAGTATGCAGCTTTGGATTTTTTTACAATCAACTGTACCAATTAACCTTACCTAGTTATGTTAGAATCATACTAAGCAAGGGTCATTTAAAGTTCTTTAGGCACTATAAAGATGTCAGCATAAGTCTCCTCGTCCTTCATGCTAACTTCTTGTTTCCCTCCTTCCCAGCCAGTCTCTTCCAACAATTCTTGGAGTTATGGAGGAATTCGTTAAAATAACTTCACTAGAGTTTGATTCTTCTGGATATCAACAACATGAATTTAAGACGGCTAGGGGAAGCAGAACTAAAGGTCTTGGGACCCAAAGTTGATGCATGAATCTAGTTACAAGTCTACTCTACTTCCTAGATACAGGTAAATTTCTATTCTGGCCAAAATTATGTAGTTAGACATCAGGATAAGATCCTAAGGTGGTGATTATAGCGGTCATGGCGTTCGTCAGCATGATTTTGTTAGAGGTAACCAAGGGCTGCGCATGAGCATAGAAATAACTAAAAAACTCTAAAGGACTTCTTTTTTTGTTTAAAACAATTATCCATAAACACCTGCTTCTGATTATCCAAACTCTGTAAACTCTTGGTTTCTGAACTAAGATGTTATTGAGTTTTTCTTAGGTTTAGTATTCTTTAAATAGGGAGCCATGTTTTACAGGATTTGCTAATCAGGAAGGAGTGGATATGATTCACACTCTGAAAGTCAGTGGCCTCCTCCATTAAACTCTTAAAAGCATACAAAAGGGGGGGGGGCGATTCTCTCTTGACCAGGCTTATATCTCTCCTTAAAGCTAGTTTTAAAGTTAGTCACAATAGAATTGGAAAGAGTATTGACAGCAGGGAAGGTGCAGGATCAGAAATCCTGGTTTCCACATAGTTTCAATATGCCTGTTGATCTAATCATAGTTTCAACCCTTTCAGGTCCTCTTGGCCCCCATCCCAGTGACAGTTTAAAGAGGCGACGAAGGCCTTAAGGCAAATTTCTCCTTTGAGCTTGTATTTTGGAACGTTAAGGTAGGAGCTGGTTTTCACGATCACTTGAGCGGGTTATGAAAATTTGGAAGGATTGCTCAATTTGAGAGATACAATAGTCTGAGCTTGAAAAATGAACCAAAATTAACCATCTTATATGACAAGGCATTAATTAAAACTCTAGATCTAGAGGGTAGTTATCTAAGTAGATCTTGCATCCTTGGGCTTTTTTTATTTGATCTTGTAGGGCTGCAAGTGCGATTAGGATGACTTGTTTCCAAGAGTTTTTGGGATCTTCAGGATTTAATACCAGAGAAATGGATGGCCCTTAGGGGACTGCGGGGATCTTATAGTCCTCCAAAGCCTTCAGGTCCATTTAGCTCTCTAAGATCTTCAGTCCTTCAGTTCCAAGGCATTATCACATGTAGCCAATTTCTGTATTGGTGTTTTAGTGATTGAATAATGTTCTCAATTTGTTGAGACTTTGACTTCAGGAGGACTTGAGGAGCAGCACATTTTGACAAAGCTGGTCCTCAAGGTAACTAGAGATTTCATTACCCAGCATAGCAAATGGTTCTGAGCCTAGATTAATTGTTTGGCAATAATCTATGATGGCTTACCATTTTTTGTGAACAAATGAGGAGGCAGCATTATAGAAATGGACATTAATTATATGTAGGGTTTAGTGAGTCCTAATTATTGAGCTTCTTCATGATAATGTAAGCCTGCCACTTGTAGGAAGTAATGTATGGCAGAATGGACAAAGCTTTGGATATGATGGTTAGTTACCATTGCTAGTTCTCTCAAGGGAACCATAGTTAAGGTATACAAATATCTTTGTGGAAGGCACATAGGAGGCTTTAGAGTAACTGGAACAGCCTCCCACAAAGAATATACCATCTATTTAACACTAAAATTCCTCTCATGTTATAATTCTGGATTTAATAATGAGCTTGATTAACGGAGGTTGTGTTAACTAAAAGGTGGCCTAAAATTCCAAGTTGCCAGGCTGCAGAGGAGTTACTTTGCATTGAGACGTGTTGATCCATCAAGTTATGCTTCTTACTGGTCTTTAAGTTGCTTTCATAGTTGGTATTGTTCTCATTTTAATAAAAGATATTTTCACTTTGCAGCTTAGAGGGCCCTTTGTAGTGAGCACCACTTATGTCAGATTATCATTTCTCTAGACTATAAGCTGAGTTTCTAATGGAACTTGAAGCTGTAAATCTAGTGGAGCGGTCAATGAAGATGTTAATATGGGTTGAATAGACTACTTTAATGGGTTATAAAGTTTTGATATTATAGGGCGATTGGGTAAGCAATGTAAAGAAGGCCTTCATGGTTCCTCACAACCAAGATCTTTCAAGATCTTCTGAATGTACTACCTAGTTGAATTCTATTATTCTCCTCCAGCAATGTCATCAGGACCACATTGATCAGATTCCTTTTTTAAGATTTAAAAACTGAGGGACTAATACATAAGGCATCTCAGTCAGTTCCTGTGCACTTGATAGTTCTTAATCAACTTTATAAAAGGTGGCTTCAATAACATGTTCTAATCAATAGGATCTAAGAGTTGGCGAATGAGTCTCAATTTGGGGGCAGAAAGCATAAAACAGTGTATTACCTAAAATCCTGACACCTTCTTGGTTGTAGGCTTCTTCAGCTACATATAAAAAGATCCCCTACAGATGGCAATATTCTTGAATGCTCTTCTAATTACTGGAGTTATTATTGCGCAAAAAAATGATACTAAGCAGCATTTATGAATGTAAAATAGAGAAGTAATATATAAGCAAGTTTAGGGAAGTGAATAACTATAACTTGGGAAATTTCCATATTTGCAGTGATGAATCATTTGCAATTGAGACACCAGCAGATGGCTGTAATATTAATAAGGACAATATTTTCAATTATTTTACGCTGGGATGGGAGCAGGGCAGATCCCTAAGATTAAAAAAAATAATAGGGAAATTAAATCTGAGGCTACAATCCAATGTTATAAGTAAATTTTGGAAGCAAGAGCTATACTGGAAAGGATTAAGGGGTTTGGTCTGCCCGTGTAATTACTGAATCTGAAGTCAATTGAGGAGAAATTACCTGGTTAATCTATTACAACTTTGGCAACTACCTATAAAACCAGGGTCCACAAGGCAAGGAATTTTATAGTAACTATTTGACTCATTATTTAGATATTAGTTGTAATACAAAATTAAGCAAGTTTTATAAACAGATGGCTAATTTAATACAATTGCAACAGTCCCCAAACTTGACTAAACATCAGGGAACAAAGTTTAGTGGGGAACAAATAAGCCATTGTGAACAAGTGGCTGTTAGGCCAGAAAGTTGCTAATACTTCTTTAGGAACTAAGCATGCATCTGGTCAATAAGTTATCCTTTAATGTTATCCTTAATAGTGTAGGTATCAGTAGATGTCTTCTATATGATCTCAAAATTTTTTTTATATGTTCTCCAGTTTTTTAGTTAGTCTAAACTCATGGTCATCATATTATAAAACCAACTCCCCTATGACAAAGTTGGATATATGCCACCAGTCTTTTTTATCACGTTTTCAAAATTTTATTCCTAATCCAAAGCAATAAAATATGCTCTGCTATGTAACTAAATTAAAGTCCGCATTAGCTTCTCCAAATATTTAGTGGGACTCATATTATCTTGATAAATAAAATTATAAAATGGTGGAAGAGTAGGGTGCTTCCTGTAAAGTAACTGAATTAGTGATAGTCTCATTGAAGACTGAAAGGATTTATTATAGGCTTAACGATGGAAAGCAAGAAAATACAAAACTGGATGCCTTGGCAGTAATCAACTCATATAAAAGTTCAAACAAGAGTAACATCTATTCGCTCTATGGTGACTTTGGTATCATGGTGATAGGGCTAGACAACACACCTTTTATACCCATCAAGTTGTTAAACTTAGAAATTCGGGACATAAATTTAGTCCCTTTATCTGTTAAGAGAAACTGTGAGCATCCATACCAATAAGTATAATTCTAGAAACAACTTAGCCATAGTAGTAGCCTCTGAGCCTTTGAATGCTTTGGCCTCCACCCACTTGATGGTGTGATCAATGGCCACATCAATATATTTAAATTGGCCATAACTAATGGAAAAAGGGCTGACATATATAGATACCATGTTCTATGAGAACTTTTAATATAAAAAAATTTATAGGAGGTGGCTTTAAATTAAAGAGTTCAGCTTGGCATTCTTTACAATAGCTGATAGTCACATCTGTAGCAATATGCATTGATTTTTAATAGTAGTGTTGTTTCAACAGCTCAAACGTTTTTAAAAAGCTCATGGACCATCGCCTTGTGGGCCCCAATAGAAATATCATTTTGACCTGTTGGTCAGGGCTCTAATATTGCTTATTTTTTGAATTTTATAAATCTTCCCATTTTTTATTCATAAGTTATTTCAAAATTCTATAGGTACACTGAACTTATGCATGTTTGTTGTCATAATTTTGAGTTAGCATCTTACAAAAATAATTATTAACTACATTGGCTTTATGACTCTTTTCGCCATTTAAGTTAAATTGACATACTATATTAATTTAGTTAAACTAATAATTAGGATCTACGGCTCCAGGAACGTTAACCTGAAGAAGACTTTCAGGTCAATGAAAGCAAAAAACATATAATTCAGAATACAGGAACTCAAGGTTTTAAAAAATCATAAAAACCTTTTCTTTCCGCTCAGAGTAACTTTAGAGCAATTTTAAAAAAGTAAAAAGAGTCTAACTAGCCTACGCCTACCTCCCTCATTCGCTCCCCAGCAACCTTGGAAGATCTGTCATCTGCTCCCATGTGGGGCAGTGGCAAAACTATACCCAGCGTTTTCCATCTGACGGGAAAACGCACTCAGACTGGTTTGTCCAGTCCCACTAAATCATTGGGTCAGTTCATTCTTCCCAAGGATCTCGCCATCCACCTGGCACATGCCCAGGCGGTGACTTGCAGCCCACTCGTCCTCCACTGATCCTAGCTTCATTTCAGCCTTTTGGGGTCAAATATGGGAAATATTTCCCATAAAAAGAGAAAGCCATTATTGACTTGGCCCAGGCGGTGATGCTACCAGCCAGTCTTATAGATTTCAACCCCTATAAGGGGTTTTTTGATCTAGGCTTCACTTGTGAAGCTGTTGTCACCACTGCAGCCACCGTTCCCTTGGTTTTCCAGAAACCCTATCTCCACAACGTACACCCAGCTCCCCACTGACACCACTATGGTGGTTCAGTTCATGGGGTTGCCCACTCACCTTCCCCCCACGGCGCTCCATCAGGAGTTGATGGAAGGTTTGGGCACATACAGATTCAATCCCATCCTTCAGTTTGTGGTCCTCAATGGGGTCACTTGCCTCACTGGGCCTCGGGCATTTGCCACAATAGCCCAAATTCAAAAAATGTGCTTTGTCAATTCCCCCCATGCTGTCATTCCCTCTGCCCCTGACCGCCCATCCTGAGCCCACGTCAATGGCGGGAAGAACATCTGTCCATCCTGATTTAAGTTAGATCACTCAAAGCGTAAGGCCCCTTTCTTGATGCTTCCACTGGACCTGAGTTGTCTCCATCTGACCCAATTGGCCAAACACCCCACTGCCTTTCTGGTATGGGGTACAATCCTTTCCCCCCTTTCACAAAGCCTGCTACCACTACAGTGCCCGCAGCTGCCAATCAGCCCACTACTCAGTCAAGCGCCATCTGCGCCTCAACCAATCAGGAATTGGCTTGGACAACAGTTTGTTCCCATGTTATCCTTCAATCGCCAGCCACAGCCCTTCAATTTATTAATCACGATTTCAATTATGACTTGTTTAAATGGACTACATTGGATGAAACTGATGAAATAGCAATGTGATTAAAGACTCAAAAATCCAAATAGAATAAATTATCCATGTAAAGCACCCCATTCAGGTCCCTTAGCGTTTTTATGCCCCCAGCTGAACGCCCTTTTGTTCTGCTCTGAACACCAGATAAAATTGCTGCAAATGCTTACCCAGATATTAGCGCCATATGTGATATGGCTGATTCATCAGTAACAATACTTGTCAAGGATATCCCTTCTCCCATTATTGCTCCAATCATAGCCCCAAAGGGCAAATGTGACATCCTAAACCTCCAAAAACAAGCAAATACCGCCATACAGAAAGTTGTTATCGCTTTGAAGGCCAAGCCAGAAAGTCACCTGAGCCACCATCACTTTGTTATCCCAGCTTCCTTCCATCTGCCTTCATGTAGAAAACTGCTTTTCCCAGTACCTAGGTGCAATTTTTGCTTCAGGTAATTACAACATCCAGTTGACCATCAGCCAACTCATTCCCCATGTCACCAATCACCCCACACCATTGCTTTTCTCCTTGGCCCACACTCTTGCCTATGAGGAGGACCCCAATATTGAGGATGAGCCCCCCAATCCCTCTTCCCCTTCCACCATGGTGGGTTAAGTGACTTGTCGCTGTACCACTTGGTTAGTTGTGTTCTTGTTTGGTTGTGCTTCACCCGCTCATTTTGGGTGGTCAAATCATTCTGTTCAGGTAGGTCTGTTTGTTCGTTTTTTAGCTCTTCAAGCTTTAATAATGTCCATCCTTTAGTCATTGTACCTCAAATAAAATTTGCATTTTCTTCTAAGGCCATGGTGGGCAGTCAATATAAACAATTGATTGATGTTTTTGTTCTGGGGGGTTGTGTTAAATTCTAGAAACATAGCTTCTAATCTCAAATCCCATTTTTCAGCCGTCCTCTCAGCTTCTTCAGATTCTGTAACATAGAAATAAAAGCAATGTCAGTTACTACTTTATAATGCTCTGTGAAAATATACCTGAAATTGTTTAGACGCATAGAGACCATCAGGAACTCCTTCTCAGTTGCCATGTAAATTTTTTTCAAACAACCAATGTTCAGATACAATAAGCCACAGGGTGCTGACTCGCTTATTTGTAAGTTGTGATAACACTGACCCAGAGGCAATGAGAGAGTCATTTTTTTGATTAATAGATGGACTATCAAATAGGGTTACATAAGTATGGATGCTTTAATAAAGGAAAAACTCAACTTGTCAAAGACTAACTGAAAATTCCCCATATACTAAAATTTTACGCCATTTTAAGGAGATGAAATAGTGGTTCAATTTTTTTAAATTCTGTATAAATTAGCAGCAATAGTTGATCATACCAAGGAACACTTGAATTTCACGCTTGCTACTTGTCTGCGTCATATGTACATTGGCTTCAACTTTTTACATCTGGGTCCATAAGCCATGTTTGTCAATAATGAACTCAGATATTCCATTTGCTCTCAGAAAAGTTTCACCTTTGAACCTTGGGTTTAAGATTAGTCTTGGCAAGGCGGCGGAAAATGTCTTCTAAGCGATGCAAATATTTGGTAAACGTTCTAGAAATAAATGTTTATATCAGCTAAATAAAATAAAACAGAAAATTTCAATTTATCTTGCATACTATCTATACCCACAAAAAAGTTTTGGGGCAGCGCACAGACCGTGTGGCATCCTAGTAGGTTAATAACGGACTTAAAAGATAATAATGGCACATTTCTCCTGATCGTCCTTAAGATTAATCTATCAATAGCCAGAAATTAGATTCAAGGCTGAAAAGTATTGCGCGCCACCCAAGCAGTCTATTGCATCATCAATACTTGTTAATAAAATAAGATTTTTTAGTATGTTGTTAGGCTTCTAATAATTGACTATCACAAATGAATAGACCTGCCTATTTTCCTTATAAAAAACACCAGGGAGGCCCAAAAATTTTAGAGGCCATTTATATCCTATATTGCACCAGATGGTTAACTTCTTTGTTGATGACTTCATCAGCTGCCTTTAAACATCTAATAGGATGTAGGAAGATTGACAGATGATTAAAAGTTTTGATATGGTTAAAACACTATGTACACACCCAAATCAAAGTTGTTCCTAGAAAAAATACCACTATACTTTTTAAAAAGAGCCAGCGCTTGGTCCTTTTTGTCTTTATTAACCAGAGATGCGTTCCCAGGGTAATAGGAAACATACCAATTGACATTTTTTGCTGTCATTTTCAAGTTCATTCAGATAACCAAAAATTATGGATATTTATTACTTCCTCAACAGATAAAATCTGAACAGAAGCAACTATTGGATGTCACTCAATTTGAATTATAGAGATAAAAGTTAGCTAAAGCGCCTGGATTTTTCCATGGTCAGGGAAGGTAAACCCAAGCGTGTTGGCCTGTTCCAAGTTCAATCAACGGAATGAGGGTAATATCTCGCCATATAAACCTGGAGAATTCTTAAGATTAATTGCTTTGTACCCACTATAATATGATGTACTAAAAGAATGGTTAAACCTTGGTTAGCATGCAGTGGAATAATTTTACACTCTAAAATCTGATTGGGTAACATCTGAGTATGGCCAAAGATCTGCTGATATTGATTGGCCCTATTCCATCATTGAACACAAGAGTAACAAACCCCTGAATTTGAGGCGCAGGGCCTCATTCTTAAAGTTGTAAAATAGTAGAAGACCTGTCTGAGTAATTTACAAAGCAATTTCTTCAATATTGGCTTTGACTCAATAATTTCCCTTAAATGGGGTCATGATGAGAAAATCATAATCTAAATTTTGAAAATGATGGGAGGAGCTGATATTACCAGTGAGACAAAACCTAGCAGCAATGTACTGTAGGATCCTTCAGGATTGTTGTCTGAGGCCCTGTAGAAACAAGGATTTTAAAATATATGTCTATAGCAAGGTCAAAATTTTTCCACAAGTTTTTTAAAAATCTTAATTAGTGCTTAACTAACTACAATGGTTCTGACTTTGAGCCTATTTACTGTAAAATCAATATAAGTACACTCAGAAAAACAAGCATCATAAGAATCTATATCTGTGGACATTTAAAGTGTCTATTAACCTATATCAACTTTGAATATCTTCACCTAATTGAGGGCTATATTTTTTATAGAAGTTATATTAAGAAAGCCACTTGACCTCTATCCAACTTGAGGATCTCACTAGAGGGGACCAGAAGCTCTTGTTCTGAAAGTTGAGCATAAGGCTTTTTTACTACATTTTTTGTTTCAACTCGGCCTTATGTTCTTTATGTGAGTGGGTGGTCACCACTACCATATCCTCAGCTATAACTTGATGAAATTCCGGAAGTGGGGCATCATCATCATATATTTGTTTAATAAAAGTTTGTTCCAGGGATTTTTCCTACCTGAGATTTTTAAGAGGATGCAGATTTATAGAATTCTGGATCTACTCCACCCTGTATTTTCTTAAGTATGCCCCATCTGCAGAGTTAAAAAAAATAAACCTTGGGTTTAGACCCCAGAAGGGGCAACAACTTACATAATGCCTCAGTTTCTTACAAAGATTAAAGAGTATCTGATTACTAAAGGCCTAATGAAACATGGACTCTATATCTTAATTTAATCTTTTTTTGGAAAAGATGAGTTTATTGTGTGGGTCATTAATCCCCTATGATTTTGTTAAGTGCCTTAAAAGTGGCGGCGCATTGTTAGAGATACTTTATCTATGTGTAATATCATGTTCCTCATTAAAACAGTACATAACTTGATGCAACATCTTTTAGGTCTCGCACATATGGTGAAGAGAAATCTGAGTTCAAAATACTTTTTAACGTTAGCCCTATATAACGTTTGTGCCTCCAAATAAAAATGTTCTACAAATACTTGGATAGTTTCGTCTCAGTTAAAAAAATGTTGGGCAATTCCATTTTTTGAGTGAGCATCTTTCTTAATCGCCAAACTCCTTAATAAAGAAGATCCTAGGCTTTAAGTTAATTCACACTAATCTTCTTTTTTGGCTTAATTACTCCCGACCTTTTAAAGTCCAAAGAGTTCATTACTGTTGATAACTTAGCATTCTTTGATGCTTCTCCCTAACAATTTTAAAGAGATCAACAAAATTATGCACAAAAGCTTTTCTTTCCTGTTGCAATCACTAATTGAAATTGATTCAATTTAGGTTGTAAGTTTTGAGATCCTCATTAAGGAAATGAGTGTTACCCTGCTATAAAATTATGGAATCGTTGAGATATGCCAAAGGATTTTTGCGCAGGGTTGAGCCCACTGAGCAATAGAATGGACAATATGAAGATCGTCAGTCCTCAACATGCACATAAAAATAAATATAATATAATAATGGGAGCTATTGCTCCAATGACACTTCTTTATTTTATCTTTGATATTTTCAGTGGACCCTTGCTACACCGTTAACTTTTTCTTACTATAACCCCCTTCTTCCAATCTACTCATCTTGCGGATATATCAGAAACTTTGGCCAATCCTGAACATTCTGCTTAGTAATTTGTTCCACCACATTCTCATTGGTTTCAGCAGAGGTTAATTATGTATTAAATTCACGATTGCCCTAATTTGAGGTGATTCACCAACTATTCATTGTATGTTAACATCTCATTATTCATTATTTGCCAACATCACCCTATCACCCAATTTGGAGGCAATTGAATATACTTTTTCAACCTAAAATCATCTCATCTCAAGGTGCTCAAATAATCATAAATTATATCAAACTCTTCAGATTCTGCCCATTCCGCCATAATGACTTAGGGCTTATCATCCAGTCATATTAGAATCGTGACATTACCCCCCTTGACCTAACTATAGGTCTCCTGTTATTTGTATGCCCAAAGGAACTTTGCGTTCACATGGTTAATGATATGACTGCTCTCAGGGTCCTTGATGTTATAGGCATCAATGCCCGTCTTTTCAATAACTCAAATGGGCCAATCCAGATATTGGCCACATTTGTGTTTCCACCCAAACCCATGTTATCATGGAATAGAACCATGTCTCCATCTTTGAACTGGCTAGGCCGCTCCACTGTACTTGGTCAGCAGCCTGATTTCTTAATTTCTTGCCAAAGCTGAATTAGTACGCTTCAGTTTGCAATTTGATTAGCATGTCAGCAAGCATCATCAGATAATGGCGTGGGTCCATTCCACTGGTATCTTCTACACAGGCATAGAGCAGCACCAGAATATCATGGTGTCATCCATACAGTAATTTAAAGGTGCTCTTCCCCATGGCAGAAGGATAGCTGATGTTATGTGTGAAGATGGCGGTGGACAGGAGGGAACTCCAGTCTGAAGGTCAATCTGGAACCAGTTTATGGAGTATATTCACTAAAGTCCCATTCACCACTCAACCATCCCATTAGACTCAGGGTGGTATGGGATCGTTAGAACTCTGAAGATGGCCATAAGCTTGTTCAGCTTCAGAGGGATGTGGGAATTGAATTTAGTTCCATTATTGGTAAAGAGGAATTGAGTACAGCCATGCTGCTGGATAATACATTCCATTATGAAGGCCAACATGACTGCCCCCAAATTGTGTAAAGCTCTTGCTTCAACCAACCTGGTCAAGTGGTTGATCGCCACCAGAATGTACTTTGCACAGTTAGTTTTCATTGGAAGAGGGTCAATGACATAAAAAAACTGTATGCCAAGCAAATTGCAGCTTCACTAACTGGTATGTGGTTTTCTGGTATGGCTTTTCCACTTGACACTGGTGACAGGAGGAGATAGTGCCAAGAACATCGAAGTTCATGTTTTCCCAGTAATACTGAGGCCACAATGACTCCATTGTATTATGCACGCCATCATGTCTGACTTACTTATGTGCACTCATAATGATACCAGGCGTGCTGAGGGTCGCAGAAAGTTCACCGTAAGATCGCCAATACGCTTGTACAAATCCCCATTCCGCTGGAAGGTCCTATCTATCATTTCATTTAGCGCCTTTATTACTTGAGGCGGTTCATTGTCATATTGGCCGCTAAGCATTTTATCATGCATCACATCACCAAGATCAAAGTAACTTCAATTGCTGGTAATCTCAATAAGAAGTCTGCATTTTGGTGTTTGGATCCAGGTTGGTGAAGAATCTCAAAATTATATGCCTGCAGTTTGAGGGCCCATCAGGCTAAGCGCCCTTAATTCTCCTTAAGGTTCTGAAACCAGTGTAACGACGCATAGTACATTATGATTTTAAACTTTAACCCATGCAAGTAGACCCTAAATTGCTTATATACATTATTACCACTAAGCACTCCCGCTCAGTTACAGTATAAGCATTCATGGCTTTTCAGACTCCAACTGCAGTACTCTATAGGGTGCTCCTCCACCTCATCATCTTTTAAATAGTTTACCCCTACAGTGGAAAGAGACGCATCTGTTTGAATGATGAACTCTTTATTGAAGTTCAGATAGTGCAACACTGGCACACTGATTAGCGATATTCATTGTGTTTAAAAAGGGCTTTATCAGCATTTCATCCATTCAAACGGGGAACCCTTTTTGATAACTCAAGTAGCTGACCTCCAATAAAACTTAATCTGGGTATAAAGTGGTGGTAGTAGCTGACCATACCTAAAATACTTGTATATTGTGCTTACAGTTTGGTGTAGTCATCTTCCAGATAGCCTCCGCCTTGGCTGGTTGGGGCCGCAGCCCTGTTGCACCTACCACATGCCTAAGGTTCTGCAGCTGATCCTTGAAAAATGGCATTTCTGGGCTTAATCTAGATTTTGGCCTCCGCAAGATGGCGCAAGACTTTCTCCAGAAGGTTTAGATGCTTAAAGAATGTAAAAAAATCCATTCATATTGTCAAGATACATGAGTATACAAGACAGCTTCAGGTCACCGAGAATAGTGTCCATGGCCCACTGGAACGTAGCTGGGGTGTTACATAGCCCATGAGGCATACAGGTTAGTTGTTTAACCCCTTTGATGTGATTATGGCGCAATTCTCCTGTTCTTCCACAGTCAACTCAATTTGCCAGTAGCATGATATTAAGTTTATTGATGAGAAGTAACGGGCTCCGCCTACCCAATCCAACGCATCATCAATCCGTGTCAAGGGATATGAGTCTTACTTGTGATGCTGTTGAGCCTCCGGTAGTCTATTACTAGCTGGTTGGTGCCATCCTTCTTTTTTACAATAAGAACGGGCAAATACCAGGGACTCTTTGATATTTTGAGCATCCCTTATTCAAGCAGCTCTTTAATCTCCTCTGTTACTACTTCATCAGCTGCCATAGTCCAGCGGATTGGCCAAGAACTGATGGGGGGATGATCCCCAGTGTCCAATCTATGGACCACCTCTGAGAGCCCTGTCATGATCATCAGCAGCAAAAATCTCCTTAAATTTTTAAAAGAGATATTGCTTGATCCTGCTGTTCTTCTGATAACTAATTAAATTTTTGCGTAATACCACCATCACTAAGCTGGGATGCAAATCTGATAGTAAACTAAATTCATCCAGTGGCCCAAACTCATGAACCTGGAGGACCTCTTTGACAGGGATTAAGTGTAAATATGCCACTACTTGATGTCAGCAGAGATGCATTGGTTTGTGCTGCAAATTTGCTAACAAAACCTTGATCTCATCATGTACTAGGAGTATAGTGCCTGGAGTCACTTGAGGCTTAAGCCACGATTGCTGGTAAGGCCCAATGACTTCCCTGTAGTCTGCTGGCACTTCTACCTCCAATTCAGTATCTATTATGACTTGGTGTCCAAAAGGAACAAATATAGGTCCAGAAGCGCGAAGAGGTAGCACTTGATATTCAAATATTTGCTAAAGAAGGGCTCAGGTCTTACTCTTTAGTCAATGGTAATGAACCAGGATCACCTCATCACTGTATGTAAGGTTAACATATCCCATGTGCACCGGATCCTTCAGCACTCTGATGGAGGTAAAATAAATTGGGATCCGCTGTCCCATAAGTTCAAACGTCTTCTCTGTCATGTCAACGACAGCACTAAAGTGGCGCAGAGAAGTGTTTTTCAATTAACAAATTGTATTACTGTTTGGTAACACTATTTCAGGGACTACCACAACAATTGACCCAAACTGCAATGGAAGTGCACTTTACGCTCCCTCAGAGACCATGCTATCCGCTTTAGTGGTCCCATACACCATCCAGTGTTCTACATCCGGTTTTAATATCAACTTCTTCACAATCTTCGTGGAAACTATGTTAACTGGGGCACCTGTATCTATTATTGCCGGGCTCATGCTTTGGCTACAACAATTTTACAGTACGTACAATCAGAGTAGGATGAATTCTGATTGTTTAAAAAGTGGAAACTTAACGGATCTCTTCTCTCCAAAAAAGACCAAAATACCCTCCCTGACTTTAGGGTATTCTTTAACAATAGCATCTACAGAGAGTGCAGCGTTCACAACTTTTAAGAGAGGCGCATCAGAGGATAAATCTGACTCATCTTTAGACATTTGGTCAAACATTTGACAGGCATAAGGCTTCAGTTGCTCCTGAGGTCCATCTTCCGCCATGTTTCTTTTTTTGCGCTTGTCAATACATTTACCCCTCCAACTGACTGCTGATACAGGAATGCGTCATTGTATTGAGAGACTTCCACGACATATATGTGGTTAGGTTCTGGTGGGACGTTTGAGGTTGTGTTAGCGGAGGAAGAGAGTCCCATATTCACTCCGCTCTGACTTTTCCATATAAATTCTGATCTTTCTGTATGTGATGGACCTGACGGCTGGGGCAACCTCAAGCCATGTGCCCCAATCAACTACAATTATAACAGTTGAACCCATAAGGCCTGCGTCCTTGATTTCTTTTAAGATGGCCCACGCTGAAAGTTGGACTGGGGTCAATTGGCATAAAAAGGCCCAACATGATAGGTGAACCGCTGATGGCAACTTGGTTGAGGGTGAGGCGCATAGTGATAATAAAGCAAGGGGTTACTAGACGGGCTCTGAACAGGGAGGGATAATTTCCTTGAATAAGAAAGCTTGGCAACGGATGTGGTAGGTTTCCATTTTTTATTGGGTGGAGGAAAGATAGCAGATAGATGGCGAAAAATGTGAATAATTTCAAACAAGGGTACGACATCTCTAAATATAAAGCCATAACATAGTAAAGCTTATAGCATGGTTTTACTTCTGAGGCCATTGCAATGCACACATCAGATTTGGATAAAGTCCCTGCCCCAATTAACACATGAGATTCCACCGTAAATCAATCAATAAATGTGGTGAGGGTTTTATTACGCTGAAACACAATAATCAAGAAGTCTGCCTTCTGACGTGACATCTTCGCAGTACCCCCAAACAACCACAGCACCATATCCTTCACTTCCTGGTATTTAACAGAACTGTTTGGATGATAACAAGTAACTTGGTCAGAGCTTCTGAAATCCAAGGTGTATATTAACATTTTCTTTCTTCATCTATTTGAAACTCCTTTCATTGCAAACTCAAAGCACTTAAAGAACCCATTAATTTCCCATCACAATTGAACGGAGACAGATTATCACCACAACCCTCCTGAAGAAGCTCCTCCTACCTTTTGAGCACAGCGTCTAAGGCAAGTTTGAGTTCCACATACTCAAAAGTTGCAGCGTATTGTGAAGTTCCTCTATTAAAGCAAGCATGAGGCACCATAGTCAACGACTGAAGATCTTCATTTCTTTATAATTGATTAATGGGCCCCATGTAGTGAGCACCACTGTTTTAAAATTGGCGGAATCATTGAGATATGCCAAAGGAGTTTTGTGCAGAGTCAAGCTCACTGAGTAATAGAACAGACGATATGAAGATTGTCAGTCCTCAACACATACATAAAAATAAATATAATATAATAATGGGAGGTATTGCTTTAACTACACTTCTTTATGTTATTTTAATATTTTTAATGGACCCTCGCTGCTCCACTCACTCTTTCTTACTAACAACCCCTTCTTCCAAACTACTCATCTTGCTGATATCTCTGCTACTTTAACCAATCCCAACCATTCTGCTTAGTAGTTTGTTCCACCGCATTCTCTTTGGTTCTGGCAGAGGTTACTTATGTATTAAATTCATGATCACCCTAATTCATGAGCGATCCACTCACTAAGCATCATGTGTCACCATCTCATTATTCATCATTTGCTGACATCACTCTATTGCCTAATTTGGAGGCGATACAAAATGCTTTTCCAACCCAATATCGCCTCATCCTAAGGCGCTCAAATACTCATAACTCAAATCAGCCCCAGCAGACTCTACCCATTCCGCCATATGACTTAGAGCTTATTGTCCAGTCATATCAGAATTGCGACACACCCAAAGCCTGGAAAGTCTTGGGAAAGCGTAGTGAGAGAAACAGGGTCAGTTTCACACCATCCAAAGGTAGAAAACTCCCCAGCAAACCTGGAGGCCAAAAAAGAAGGTAATTTGGCAGTGAGTATACCTACCAGAAAATTTGAAGTGTCAAGCAACGTGCAACCAGTATGTCAAAATTCTCCTACTCTCAGCCACTGTTTTTCAGAGGAGTTTGGGATCTGAGTTTACCTGGTTATAAACTTAATAGCTTTTGGGAGAAGCTCTGTGGCGATGTAAATGACCACTTCCCAAAATGTTGTGCATGTAGCACTGCACATGATGACTGCAGTTGGTTTGACTTAGGTTTTGAATCAGTGCATGCAGAGGACGCTGCTACACAGGTGCATGTGGTGGTCAACAACCTGGAGGGTCAACAGTTGGTCAATATGAAGTGCATGCATCTAATGTTATTTGAACCAAATGGTTGTTAAATTTAGTTTATCCTTGTGACCATAAAAAGTGAAGTCCTTGAGAGCTATCTCATGTAAGGACCTAGACACTACAAAGAACTTAACTCATTTGAGATGCATAGATTTATACTTATGCCTGAACTTAGCTTGGGTAAGGCAATTTGGCAATCACCCCTTCCCCTGAGGCCACAGAAGATTTGACACAGATTTGACACAGATTCCCACACCTCAACTATAAACATTAATGGGGTTATTATCTTGAGAAATACCATTAGGATAATCTGCAAGGGTCGCACAGGTCAAACCCACTGAACAATGGACAGATGATATGGGGATTGTCTGTCCTCTAAACACACTTGAAAATATAATAAAATATGGAGCAATTGATCCAATGACAATCTTATTTTATTTAATAATTACAGAGATTTTTAGCTGTTCCACTCTTTAAAACTACTAACAAACTACTCTTTAAATTTCCCCATCTTGCTTGTATATCAGCGACTTTGGACAATACCATTCTCTTAGCTTAAACTATTCTGTTCCACAAATTTTCATTGTTTTTGGGGTGGTATCCTCTAATTCTCTATCACTTTAGTTCAAGGAAATCTAAATAATATTTGTTGAATGTTGACATCACCTTATTGCCTTATTTATAGGCAATCCACTACTAATCTTTTATATCCCGATATCACTTCATTTCAAGGCGCTTAAATACTCATAGTAATAATCCTAGTCATTAGATTCTCACCAATCCGCCGTATCTCTTCAGAGCTTTATTATCCAGTCATATCAGAATCTTGACAAATGGCAAAAGCCCAACCGTTCAAAATCACAGTTGACAGCACACAGTGTAAGTATCAGGGAATGTCCCTTAGCTCTCAATTGGGCCATCTTCCCATTCCCAAGTAAAAAGACACCAAAGAGGATAGCGGTACCCCTCATTACACAGGGCAATCTCGCTCATGTAGTATACGAGTGATGGGTAACAGCTCTTTCACTTTATATCCCACCCCCAGTACCCACACTCACCTCAGCAGAACTGTTGCAGGGAATTAGTGAAATCTGCACCGAGATTGTCAAATTGAAATTGGTCAGATCAAGTTTGAGTGGCAATCTGTCTTGTTGTCTGAATCTCAAATGGCTGGAAAGACATTAAGACTGAGGAATCAGCCAGAACGCCTGATGGTTCCAATTCCATCAATATGCTGATAGAACTAACATTGGGTGCCATTGATGAGGGATTGAAGACCTCTGTTGCCAATTTGGGCGGTGCAGCCAATGTGATGCCAAAGACCAAACGAATGGACCAGAAACTGAGCGCGGGCAGGTTGGGCATCCTGAACCCATTCCCAATTAAATGGACCCACCTTTATGAGGGGTGGCCTTGGGGGATTCCCATCACTCATCAGGCCAAACGCCGTCATGCCAACCATCGGAAATGTAGCTGAGCCTCAGTTCAGACATTTGAGGTTGAAATGACAGTGACTTGGCCCACTGCCAAATTTATGCAATGTCAGTTCCCAAGGAACAAACCCGCCCATTCCTGAACAATTCGCGGTTAGGTCAAAATGGAGGAACCAATCCCATCTTATCACTACCCCAATTGACCACTATTTAATCAGTTGCATAGCAATGAGAAAATTGTTGGTTGATTTTCTTCCTTTTCCTTCAATAAAATTTTAACAAAAAAACACGACAATTTTTATTATTTCTTCTGACCGCATCTCTGATAGCATTTCCCTAGTGGCCTGTCGGTCCATCTACTGGATGGGCTCTACCAGTACTCTTGGTCACTATGGCCCCCTCCGTCATCAATTGGGTTCAGCAAGTCCAATATTTTTGGCTCTACAACTCCATTCTCATTAACTTCCAGCAGCAATACCTGGGGATCTTGTGGATGTATATCCACCAATTGCAAGAGAGAATCCATCTCCTTGCCACCCTGGTTGAAATGGCTCCATATGCTGAGGATCTCATTGAAATTATCTCAGTGGTTCCACCCCCTGCAGCAAGACCCTCTGGGTTGGGAGTGGGTTCAGTGTGGTTCGTCATCGGGATCAGACTTGCCATGTTGCTGCACCAACACTTCGTCATCTCCCAATGACTGGCTCCATATCAAGTCATTCAGTCAGCAATGCCTCTGGCATTCTGGCTTGCTTTTTGGGTGCTTATGCATCCTGACTGACAGGATGGTCTAAACTTCTTCTGCCGTTTCCATGACATAATTGACCAACCATTATTTCCAGCCACTTCCTCCCTGTTCTTCAAACTGGGCGCCGCAGTGGTTACTCTTTACCAAATAAATGTGCAATCAGTAGTTTGCTGTTTGTTGTTTGTTTGGTCACTTTCTGACTTTGGGAGAAGTATCCGCTCTACCTTGGGAAATATTCTTCAAACCACCCAAGCCGCGCAGATTGCGTCTCCTCCTCTGTCCTCCAGCCTGGAGAGAAGATCGATTGTCCCCTCCCAGGAGATCGCCAATTAGGTTCTTGACGCGCTCACCAAAGTGCAAATGCATACAGCAAATTGCACTTAATAACACTTCTACGTTGTCTCATGCCCAACAAGGGCTCGCGTTGTTAGACGCTGTGGATGGGGATGCCCACCATTGGGTGAGAGGTTTTTTGCATTCTTCCTCACAAGCAGGAGATTCCACCTCACTGATGGCTGTCATGTCGGCCGCCCTGAAACCCCCTGTGTCCCAATCAGACCACTTATTCTGACTAATTTATGCCATGGCCAAAGACCCTAGCTTGGTTTCTTTGATTTCTACCTTTTGTGAATTGGCCCCCAAGTCAGGTCTACCTATTGATATGATTCAGGCAGTCTTTAGATCGGGCTTGGACTCAGGTTCTGCTCATCACAGGGTCTGGTCTACCATCCAAGGATCAGTAGATCAAATATGTGCCTCCGCAACCACCATCAACACCTTACCCCATCATGGTACCCGTTATCAGAAGGTGAATTTCTTGATTGGATTACCCAAAGTAGATGCAGATGATGCGCCGATCTCCAAGGTAGTGGTAGACTTGGGTACCAACCTTGCTGTAACCCCCAAGTCTGAGTTGGCGGCTACAGAGTTTACTATTAATGATTCTGTCCAAGCCCAGATGGAGGAAGTCGTTTCCCCCACTCTTATACTTCCAATTTTTGCTCCAGAAAAAGACCCTGACCTTACCCCTGATATACCCATTATTTCTTCAGTTGCAAATGAGTCGGTCAAATCTTCCAATAAACAGAACTTCGTTTATTTTCTTGTACCTATAAAGATCAGTGTCAGCCCGCATCATGTCTCCTTTGAAGCTCTGGTGGATACCAGAGCTGAGGGGAACTTCAGGAGTGTGGAGTTGGCACAACAATTAAAACTGAAAATGGATGTGGGCTCCTCAGTAATGGTGGCCTCATCTGCTTATCAGTCCTCATATGTCATTCACCAACCAGTACCCTTTTCAATCCACCAGTTCAACTTCTGCGATCATTTTTTGGTTATGCTGAACCTGGTGTTTCCGGTAATCTTAGGTGTGGGGTGGTGGCGCTGACAGCATGTGAAGATTCATTTAGAGGATAACACGTTGTCATTTACCAATGATGATTCCAAGGGAGAGTTCCCTCTGATCAACACCCTCAAGAAGGTACAAGGAACCAGCTCAATTACTACCCTGGTTACTTCTGCAGGCATTCTAGACAATTTTCCTGAAAGCTTAATGTGATATTGAATCTTTGACATGGAAAGGGCAGATCGCCTGACTAAGCACACCAGGTTCAATTGTGGGCTTTGAACAACCATGGAGTTGGTGAACATCAACTGTCCGTTGTATCCCCATACAGCGGAGGAAGAAGTTGCACTCAATACCTGGTTGGATGATATGTTGAGAAAAGGTTGGCTGTTAAAGGATACCTCACCCGTCACTTCCCCCATTGCCTTCGCCAAAAAATTGGATGGTCAACTCTTTCCCTGCATGGATTATGGTCATTTGATAAAGTAACAGTTTCTGATCCCTACCCATTGCCCCTGGAGCAGGCAATCAGCCAGGCAACCGCCAAATCCTGTGTGTTCTCAAAGCTGGATCTGGTGAACGTTTTTAACCAAATTTGGGTAATGGAAGGGCAGGAATGGTTAACTACAATATGAACAAAGCGAGGCATTTTTCAGTTTTGTGTAATGCTCTTTGGGCTGAAGAATGCTCCTGCTACATTTCAATGGATGATCGATAATGTATTGGGTGACCTCCAGTTTACTTGTGCAATTGCATACATTGATGATATCTTGGTTCACTCTCCAACTCCCAAACAACACGCTATTGACTTGGAAGCCATGGTGGTCGCCTTGCATAAAGCAGGGTTGTTCCTCAAAGCTTCCCAAGTGTGAGTTTTATAAGGAGGAGGTCATTTTCCTTGGGAACCTGGTTCTTAAAGATGGTGTTGCAATACCTCCCGACAAGTTAGATGTGATCTGAGAATGGCCAACTCTGACTATGCAGAAACAACTTTGGAGTTTCTTAGGAACTATCATTTTTCTAAAAAAAATCTCCCCAGCACTTTCCCAGTTGGCCGCACTGCTCCACCCCCTTACTGGGAAAAACGTACCATTTTAGTTGGACGCCCAAATGTCAGCAGTCGTTTATATCAATCAAAGAGGTGTTCATGTCTCCGCCTATCTTGAAACACGCCAATCCCACCAAGCTGTATATTTTGCATGTGATGCCTCGTTAGTAGCAGTGGGAGCGGTGTTGCTTCAGGAGTATGATGGTCTTGAACATCCGGTTGCTTATTTTTCCCAAAAGTTCACAGCCATGTAGCAGTCTTGGGCCATTTATGACAAGGATTTGGCAGCTGTTGCATGGGCATTAACTCATTGGTGGTATCTGTTGCAGGGTGCCCGCCATGAATTAACGGTATGCATAGATCACCAATCCTTTTTGTATTTCTGCAAACCCCAAAAATTGGTGCATCGGCAGGCCCAAACATATCAGGGCCTGTACAGTTTTAACTTTAAATATGAATTTGTTAAAGGTGCACTCAATGTACTTCCCAATTTCCTCAGCTGCAGCCCCACCCACTGTCCCTCAAAACCTGAGGAAGTGGATCTTGTTACCATGATTCCTGCCGCTCAGATTCTGTCAATTGTTCCCCCTGTTGTTTCCTCAGTCACGTTGTCTCTCGACGCCCCATTATTGAATCAGGTTTTAGCTAGTCAAATGGCCTGCCCTGAGGGTGTGGAGTTGGTCGAGCAGTTGGCTCACTCGAGTCACAAACACTCCCTATACTCCTTAGAAGAAGGACTCATTTACTTCCATTCCCACATTTGGGTTCCCCCTCCTTCTGATCAGAGGTATTCCATGCACATCATGATCCCCCCACAGTTGGACATCCCAGTAACAAGAAATGCATCAATTTGATCAAGAAAACCTGCATTTTGGTGGGACTGACCAAGGAGGTCCTGGCTTGGATCGCGGATTGTGTTACTTGTGCTAGGGCTAAGTTGGATCGCTCCAGGAAAAATGGCCTCTTGCATCCCTTACAGCAGGTGGAAGGTCCATGGACCTTGGTGTCCATGGACTTTAGCGTTGATCCCCCTATTCTAACGGGTTCACAGTGGTGATGGTTGTGGTGAATCATTTCACAAAATTTTCTCTTTTTATCCCTTGTACTTCCACGATTTTGTCAGAAGAAACTGCCTGTTTTTTGTATGCCATGTGTTTTCAATGTTTGGTCTTTCCTCAGGAGATCATCAGTGACCGGGGTTCATAGTTCACTGCATGGTTTTGGAGTGAACTCCTATTGATCCTGAAAATATCCCCCTGTCAATCCACGGCATATCACCCTCAGTCCGATGGACAAACTGAGCAGGTTATTCAAGTCCTCAAACAGTACCTGCGTTGCTATGCTGCAGCAGCGCAGGATACTTGGGCTGGTGACTTTCCCCTTGCTCAATTCGCTTACAATAATGGGACCCAGCATCCATGGGGTGTTCCCCTTATGAAGTAACGTTGGGTTTTAATCCTTCATTTTTGGTTGGCCCATGCTTGCGGCCTGAGGTTCAAGCTGCTGCGGATCATGTTGCCCATATCCAATCAGTGCAAGCTTTAGTGAGGGAACACATTACCAAAGCCATCGATGACTACAAATGGTTCACAGATCATAAGCGCCTTCTGGGTCACGATTTTACAGTGGGCTCCTACATCATGCTTGATACCCATCATTTGCAAATTCAAACCCCTTTCCGCAAGTTCTCCAGTAAGCACTCAGGTCTCCATTTAGTGGAGAGGTATTGGGTAATGGGGCATTCTGACTGAAGATTCCTACGCATTGGAAGCAGCACCCCATATTCCATGTTTCCCAGCTGTCGCCCTTCAAGGGTGTAATTCCCATGGAGCTGGAACTGATCGTCATTTTTTTTTAGTACTAGATGGTCCCAACCCAAGGGGGATTCATCAATGTGGAACTGATCATCATTAATGATGGGGAAGAAGCTGAGGTAGAGGCCATCCTGGCATCCCAGAAGTTGTGATGTTCCATCCAATACCTTGTGGCCTGGAAAGGGTACCCGGCTTACAAAAATAGCTGGGTCAAGGCGCGTGATTATGCGAATTGCATGGACCTGGTCAAAGCTTTCCATATATCCCACCCTGAGGCTCCCCGCCCCCCAGAAAGTCATGATGATTATGGCTATCAAGTTACCCAAGGCACACAAGAATGTGGCTCTGGTGCAGTTTCCCAGTGGGGGTGCCCTTCCTTTGGAAAAAGGAAAGGGTAATGTAAGTCCTGTGGAATGTCCCCTGACTCTTGATTGGGCCATCTTCCCATTCCCAAGTAAAAAGACACTGAAGAGGATAGCGGTACCCCTCATTACACAGGGCGATCTCACTCACATAGTAGATGAGCGATGGGTAACAGCTCTTCCACTTTGGATCCCACCCCCAGTACCCACACTCACCTTGGCAGAACTGTTTCAGGAATTAACAAAATCTGCGCCAAGATTGTCAAATTGAAATCGGGCAGATTAAGTTCAAGTGGCAATCTGTCTGATGTCCAAATCTCAAATGGCTGGAAAGACATGAAGACTGAGGTATCAGCTGGAATTCCCGACAGTTCCAATTTGATCAATACACTGATAGAACTAACTTTGGGCACCATCGATGAGGGGTTGAAGCCCTCTGTTGGCAATTTGGGCGGTGCAGCCAATGTGATGCCAAAGACCAAACAATTGGACCAGCAACTGAGCATGGGCGGGTTGGGCATCCTGAACCTGTTCTTAACCAAATGGACCCGCCCCATGAGGGGTGGCCTTGGGGGATTCCCACTGCTTGTCAGGCCAAACGCCATCACACCAACTGTCTTAAATGTAGCCAAGCCTCAGTTTGGATGGTTGAGGTCAAACTGACAGTGACTCGGCCCACCGCCAAATTTTGCAATGTCAGTTCCCAAGGAACAAACCCACCCATTCCCAAACAATTTTCTGGTTAGGTCAAAATGGAGGCACCCGATCCCAACTTGTCACTACCCCAATTGACCACTATTTAATCAGTTGCATAGCACCAAGAAAATTGTTGGTCAAAAATTCTTCCTTTTCCTTCAATAAAATTTTACCAAAAGAACACAACAATTTTTATTATTTCCTGAGACTGTATCCCTGATGGCATTTCCCTAGTGGCCTGTTGGTCCATATACTGGATGGGCTCTACCAGTACTCTTGGTCACTATGGCCCCCTCCGTCATCAATTGGGTTCAGCGAGTCAAATATTTTTGGCTCTACAAATCCATTCTCATTAACTTCCAGCAGCAATACCCGGGGATCTTGTGGCTGTATATCCACCAATTGCAAGAGAGAATCCATCTCCTTGCCACCCTGGTTGAAATGGCTCCATATGCCGAGGATCTCATCAAAACTATCTCAGTGTTTCCACCCCCTGCAGCAAGGCCCTCTGGGTCAGAAGTGGGTTCAGTGTGGTTCGTCGTCAGGTTCATTCTTACCATGTTGCTGCGCCAACACTTTGTCATCTCCAAATGCCCGGCTCCATATCAAGTCATTCAGTCAGCAATGCCTCTGGCATTCTAGCTTGCTTTTTAGGTGCTTATGCATCCCAACTGGCAGGCCAATCTAAACTTCTTCTGTCGTTTCCATGACACAAAGCCCATCTGCACTAATTATTATGCTTTTGGCCACAAAATACACACATGTCCCAGAAGAGAGGGCATAGCTCCAACCTAGGCTTTCTCAGAGGTGATGGGAGCTGGCCACTATGAGCCCTTGACTGACTCTGGTGTTGCCTTTCCATGAGGCGATCAAATTTATATATCTAGGTAAAACATATGTCCCCACAAGGACGCAAAAAGGCTAAAAAGCAACGCAGAGTAAAAGGCCAAGGCAGTGGCTACAAAGGCGTCTACCATCTCGCCTGCCCAGACTCAGGCTGACATGGCAGCATTAACCACTTCAGTGTAACAACAAGCCCCCAACTAATCAGAATGGGTAACATAGCCCTTGAACCATCAATTTGAGCTTGGTACACCATCGCAGGGGCCCTGTGAACTGACTGAAACTGAATTTACTTACCCAAACTCAGTAAAGTTTTCCTAGGACGGATTGTTGGAGGCCCATGACTGTGCACAACAAATGCTCAGTAACATGAAAATATGTAAAAAATGAAGGTTTAAAAAATAATAGCAAAAAATGACAAAAGATGCTTACAAAGATGAGGTCTATGTGCCTGCAAATTCCCCTTCTTCGTGCACTCATTTTAGATTTAAGGCGTAGCAAGGGCAGCATTGTGAGAGGCAGAGTAAGAGGGGACTTCCCCTCGCTCCTAAGGAGCTAAGGGGGCTTCTTTTACTTTAAGGACGATGAACATCGCCAGACTCAAGGCCTCTACATCCTAGGAATAGAACTGAGTTTCGTCAAAAACAAATTACCTGTGGACATCCTGGCCTTTCAGGAATCTCACTGTCCACAAGGCGCCGAGGTTGCATGTGCAACTATGCTTTCCCTATCCACTCCTTTTGGTCGCTTAAATGTGAGGAGCTTATTTGCACAAATCATAAACTAAAATTTTATCCAAAATACCTTCCTTGATGGTCATGTGCTAGTTTTGTCCTTTTCATGGAGATCTGAAGTGCACACAATAGCTAACGTTTACGCCCCAATCTATGCGCAGGTTCTACATGAGTTCCTCTTGGCTGTGGCTTGTCTTCCCTCTCCCAATTCCTTTGTGATTGACGACCTGAACTTCTTGGCTACCCAACCACCAACCGCTGACCTTCAACCCTTGCCACTTGTAGTGGCATGTCAAACTTCGCGTCCTGAAAGCCAACTTGGGCCTTTATGATACCCTCCACAAGCACGCACCTCCGCTTACCAACATATCCCATCCCCATGTATACAATGGACAGCTGATGTCTATGTCATGCATATATTTCATTCTTGTTCCGTTGAATTTTTGCCCCCAAAACTCGCACTTACAACCACTAAAGTAGTTTTTTCAATCAAGGATGGTATTGGTGTCCTTTACTATGTCATGCCTGGTGGCACAGGCACCAAAATAGAGCAAACTTAGCCCAGCCAAACTCACATAGCTCATGTTTTTGAATTATATAAAACCAGAACCTCAACTCAGGAGTTAAAAACTCCTTTCTGTGCCAACTCCCTATCAACATGATCGACCTTTAAAGCAAACACAATCTATTAGGCACGCCACATCTCGTCATAGAGCTCTCAGGATGCCTCAGAAACCATTAAGTGCACCCTAGCAGAGGTGGAGCACCTGGAGAGTAATGTCCCCGATGCATGGTACAGCCTTGCTTGGGGTCATAATTGGGAAGAAGTGTCTGCCCTTCTAAACATGCTGGTAAGGCAACACAAGAATCGAGTTTGTGTCAGTATAAGAAAAAAATATCATGGCAGGTGAAACATGCTCCGATTATTTCTTAGCCAATCTTTCGCCACGTGACATAGCTTATCCTGCACAAAGGTGAGGCGGCAAGACAATTTCATCACATAAACACTGAAGGATGTGTCATCAATAATTTGTAACAATTACTTTAAATTTTTTACGGTCTGACCCAGTTGAACCTGAGCAAATTAATTAATCCATCACTGGCGCACATACCTGCACTATTTCCCACTACCCAGCATTAATAAATTTAGCCACCCACAACAAACTCTGGTATACTGTTCACTTTGCATCACACAGGAAAATCCCAGGACCAGGTGGGATCTTTTATGAGTTCTATCAAAAATTATTTTAGTATATCCTCCCTAATACTAGCCTCATTGAACAAATGTCTCTTAGAGACACGCCTCATTCCAGGGGGCCAAGAGACCTATACAAAAACGTTATTTAATAGAGGTGATAAGCTATACTTTGCTAACTGGCGCCTCATATCCCTCACTAACACAGATATTAAAATATATACTAAAACAACTGCATATTCGCCTAGGGGAAGTTGTCTATGAGGTAATCTCTTTGAGCAATTTGGCTTTATCCACAATAGGTTGATATGGGACAACATACACACCATAGCCAACATCTTCCAATCTATGGCTACTGGGGCGCTTGTGTTCTTAGAACAACAGAAAGCCTATGCTTGGGTCAACTGGGATTACTCAGGGCCTGACTTCGCTTATTGCAACTCCCCTCCAGTTCATCAGCTGGGTAATGTTGCTCACCAATTCTGCCACAATGGCAACGCGTGGCTCAGGTTTTCTAACTATTTTTGTTCGCCCGCAAAGGGGTCTCTATCAATAAGACCCTTTGAGACCACTTTTATACAACTTCACCTCAACCCACTCCTCTGCAGTATAAATGCACATCATAATGGCGTTCAATTGAAAGGCCTGGCACTGGTCAAGATTCTTGCATTCACTGATGATTGTGTGTTGGGGTCTCTGGCAATCATGATGCACGCAAACTGGAGGCGACTATCTGGAGGTACTTCCAGGGTTAGCAACGCAGCCTCAACGCCTCCAAGACTGAAAGCATTCTCCTTGTAATATACCAATCCCAATGAAAACTAACGTCCTTCATTCAGCGTATTTCAGCAGCTCAGTCTCTCATTAGCTTATCCAGGCGTCACATAAAATCGCCCCTCTCAAGATCCCTTTTGTATCCAGACCCACAGAGAGTCTGGTACGCCACCTGGGAGTATGGTTGGAGGCGGGAAGGTACGACACTTCTAAAATATAGCGCCACATCTTAGGTAAACTTACTAAGAGCATCACTTCCCTCGGATGCCAAAAAACTAGCCTGACTGAAGCGTTGTGGGCTAAATCCAGCTTCTATCAATCGTTTGATTTGCTGCACAGGTAATAGCTTTCTCTCCATTCTTCTTTACTACCCTATATGCCCTGATCCAAGGTTAGGTTTAATTATGCCACTCTCTCCTTGTGCATTTGGATGTACTGGTTGGTGCATGCCATTGTGGTGGCATGAGCCTGATTAACTACGTGGCTCATGCCCCAAAAAACATGGTGCCTGGATTGCTCAGGTAACCAACCCCATTTGCTCTGCCCAATATTGGTCACACATGGCATGCTCCAACTTTGCTCGCACTCTTTGCCTCCGCAGTCTGGACCATTACAACTCCCCCATTAACTATCTGTCTCTTCACTCTCTGCTGAGGTCCCCATTGGACCCCTGACCACTTCAAGCAGTTTTTCATAAATATGTGGAGCGCAGAATGGAGAATCAGCATCATTGGGCACACCTCCTAGGGGTGTTACCATGACCTCATTTTTATGCAAGAAGTCCGTTGGCAAGTTGTTTCACATAATTTGGGCCCATTGCCCAGTCACCATTGTCTGCATTGACTATCTTAGTACACTGGATATACCCTACTCATTATATAATAAGAAGGACATTTGGAGGTACGCTCACCAAACTCTATTATAGCCCAGGATTCGCGCCCATGTATGGAGAATCCTGAAGAGGGTATACCGCACAGCTAACTGATCCAACGCCTATCAGTCTTCATGCGTTGTGTGTGGCCAATACAGGTCTTCAGTCCGCTGTTTGGAAAAATGTCCGCCATCTCAGGCGATTTAGCATGAAGTTATGAATCTATTTCTCCCGGAGCAATTACAGGCTTTCAGCCTGTCTAAGAACATATTCGCCTTTTCCATGACCTCCTCAATTCACACTCTTCTCTGCGCCTTAGTAGCTGTCAAAATATGGACAATATACTCTGTTGTTCTTGAAACTATTTCAGTCACTACTATGATCCACTAAGAAGCTGTGCGTCAAGTCCATTCCCTCCTCATAGATCACTTCCAAGCCTGGCTATTTGCCTTTTTCATCACGCCAACGCTGGATGGTTTCATCCTGGCCTCATGCCCAGTTCCTTATCTCAGACCCTTTCCTACATTCGTGCTTGGTACAATCTCAGGCCTTCACTGACTCTCCCCATCTTCCTTCCACTGGCTGCCCTGCCGGCAACAGGAGGTAGCTTTGACTCCTCCAGGGTGCCTCTTGTATCTTTATGTCCCAATATTAGCTTTCAGAAGTCTTCATCCCATGGTTCGCCTTCCCAAAGTGAATTAAAATTAAATAAAATTGTGCACAACTAAGTTCTTATAAACTTAGCTAAGTTAATAAGGTTAACATGAAATGACTTTCTGGCTTCAGGGCTGAAGGGCCTGTATTTTCTTTATATATCTTTCTGTGTTGTGATGATGATAAGTGGGAGTAAGATGGTTTTGAGCTGCCAGAGAAGCTGTATGAAAGACGTTGAGGTAACTGGAGCTAGATTACCAGCAGCAAAGTGTATGGGATGTATTAAAGTTTTGTAAATAGTCAAGTCTAAATGCTTAAGAGGATATGTTTCCAGAGTGTCTGGATGTGCAGAAGCTCCAGTGGCAAGAATGGATGTAAGAGCCATTGGCAAGTTATGCATAACCAGTGTCTTATTGACTTTGATCAGGTTCTATCAAAAGGGTTTCCAAGTAATTAATGAATATAACAGAGAAACTTTAGTAGTATGACTCTGTTGGCACTTACTAAGATAAACTTATTTATTAATTTTTAATTTGGTCACCATATTGGAAATATGGCGGCGTTCCATCTGCATCATATTTTCAATATGATCAATTTTTGGTTAATGGCCAGAATATCCATTTTTAGGGCGATGTTCTCACTCACCACAGACCTTAGTTCTGTTTATATTCTTTAAGTTCAAGAAGCAAGGAATCAAGGACCATCTAGTACTGAAAAAGAAGCAAGGAATTAATTTACTGGTATAAATTGTTTTTTGAGTTATAAATTCATCCATAATGTCACCCAGGTCATCAAGTAAGCATCAAAGAGCTTCTATATCTCATATTAACCATTTTACTAGGAAATCAAGACCTAAAATGATTTAGAAAGTTGGCCAACATGGTCATTCAAGACATTACATAATTGACAGATAGCATTATAATTGTTTTTCTGGCCCTCAGGGGCCAGCAACTTCAGACTAAGTGTGGTACTACTTCTACCTTGAGGTTGTAAGGGCCTTAGCTCTAGCTATTAAGCTGGATAGGGTCATGTACCCTTTGGCTACAAAAAGGGATTAAAACCTAAGTCCCTGTCCCTCACCAAAATTTCTAAATTAGGCATATCCTGGACGAGAGATGGGAGTTTACTTTTCCCTGTTTTCCTTATGCCTTGTCACTTTCTGCTTCTCAAGCCAAATTCATTCAAGTAGAAAGTCTACAGGTTTTATTAAAAAACCAAACAGATTTGTGCAGACTTTACAAAATTCAAAAAACTCTCTCCTGCGGTTATATCCCCCAATCCCAACATTATGTCCATCCTATAGCCACTTAAATAGCAACAACTTACTTTAAAAGTCAAAGTTAGGTAATAAATTAAAGAAAAATGGGCCAAACGTGGATAAAACCCATCAGCCCAGCCAAAATCGTCAAAAATTATTTTATAAATTATTTCACTAAAGTTGTATAAGGATTTAAGTGAATTAATGATTCTTAATGTTGTCAACTTTAAGGTCAAAGTTTGAAAATTGCTAAAAATTGGTTTTTGGTATTGTACCATTACTGGTTCCTCAGTTAGTCTTAGTAACTTTTCTCTCCCCATAACAACGTAAAACTCAGCATCCTGGTAATGATAGGATGTTGGGTATTTTTCATAGTTTCCTTATCACTTTGAATAAAAACATATAAGAAAACTCCCAACTTTTGTTATTTAGAATAAATTACTATGGCAAATGAGAACTAATCTTTGAACGGGACTATTTCTAATGCCCCCTCCAAAGCGCCCACTAACAGCCTCTTGAAACCAGCAGCGCCTTGTGGACGGTGAAGTCCCTCATGTGGTTTTCCATACCCACTGTTAATTCTCGTCATCTAGGCTTGATTCTGCCAAGTTGGTTCTGCACAGGGTATGAGCCACTGAGCAACCAAATCAGACAATATGAGGATCGCTGACTTATTAATAACTTTGATAAAATATATATGGAGCTATCGCCCCTTATTTCTACCTTTATTTAATGTAAATCGCGGACTTATCTGCAACAACCTAATCATGAAAAAAGACCTCATCTTTAATATTCAACGAGACTCTTTATAACTTGGTTCCCCAGCTGGATGCATTCTCGACTTGGTAATCTTCTATTCTTCTTCCCTTTTTAAATTACTCTTGTTTGTATTGAATCTCAGCATAAATAACTCAAAACGTTGAATGTCCATATTTCACTCGATTATAATTTGTGTATCCCTTTTTCATAAATCTCAAGACTCGTCTCTATCCCCCTCCAATCCGCCAATATGGGTAGCATATTATTCAGTCAAATCAACTTCTTGACATTACCCCCTTTGACTGAATGATAGGCTCTTACTGCTTATATGATTTAAGGAACTTCATGTGGATTTAGTTGATAATCCAACCCCCAGAAGGTTCCTTAATTGTGTAGACATCTATGCCAGTCTTCTCGATAACCTCAAATGTGCTGAACCAGATATTGGAAATATTATTTTTTCATCTGAATCCATGATGGTCATGGAATAAAACATAGTTCCACACAGCAAACAATGGAAGCCTGCTCTGGCATTTCTGGTCAGCCACCTGGTCGCGAATCTTCTCAGCCAAACTGATGGAGTAGGCTTCTGTTTGCAACTTGATCAATGTATCTGTGAGTTGCTTCAGATATCGCTGAGGATTCACACCACCAGTGTCCTCTAAACATGAATATAGCAAGGCAGGCAGAGCCAGATGTTGACCATACAGCAGTTGAAATGGACTTTTACCAGTGGGAGAATGATAGCTGATATTATAAGCAAACACAATAGTAGGTAGAAGGGCACTCCAATCTGAGGGCAGATCCATTATCAATTTGTGGAGTATGTTCACTAGGGGTTCCATTGATTCGCTCCACCATCCCATTTGATTCCAGATGATAGGGGTAGTCAAAACCCCGCGAATCGCCATCAACTCATTTAGCTTTGGCAGGATATGTGAAGTGAAGTTGGTTCTGTTGTCCATCAGAATGAACTGCGGGCAGCTGTGCCACTGTATAACACACTCCATAATAAACTTAGCAGTGGTGAATGCTCCCAAGTCGCTAATAGCCCTGGCCTCCACCCATTAGGTCAAATAATTTATGGCAATAAGAATATACTTGGATTGATTAGCACTAGTTGGCAGAGGCCTCACTACATCAATGGAAATGGTGTGCCATGTAAACCAGGGTTTCACTAGTTAATAGGTAGTTTTCTTGTGGAAAGGCTTTTCCACCTGACACTGATGGCAACAACTAACCATTTATAATACGTCGTAATGCATGTTTTCTCAGAAGTATCATGTCATAAAAACTCTAGTGTCTTCCACAATCCTCCATGTCTAACAGCCCGATGAGCATTCATAATTATTGAGGGTTTAGCCAAAGGTTTAGGGAAAATCAACGTCGTGTCACCAATATACTTATATAGTTCTCCACCACATAGGAAAGTATCCGCCCTAGGTCCTTCTAACACCTTGATCACCTGCAGCAGCTCATCTTGGTATCTGTTCGCCACCATCTTTTCATAAATTATATCAGCTAGATTCTCAATGAAAGCAACTGTGGGCAATTGAGAAAGACAATCCGCGTTTTAATGTTTTGCTCCTGGTCAATGTAAAATCTTGAAATCAAATGCTTTCAGCTTCAGAGCCCAACGTGTGAGCTGTTCTGGTTCATGAAGATTCTGTAGCCAGCACAAGGGCGTGATCCGTCACTACTTGGAATCTCACCCCATGCAGATATACCAGAAACTGTTTGTAAGTGTAGATCACTGCTAGACACTCCCGCTCAGTTACAGTGTAGTTTTGTTCATGACAGTTCAAACTTTGACTACAGAATGCGACAAAATGTTACATGCCATCATCATCCTTCTGGGATAATAATGCCCCAATAGCAGAAAGGGATGAATCAGTTTTTACTATGAACTGTTTATCAAAGTTGGGATATTGCAAAATGGGTGCACTTGCTTTTACAGTATGCAATACATCAAAAGCGTTCTGGCATCAATATGTCCACTCGAAAGAAGCGTTTTTCTTTAATAACTTGAAAAGTGGGGCCCCAATGCAGCTGAAATTGGAAATGAACCGTTGGTAGAACCCAACCATCCCCAGAAACACCTGAATGTCTCATTTTATCACTGGCTGAGTCATCTTGCCTATCACATCCACTTTAGCTGGTTGCAGTTTAAACCCATTTGAATCCACAACAAACCTGAGATAAACCAATTGCTCTTTAAAGAAATGACACTTTTGTGGCTTAATTTTAATATTAGCGGCAGCGAGGCGCTGGAACACTTGCTCCAAGCGGGCCAGGTGCTCTGTAAACATCCGCAAAAAAACATTGATGTCATCAAGGTAAATGAGAATGCAGGACAGCTTTAAATCGCCTAAAATTGTATCCTTGGAACGCTGAAACGTAGCTGGGGTGTTACACAACCCTTGCAGCATGTGAGTCAGCTGGAACAACCCTCTTGAGGTGATGATCACACATTTCTACCGTTCTACTAATGGCAATTCGATCTGCCAGTATCCCAAGATCAGATCCATGGCTGAGAAATAGTTCGCCCTGCCCAATTGGTCTAACACATCATCAATCCGCGAAAGAGGATAGGAATACTTCTTTGTTACATTATTAAGTTTACAATAGTCAATAAACACCTGATTTGAGCCATCCTTCTTCTTTATGATGAGCACAGGTGAAGCCCATGGACTGTTTGACAGCTCTAGCATTCCTTTCTCGATAAATTTATCCACTTCATTGGAGACAACCTCTTCCTCTGCTTTTGAATGTCTAATAGGTCATGAACGAATGGGAGGGTGATCCCCCATATCTATCCGATGTACCACCCCTTGAGCGCACCCCAGGTCATGATCGTCATTTGCAGAAATATCCTGATACTTTTTAAATAATGTCATAGCCTTATCTTGCTGTTCCACCAATAATACCATGAGCGCTTCCCATGGAACCATGGTCATTATGCCAAACGAGGAGTGAGCTGGTAGCCTAAGATCCTCCCATGAGCCAAAATCATGAATACAACAAACTTTCTCTATAGGAACGAAGTGTAGGTAAGCCAACACTTGGTGCCGCCGGATTGTTATTGATTTTTTCTGTAGATTTGCTAGCAGCACCTTCACCTCCCCATTCCCAGGCAGCAGTAACCCTTGAGCCACATGTGGTTCAAGCTGTGAGCGTTGGTGAGGCGCCATAAGATCTCCATAAAGCCCCTTAGGGACATCAATTTCCAGCCCAGTCCCTAGTATGCTCTGGTTTCCAGATGGTAGGCTTAAAGTGCATGTTGCTCGAAGTGGGATTCCTTTGTAACCATATATTTGGTTGAAGAAGCGCTGGTTTGCCACTTCATTTGTCAATAACAAACAGGAATCACTCCATTGCTGTAATATAGATTGACCTGACAAGAGTGGACTGGATCCATTGGGATTCCACCAGAGGAAAAATATACTGGAATCTGTTAGCCGAACATGGTAAGGGTTTCTTCCACCATATTTATCACAACGCCAAATTTCCTCATAAAAGCCGTGCCAATTAACATATCATAGTGGTTATTTGGAAAAACCACTGCCAGAGCGGACACCTGGACTGACCCAAATCATAGAGGCAACGCGCTATATGCTTCTTCCAACACAGTGCTGTGCATTCCCGTGGTCCCATATACTACTTGATGGTCCACATCTGGTTTCTCCATAAGTTTAGCCACCAACTGAGTGGAGACTATGTTCACAGGTGCTCCCGTGTCTAGGATAGCGCGGATTTTTGTGTTTTGAATGAAAATGTTTCAGTAAGTGCATTCTTAGTAAGAAGAACCTTCAGTGTTTATTACATGTATGTCCAATTGCATTGTTATTAAAAAAGGAGATAATTCCCTTGCTGACTTGAGGATACTCACTAGCAATTTTCTCCACCAGAATGGCTACGTTAACCCCTACTAAAGGAGCGATGTTCAGTGAAGGATCCAAGTTGCTAATGCCAGTCTATTCAGGATCTGCCATGCATAAGGCTTCTGAACATCTTGGCAGAACTCAGCCCGATTGGGTGAGCTTTTACTCACAGAAGCGGAAGCAGAGGTATCCAACGAAATTTCTAGTATAACAAATCATCTGATTGAGGTTCAATTTCTACCCAAAAAGACTTTTAAAATTGTTAGGGACAAGTGAATTGGACTTAGAGGAGATAGAGCATTCCATCTCACCTCCACTGAGCTTTTCCCTTCTCAATTATCTTAGTTGGAATTGCATACATTTGTGGTTGGATAGGGCAATTGGCTGATTAATGCCCTCTTTGTCTGCACGGGAAGCAAGTGTTCATAAAAGGTGTGCATATATAGTTTGGGGCGGAAGGATCAGGCCAAATATTGCTGGTAAGGTTCCAAGGTCGCAGATGAACTAGTGAGGCGTACCTGGGACAGAAAGGGTCTTATGATTCATGTGAGAGACAAATACATTCCAGCGGCTGATAACCCAGTCACTGCGGCCTATATTCTGCAAGGGTTGGAGCGGGGGCAACAGAGATTTTTCAGGTTATTTTGGGGGCGCTGTTTGTGGCGGAGAGCTGATGTTAGGCATTCATGATTTAAATAAATCCAGTATTCCCATCCGACACATGGGACATAGCATTAAATAGTTCCCAATATGGTTTGACAGCCGCTGTCATTGCTATACCTACATCCTCAGTGGTTAAAATATTAGCTCCAAGTAGAACGTGTGCTTCCACCAAAAACTGCTCAGAAAATTCTGACAGAGTCACATTTTGGTAAAACTATATGGTCATAAAATCGACTTTCCATTGAGACAGCTTGGTAGCACCCCCAAACAGCTGGATAATGATCGCTTTTACTTGTGTGTAAGATACTGAGCTGTTGGACAGATAGCAGGTCACTTGATCAGCACTTTCCACATCTAAAGTGGACAGCAACAATTTCACTTTTTGTCAATTGGTAGCCCTTCCACAATGAATTTGAAATGTAAAAAGTAACCGTGTAGGTTCTTGTCATGACTGAAAGTAGTAATTTTTCAAAATGAACAAATTTGTTTTGCTCTAGGTTTCTGCTGCAAGGGGCAGGAGAATTGTTGTCAGAGAGACTATGGGAACCATTACTTGGTGCGTTATCATACAGCTGGCTGAATTAACTTGAACTCATCAAAAAGGAATCAGAAGAAATGGTGTCACGTGGGGGTCCACCATACCGCCCAATGGATATTTGTTTGCTGATCCATAACATTCTTCCCCCAAGTCACCACTAACTGCCCCATTTCCCCCAGCTCCAGTATGCTCCACGAACTGTTTGTTGATCAACTTTTCCACTTTAACTAAATACATTTACACCGCCCATCCTGAAATTCTTGTTGCAGAGTATCATACTGTTGTTGCAATTCCTTGTAGACTCCCCTTTCCTTATTCAGTTGCTGTTCCATAGCTTGTACTTGTGAAAGAACTTCTTCAATTATATTCTGCAGGCGGGTTTGCTGTCAACTTGCAGTTTCTATTTGTTGATTGGCGGCATTTATTTGGTTAACAAGGTAGGATTGTTCCCATACTGATTCATCATTGGCCCATCAAAGAGTATCAAGGCGCCCTTGCATGTCTGCATACTCTTGTATCACCAATCAGAAGAGGGAAGGCTTGTTGGCACTCAGCCTGACTAATGACTTCCAGTTATGTAACTTGATGAATAAGCTGGATATATTCAGGAGATGTTGACCAAAGGATAAGCGCATTATCTGTTGTTCTCCGAGTATTCCATTTGATACAAAGTTGGTTTACTACAGTTGATAGAGAGCTGACTTGGGCTGCCACTTGTTGTTTCATCAGGGTCATTTTTTTGTGATCTGGGCAATCATGGATTCAAGAGCTTCCGCCCATTTGACTAGCTCCATCATAAAGTGCTAGGTATTATTCCACAAGGTTGTTATGTCCTGAATCCACTTTGCTGATAGGCCATGCTAATCCAGCAGTTCCCTTATTACTTGAGGTAATTCTGAATTTAACTGTGGTACCAGAACGTCCAATCGATGGTGGATGTCCCAAACATGATGAACAATCTGTGCCAGCATCCTTGTATTTCCGAAAACGAATGATCAAGGTGGTCAAGCAGAAGGTGGGTATTGTGCTGCTGTGCTTGTGCAAACTGTAATACATCTCCAATTTTAATATCATGAGTTAGAACACGCAGTAGATGTCAAATCAAAGGTTGTACATAAGCGACTAAATATTCCTCAATTCCGTGGGTACCAAGGCGGCGAGCTAACCCCATAGTAGTCACATCTAAATAAGACATGTACAGCACATATCGATTTCCTCAATCGCGTTGGTTATAGAATAAACTTAGGGCATTTTTTTTCAGTCTCATCCTCATATAGATGATACCCGTGCAACAACCATCCCATAATATTTCTTAGTTGTTAAGGAGTCACATTTGTGAATTATCTTTGTTGGTTGGTCATCAGCTTTGGGCAATTCTCAATTTGCAAATTAAACAAAACGTCATCCCCTGGTTTGGTAACAGAGTATAATGTTGGTTTGGGGTTAGGAGCCTCCCAGGCTTCTTCAGCATACCGCGCCCAGAATCTGATTAAATTGTGTCAGAACAGATGAGGACTTTTCATTGTAAATTAATTGGCTTTTGTTTCTCCAACTACAGTTGCTTAGTGGCCCCCTGTAGTGAGCATCAATGTTAATTCTTGGCGTCTGGGCTCGATTCCATTGAGTTGGTTTTGCACAGGATATGAGCCACTGAGCAATTAGAATCAGACGATATGAGGATCACCAACTTATTAATAATTTTGATAAAATATATATGGAGCTATCACCCCTTATTTCTAACTTTATTTTTTTATGTAAATCGCAGACGTTTCTGCAACAACCTAATCATGAAAAATGACCTCCTCTTTAATCTTCCAAGAGACTCTTTATACCTCGGTTCCCCAGCTGGATGCATCCTCAGCTTGGTAATCTTATATTCTTCTTTCCTTTTTTTATCTACTCTAGTTCATATCAAATCTTGGCATAAAACTTCTCAATCCGCCAAACTTCCTCATTTCACTCAATTATAATTCGTGTATCCCTTTTTTGTAAATCTTAAGACTCATCTCAATCCCCCTCCAATCCGCCAATATGGGTAACGTATAATCCAGTCATATCAACTTCCCAACACCCACTAAAGAAGCCAGGTCATTCTTTGAAACCTGGAGTTATTTAAACCATAGCCTAACCACAAAGTAAAGAGATGTAGTTGGTGGCTCAATTTAATTGACTTTAAACGTCTCTGCCACCAAAAAGCTTATTTTACCTTCTTTAAAAGTGCTCCTTACCTGTTGTCAGAGAAGTACTCTTGTTTAATTCATACATCAGGTCTTACTAGCTTGTAAGACATAACATAAAATCATATGTCTACCAGAACTTCACTTTATGCAGCCAGAGTTTGAGGCTCCCACTAGTTTTCTTACTTTAAGACATAGCAAGTATTGAAATTTGACAGCAGGGGAAAAACGGAAATAATGGTGAATTTATTCAGGGATTAGATAAACACCGCGCTTTTAACTCTTTCACCAATTACCTCAATAAACGCAAAAATTGTGAAGGATTACATGATATGGAGTCAAATACTCGCAAAATGGGCCTAGTTTACCACACTGAGGCCTACTCTACCCCCTCCTAGGGGTTTGACGAACTAATAATGGTCCATTTGGACCAGACTCACCCTATAAGCATCTCCCCATACCACATATATCAAACGACTCTTTGGGAATTGTTGCAATTCCCATAAATAATGCAGCCCCAGATATCAATTATTACCACATCTCACTTGTAAATCAGGTGGAGGAGAAGTGTAACGTTGATTCTTTTTATTTGGATATTCGAATGTGCATCCCTTGTCTGACCACAACTACCTGAGTCTGCACCTTTGTCTTATACTGGGCCGCTGCTATGCCCACTAAAGTTATCAACAGGCTCACCAAGGTGTGGTAACTCGTCAAGTTTAAGAAATATGGTATAACCCTTTTTTCTCTTAAAGAGTTCAATAAAGTTGATTGTGCTTAATTCTTATTTCCCATTCTATATTTAAGTAGGACAACGCAAGATAACTTTATATACCTTTATAGACTCTGGAGCTACAGGAAAACTTTATCAATCTTAGTTTGGTGCAAGCTTTGTATCTTTCAGTTACCTAAGGTTCAACAGTTTTGTGGGCACCTCAGATTCTTATGCTCACACTCACTCTTTATGAACCATTGCGCTTTGTTACTCATAAATATGAATTTTTAACCACTTTGCGGTAATTCAAGAATTTTTTTATCCAGTGATTTTGAGGATATGATGGTGGCGCCGCCTGTCAATGAGTATTTACTTTGAGCGGGATATGCTAGCTTTCTCCTCTAATGCAGACTCAGGTGAAATCTCTTATCCTTCCCAGCTTGGCTACAGGCAGCGCAGTAGCAGTAAACGTAAAGTACTCTTCTACAGATATTGTGCCTTCTGCTTACTTTTCCTCTTAGTCTCGCTCCAATAAAGTCACTTTTTGAGTTAAATGAGCCTATAGAAAGCTTCTTAGTCATTTAAAATTGACCTGGGTTTTTATTTAATTGTGGCTCTTATAAAAATCAACTGTCCCCTATATCCCCTACATGGCTGCAGAAGACCAGGCTTTAAAGACGTGGATTGATGGCATGGTGGTGAAGGGGTGGATGATCAAAAAACCTCTCCTGTGTCCTCTCATGTGGTCTTTGTGCAGAATACAGATATTATTTTGAGACCATGCATGGGTTGCAGACACTAGAATAATGTGAAGGTTCCTGACCCCTAACCTTTGCCTTATTGGCAGCAATTTCCCAAGAGGTTTTTAACCCAAAGGTGTTCTCCAAACTTGATTTTGTGAACGCTTTTCATCATATGCAGGTCAAGTCTATCCAAGAGTGGCTGACTGAAATTCACACCAATATGGTATTTATCGGATCAAGGTATGCCCTTCAATCTAAAAATGCACCAATAGTTTTCCAATGATGAATAGATGACGCCTTTGGGGAATTTCAGATTCTTCTTTGTGATTGCTTATGTGGATGGCATCTTGATCCACTCATCCAATGCTTATCAACACAGCAAAGATTTTGTGGCAGTGGCAGCAGCCCTCCAGAAATTTGGTCTGGTTGCAAAGACATCCAAATGTGAGTTCTTAAAGGGATGTATTCAACTTCATGTATCTGATCTTATAAGTTGTTCATGCCATCATGCTTTCTAAGCTGGACGCCATTGTCATGGTGTGACGAATGGGGTCTCTCCACATTGCCACAAAGCAGTTGGGCAAGAGGGCCCATGTGAGGGCCAACAAACATGAGAGGGCTGCAGTGGTTAAGTCCCTCATTCATTGGCTTGATGAGCGGTTCAAGTATCCTTGGAGCACTGTGAGGATGATGCTCACGCTGAGGAGGAAAGTCTGTCCCCCAGAGAGAGCATACAGAGAGGCGACAGCTCTGTCAAAATCCGAGGATTGGTCCATCTTCTTCGCTCAAAATCCCTGGTTTTCCTGTCAAAATCTTAATAAATGATTTCGAAATTTCAAAATTTTATTCTCGATTTTGATGGTTTTATTTGTATATATCAGAAGACGAAGTTGTCTTAAACACCTTCGCTTGGTTGGTTTTTATATTGTAGAATGGGAGATATGGGGAAATTGGACCCTGAGGAGTCCGCGGGCAGTGGGCTATTTGTGGGCCTATTTCAAGAATCTTGGCCTCTGATATTCCCATCTAGGCCCATTCTAGGCTGTTCATTGAGTACCCATGGCATTACAGAAACTTTTCCGCACATGTTTTTGTTTGTCAAGGACAAATTAGAGCTTTTCTTGACCTTATTGCCAAAATTCCCATTTTTGGGATAATTTGACCTGGCAGCCCCTGATTTTCTGGGCTGCCCTTCGCCGTGGCTCTCAATACTTTTGATGAGCAGCAGATTCATCTTGGCAGCTCCTGATTCGCTGAGCTGCCCAATGCCATGATTCTTGCCGCTTCCATTTTTGGCATAATTTGGCTTGGCAGCCCCTGATTCACTGGGCTGCTCTATGCCATTGCCAATTTCTATGCTTAGGTCCTCAGAATTTGGGTTGAAGGCCTCTGATTGGCCCAGTCACCATTTACATTGACCTTTGCCACCTTTGCCTCGAGTTTTTATCAATTTTATGGCATCTGATTTGACAGAATGCCATTTTTAAGGGTCATTGCCCTCGAGCCCTACTCTTTTATTTTATGTTGTTTATTATATTACTAGCCGCGATCCCCACCTTAGGGGGGGTCAGAGCTATGTGGCAGTCAGGCAGCGCCTTGACCATCACATCACCCCCCTCAGAGGAGACCCCTGCGCCCCCAGTACTCCTCCACCTTCTGGGGATAGTTGGCGCAATTGGAAGCTGTTTTCCAGGAGGATTCTTCTATAGGGTAGCTGACCCATTTCCTCAAGTACCATCGCTTTTTGCGAGCGATCTTGGTGTCCAGAATCTCCTCCACCTCATACTCTGCCTCCCCTGGGTTGTCCAACTGGACCAGCTCTGGATTTGCTGGTATGGGTCCTTCATTATTCTTGAGCTGCAAAACGTGCAAAACCAGATGTGTGCATGATCCTTCCAGGAATTCTAATCCATATGCCACCTCATTCACCTGTGGAAGGACCTTGTAGGGTCCTAGGTTAACAGGTCCAAACTTCCTACACTGTCCTGGGGGTGTGTAGTGTTTGGCATTTATCAATAAATAGTCTCCATCTTTGAGGGGTGAAGCCTTGGAGCAATGCGCATCTGTCTTCCTCTTCTGAGCCTCCGCCGCCTTCTCCAGGTTGGCTCTCACAATCTCAAAAATTTCCTCTATTCTGGTCACTAACTCATCCACTGCAGAGTTCGTTCCCCCTGCGTGTCCCTCCATCATCTGTGGGTGATACCCATGGTTTGCGAAAAAGGGCGACATTCCAGTTGATGAATGCGCCATGTTGTTGTATGCAAACTGTGCAATCCTCAGCCACTTGATCCAATGATCATGTCGCATGGTGAGGTAGCACCATAGGTACTGTTCCAGTTTCTGATTGACCCTCTCCATCTGGCCATCTGACTGGGGGTGGTAGGCGGAGGAACAGCATGGTTTAATTTTTAGATTTTCAGGAGGTGATCCCAGAACCTGGAGATGAACTGCGGGCCCCTGTCTGAGATGATCTTGTCCTGGGAGTCCATGTTGAGAAAAGACCTCCCTCAAAAAGATTTCAGCCATGTCCTTCGCCATGACCTTAGAGGTGCAAGGGAAGAACTCAGCATACTTCATTAGTTGGTCCACCACCACCATGACTGCATCATAGCCCTCTGATTTTGGGAGCCCGGTGATAAAATCCATGCTCAGGGAGGTCCAAGGCATTTGGGCGATCTGCAGTGGTTTTAACTTCCCTGCAGGTTTATTTTAAGATGGCTTTGATTGGGCGCAGGTAAGGCAGCGCGCGGTATACCCTCTTACCATTCCCACTAGGCCCAGCCAGGAGTAGTTCCGGCATATTAGCTTGATTGTTTTCCCCACCCCAGGGTGTCCCGCCAGGGGGTGGTCATGACATAGCTCCATTACTTTGGTTTGAAGCTTGAGCGTTGGGACCCATAGGTGGTCATGGTGCAGGATGAGGCCCCCCTCCTTCCTGAAATTCTTGTAGCCTTCGCTGGGGTCCCCTCCCTCTATCTCTCTCCTGACTGTCTCTCCAAATTTGGTGCATTGTTGGGCTGTCCAAATTCTCTCTTTTAGGTCGGCGCGTTCCTCCTGTATCAATGCAAACAGCTGGGGAGGGAGCATCATGGCCGTGTTGAACTCATCCAGCTCCTCCTTTGCAAAGGTCATTTTTGGGTCCCAGCTGAGTAGGTCTGGGAGTAAGTTGCTCTCCCCGGGCTTATATTCTATTTTAAAATCATATTGAGACAGCTCCAGGTGCCAGCGGGCTTGTCTTTGGTTCATCCTACGGGGGCTCTTGTGGAACTCCAAGGCCCTGTGGTCAGTCCAGATTGTGAATGGGTGGCGCATATACAACAGATGATGCTGCCACTCATCTAGTGCTGTGACAATCGCCAGGAGTTCCTTGTCATAGACAGGGTAGTTTGTTTCTGCTGGTAGCATCTTCCTGCTGAAGTAGCATATGGGTGGTCCAAACCATCCTCCCCTGTCTGCAAGAAGGACCGCCCCAATGGCGAAATTTGATGCATCTGTCTCTACAATGAATGGGCAATTGGCGTTCAGGTGCGCTAGGACTGGCGCTGTGAGGAGGGCCTCCTTGATGGCCTGGAACGCCCTCTCTTCTTCCTCCCCCATTGGAAAGGGACTTGCCCGGTCAACTGGGTAAGCGGGGCGGCTGTTTCTGAGAGGTCCTTGGTGAATCTCCTCAGGAAATTCACCACCCCTAAGAAACTGCGCACACCTGTCTTGTCCGTTGGCGCTGCCCATTCCTTCACTGCCATCAGCTTGTCTGGGCAGATGGCTGTCCCCTTTCAAATACAACGTTTCCTAGGAAAGATACTGAGCCCTTGTAGAACTCGCATTTGGAGGGCTTCAGACGCAGGTTAGCCTTGTCCAGTGCACTGAGGACCTTCTTGACGTCCTCTGTGTGCATCTTATGAGACTTGGAGAACACCAAGATGTCATCCATGTATGTGACACAGCATCTCCCAATCAAGTCGCCCAGGGCATGGTCAATGGTCCTTTGAAAAATGGCAGGGGCGTTCTTAAGTCCAAACGGCATAACCTTGTACTCATATACCCCTAGGTGGCACTTGAATGCCGTGTACTGTTGGTGCTCGGGTACAACTGGCACTTGGTTGAAAGCGTCGACCAGGTCCAACTTAGAGAACACCTGACTCCCAGCGATCATCTGTGAGATGCTCGCCATTAGCGGGATGGGATAGGGGTCCATTTCAGTTATGGCGTTTAGATGGCGGTAGTCCACACAGGGGCGGAGCTCGCCGTTGGCCTTGGGGACCAGGAGGATGGGAGACACCACAGGAGATTTTGAGGGCACTATCATCCCTCGCTCCAACATATCCTTCACATACTGGTCTAGGGCTTCCTTTGCTCTGGGGTTCAGGGGGTACACCGGGCTTCCTTTTGGGAGCTCAGCATCCCCTTTGAACTTGAACGAGAATGCAAAGGGGCCCTGTGGATCGCAGGGGCGGCGACGCTCTTCTGGAACAGGTGTTCATAGTCTCTGAATTCCTCCGGTATCTTTTCCCTCTCCGTCCCTAGGTGCACAGAGTTCACGCCAGGCCTGCTTCTGCCAGAGGTAAAGAATTCTAATGACAAAGGCTCTTGTTCCTTGGGGTGAAGCATCACCTGGCCCTCCTCCAGATCAAAATGTGGGGAGTACTTATGCCACCATTTCATGCCCAGAACGATGGGGTGGGGCAGGTTCTGGATGGCGCAAAAGTCTTCCCAGAAGTGGTGGACTCCCTGTTGGAGCTTGATCCTGGGCTCAATCTCCCAGCATTCCGATGACTTGGAGGTGTATGCAAGAGTCACAGTCCCCTTTTCTCACATTTGTACTCCCAATTTCTTGGCTAGCTCTCAGTCCATGTAGTTTTCTTCAGCCCCAGTATCCACTAAAGCCCACAGTTTTTCTAACTTGGCCCCTTTCTCTTTCTTCTTTGCTTCAAAGTAAACGGAATAAACAGGTAGGAGGAAACGTTTCCTTTATTGAGTAAAGAGATGCGGGCAGGGGTCAGGCGAAGGTTGTAGTGGGGCCATCTGAGCTGCTGGGAGCAGTGGGTGCAGGAGCTGCAAGGCGTGGGGCATTCTCCCCAGGGCCCCCTGCTCCTGTTGCCCCATATGGCTTGATATGGGCTCTGACTCCACGCGTCATCCGCGGAATCTACTGTGATTCCCAGGCACAGGGGCCCTGGCTTGGGCCAAGGCTAGCTGGTTTTCTACCTGGGAAGCAACAGTGACCTCTTCTTCCAAGGTTGCCCCCAGGCGGGTGGCGGCCATAGCTGTGAGGATGTCTGGGCGAAGGTTCTGTCTAAACATCCTGTGCAAGCTGGGAAGGAGACACTTTTGTGGCTTTGGCTAGGGGCTGGAACAGCTGAGCATACTCCTTAATGGCCATTTTCCCTTGGCTGAGGGCCAAGAGCGCTGACCAGGCGGCATCCTGAGAGTCATTTGGGGTGGCGGCTCTTTCCACAAGGTGGAGGCAGTCCTCCAGAGAGGCTGGAAGGGCCAGCTGTGTTTCCAACAGGTCGGTAAGCCAGATAGACAGGTTCTTCAGCAGGTCCGCTATCACCTGGGCAATCTGGAGGGATGCGGCCATTGTACCCCCAGAGGCCGCTGTAAGGCGGGCCTGTAATCTAACGTGGGAGAAGGTTCCATGCATTACACTCAACTCCTCTGGGGTCAATGCTTGTCTAAACTCAGACGTGGCATCAACATGTTGGACATAAGCGACTGAATTCCCTTGGGATGGGAGGAGGCGAGCGGCTTCCCTCAGCAGGAACAGGATGGAAAAGATGACCATCAGGAGAGTGGTAGTATGCTCATACCAGGCAGGTAGGTCTCTCTCATATGGTCTCCCCATCCCATCCCATAAAAGGGAGATGAGGTTGAATGAACTTCGTCTAATGTGATGAACGGGGTCTCTCCACATTGCCACAAAGCAGTTGGGCAAGAGGGCCCATGTGAGGGCCCACAAACATGAGAGGGCTGCAGTGGTTAAGTCCCTCGTTTGTTGGCTTGATGAGCGTTTCAAGTATCCTTGGAACACTGTGAGGATGATGCTCACGCTGAGGAGGACAGTCTGTCCCCCAGAGAGAGCATACAGAGAGGCGACAGCTCTGTCAAAATCTGAGGATTGGTCCATCTTCTTCGCTCAAAATCCCTGGTTTTCCTGTCAAAATCTTAATAAATGATTTCGAAATTTCAAAATTTTATTTTTGATTTTTGAGGTTTTTATTTGTATATATTAGAAGACGAAGTTGTCTTAAACACCTTCGCTTGGTTGTTTTTATATTGTGGAATGGGGGATATGGGGAAATTGGACCCCACGGAGTCCGCGGGCAGTGGGCTATTTGTGGGCCTATTTTGAGAATCTCAGCCTCTGATATTCCCATCTAGGCCCATTCTAGACCATTCATTGAGTACCCGTGGCATTACAGAAACTTTTCCACATATATTTTTGTTTGTCAAGGACAAATCAGAGCTTCATCTTGACCTTATCACCAAAATTCCCATTTTTGGGATAATTTGGCCTGGCAGCCCCTGATTCGCTGGGCTGCCCTTCGCCATGGCTCTTGATACTTTTGATGAGCGGCAGATTCAGCTTGGCAGCTCCTGATTCGCTGAGCTGCCCAATGCCATCATTTCCTCTTTTGGTGTTATTCAGCTTGGCAGCTCCTGATTCACTGAGCTGCCCAATGCCATGATTCTTGCCACTTCCATTTTTGGCATAATTTGGCTTGGCAGCCCCTGATTCGCTGGGCTGCTCTTTGCCATTGCCAATCTCTATGCTTAGGTCCTCAGAATTTGGGTTGGCGGCCTCTGATTGGCCTGGTCGCCATTTATGTTGACCTTTGCCACCTTTGCCTTGAGGTTTTGTCAATTTTATGGCATCTGATTTGACAGAATGCCATTTTTGAGGGTCGTTGCCCTTGAGCCCTAAGCTTTTATTTATATTGTTTATTATATTACTAGCCGCGATCCCCGCCTTAGGGGGGGTCAGGGCTATGTGGTGGTCAGGCAGCGCCTTGACCGTCACACATGGAGCGTGCTGATAATAATAAAAAGACCAGCCTGGAACTCCAGATGAAAGAACACCCAGAACCCCAGCTATAATCCCCAAGTTAAAGCCACCCATATTGACAGATGAAAAAGGAAAAGGCAGCCACAAGGATTAGCCAGGGCTTTCTAAAATGGGAAATCATCGCCACTAAATGTTTAATGGAACTCTAAACTGTGCAAGTAAATTTGAATATTTTAATAATTTCATTGAAACTAATATGATGGGAAGGTAAAAAATGGAGCTTTAGTGGAACATGTTGGGATCTACCACTTTTTTAAGCTCACCAATCAAAATGAGAAACTGAGCGATGACATTCATGATCCAAAATATTTTATGAGTTTTAATTACGCTGAATTAGCATCCTGAAATTCTATGACACTGGATTGATCTTGCCTGGCCATCCAACTCACACTCAAACTTTGCCACTAATTTTTCTATTCTGCTGCAATTTTTTGTCAGATAGATATCACTTCGTTTGTCAGTTGACTGGGTCCCCATGATTAGGCCATATATGTATGATTCCACTAAGTTGAAAAGTGTTCGTTGTGCCCATATCTATCAGGGATGGACTCATTATTACTAGTGCTAATGAGACACTGAGGATGGGAATTCCACCGCTCAGAACCAATCTATTTAATTTACTCTTGGCAGAACTCATTTAGCTAACTCAGCAAAAATCAAACTACTGAAAAATTTTCAGGAGGGAGAATCTCTTTTAACACTCCACTAACAGAAGTCCCTACCCACCGCCACTTCCCTACACACCTTGTATTCATTTTACTAACTCAAAAGTGGTTAGCATAGGGGAAAACTATATGACCTTAGAGGGAAACGCCATCACCCCTCTATCTACCACATGGGTTAAATCACCCATGATGATGAGGGGATTGGCTGTAGCTTTTTCCATCATTTTTAAAAAATGGGAGTAGCTCCACTTCAGCTGCAGGGGTTGCTCCCCCAAACTTATTTACCCTTCCCTTGTTGAAATGGAAGCCCCCGCTGGGAACTTGCACCAACGCAATATTCCTATACGCTTTTGAGAGCTTGATTGGCAATATGGAGGAAACATTCAGGGGTGCACAAGGAGCATTCAAGTGTTCCTTAATAAAGCTTTCCACTAACTCGCAGCTTTTTTCAAAATAGCAAGTATTAACCCAGATAATTTGATATGTGGTGAACCCTTCCACACCACCAAGTACTGTACCAAGTGCTGCTGTAATGGAGCGTGCTGATAATATTAATAAGACTGAAATGACCTCTGGGTGAGTTACCACCCAGAACCCAAGACAGAATGCCGCAGGCTCATCCATTAAAATTGACGTGTTGATAATGAAAATACAAGCCATGAAGACTAGACAGGGGGTGCCTAAAGGTGGGATCATCTCTCCTTTTAATATAGATAATTATTTAAGAGCAAATTTGGGGTTATTTAGTTTTTTTTGCAGATTCTTATTTGACATGAAGATATGGAAATAAAGAAAAATGGAGTGACAATGGTACCAGTTGGAGACTAATGCATATAAGCTCATTGGTGGAAATTGCATTATTTGCATAACTATCAACAGGAATAAATTCGAACCCAGCTATCAATTGGGTTCCTGGATCTAATTTTCAACTGACATGGGTCTGGACTGCTTAGCCAAATTTGTTTGGTCTTATTACTTGAATTTAATTTTTTTGTTATGTGGATGCTTTTGCAATAGTTGCAACATTTTGGGTGGATGATAGGTTGTGCCCAGGGCCAAGCCACACAAGACTGGACCTATCTGGTGGGGAAGGGTTTGATAAACCCTATACCTGTTGGGGACAGATGTGACATTGATAAAATGGTGGGATCTCGGCAGTTTGTGAATTTTGCACACTTGTACCACCTCCTAGAAAACCAGTTAGATGTTTCCACCAGCTTAACGGATATTAATGCTGAGAGAGGCACTGCAACTCTCTGGGGGTACGTTGTGACCCACCTCTCAGCCACCACATAAGCCATATCGCCCTGAGTGGTGAGAGGGACAGGTTCCAGTCTTTGCCCCTTTTTTAGTGAAACAGGAATTGCTCCCAATCCAAATGGAGTGGTTCCAATCCAATACTTACATTACCCTTTCCTTTAGGAAGGGAAGGAGCATTGCTACTGAGGAACTGAGCCAATGAAATATTTTTATAGGCCTTTTAGAGTTTAATGGCCATAATCACAGCAACTTAGGAGGAGGACGAGGAGCTTCAGGGTGTGCCATATGAAATGCTTCCACCAACTTATGACAGTTGGTACAATCAAGAGCACTAACCCAGATGTTTTCATATGAAGGGAACCCTTCTAAGCCACCATGTACTGAGCTGAGTGGCAGGACTGGCGCGATGCCAAAATTTTATCTGCCTTAGATTCAACTGACTCCACCAGAATGATGTGTTCAGGATCCTTGGGTGGAGTTCCAGTAAAGGGAGAAAGCTGGGAGGCGTGGAAAACCGGATGCTGTTTCCAGTGGGGAGGTAGCGCCAAATGAAATGACTCATTGCCCAAATCTTCAATAACCTCATGAGGACCTGACTGCTTACTGGCAAACTTCCATGAGGGGACCTTGATGCGCAGTTGGCGGGATTCAAGAATTACCTGCAATTCTACCTTGAAATTGGGAGTGGGCAGGCGCTTTCAGTCAGTGAATCACTTATAGTCATAAATCGCTTTAGTAAGGTGTTGTTAAAAGTTGGATTGGTTTATCTGACAATGAGTACAAATTAATCTGATCCTGGGTTTTTCACCGATTGAAAACTCCCAAATGATAACAGCACAGATTTGATATGTGCATAATTCGCATTGTCTGATAGTATTTGATAGTTGATTGATAATAGTATGATATCTATTATCTGTAGTTAAATAGATAACTCATTATGGCCCAACGCTAGACCTGTACTTCTTCAAAAAATACTCTTGATGTCGACCGTAGGGACTTCTTCCCTTATCTGCCTAACTTGATCCACTATCAGATCAAGAAGTTCTGGCCTGTCTTCTCATTACACTGAGTCTGCAGAAATCCCCCATTAAGCTCAGCTTATCTTCAAAGGATCCTCAACCCTTACTCTTTATAAAACAAAAGATTCCCCAATTATTGTACTTAACAATAATTTCCTGAAGACAGATAGAACTTAAAAAATATTGATCTTTATAATCTTTATTGTAATGTTTTATATTAGTATGGTTTATCAGGGAATTTATAGAGAGATTCTGGCGCACAACCCTCAGTTGACGCCTCAGCCATGAAACGGCAGCCATTGCCATTGACCTTCCCTTTGACATTGCACCAGCAATGGTCTTCTACATCTAGTTAGGATTCCTTCATTGGACATCCTTGAGACTTCAAACGGACAGATTCAGGAAACGTGTTCTAAAGTTCCCATTTGATCCCAGAGAACCAACCATATTTGGTGAGCGAACTGCTTAGGTAAGAAACTTGTTACCCCTTATGGCATGTCGCAAACCAGCCAATAAATTTTCTAGTTGCAGGCAGCATCACTCACCTCATAACATGATCATTAAATTTCCAATTGATTGGTGATGAAACCCAAGAAACCTTAATCAGTACACCTAATATTTAATCAATGATCAACTATTAGATGTCCCCATTCTGTCAGCACTCTGCCCAATGAGATCTTAAGCATTCACCTGGATTAATCCTAAACGGGTATGAACCTGGCAAATTATCCAAAATTCCAAAAACACTATCAACCTGAAATTGGGGTCAACCAATATCCAATTCACACGCCATTGGGAATTATCCCCTAGTGATCCACAGGTAATCTAGGAGGCTGAAAAGGCGGGCAAAAATTAAAAGGGTGTTCAATACCAGTAACCGAGTAGCTCTATTTGTTGAACCTGCTCAGCAGCTGTGGAATCCTTGGGATGATTACAGGGACCAGGAGAGAAGGAAATGTTATACCTCACCCTAGATTCATATAGATTAACCTCATAGAGGCATGTGAGGCATTATTATAGGCAAACTGGGCCAATGAAAGATCATCCGCCCAGGTGTCCTGTGCAGCGGTGGCATAACACTGGAGATACTGCTCCATTATTTGATAAACGCGCTCTGTCTGGACATCCAATTAGGGATGATAGGCTGTGGATCTGCATGGTTGAATTCTCAGAATTTACAGAAGTGCCATCCAAAAGTGGGCAGTGAACTGTGGGCCCATTTTTCTCACAACTTCCTGGGGTAACAAAAACATAGAAAAAACATGGCTGACAAACAGTAGATCAGTTTCCTCTGAGGTAAAAGATTTTGAGCAGGGGATATACAAAGCAAATTTATTGAACTAGTCTACAATGACCATGATAACATTGTGAAAATTTGTGGTAGGGAGTTCAACTATAAGGTCAACTGAGACTGATGGCCATGGCCCCTCAGCCTGCTTCAGTGGTTAAAGAATTCAATTTCACCCAGAGCGGTCTGATTTTGTATGTGCGCAGGTCACGCACTTTGCTATCCATGCGAATTTTTTTGGAGATTCAAGGCCAATTGTATGTGCATTTAACCAAGATAAAGGGAGGATACCCCAGTGGTAGAGTATGGACCCTCTACCACTGCCTCCCAAGTTCGATCCCAGTAATGGACTTTGGGTAGGGGACGATTTTGACTGTGTTGGTTTTGCGCGCCAATGCCCTGAACTGAGATAGTGAATAGCAAAGGCGGTCCATGGAGTTCCTGGCTTATCATACGCCGCGCATGGAGGTTTTCCAGTTATATCCTCCTTTCCCATTTTCTTCACTTCCCTAATCGGTGCAGTACCATCCCCAGGTCGGCCCACCTTGAATAAAATTTAACCAAGGTAAGGCACTTTTTCACATCTGGATGAACAACCACTGGTGGATCATTAATAGCCTGGAACATTTCAGTGCAAAGCTGGGGAGGCACCCACAACTGAGACTGAAACATAATTCCTTCCACCCTCATTGAGTAGTGGGAGCGCTTGTGCCCCAGATCCGCAAGCTGCACTGATAGCTTCAGTCCTACCAGGCAAGCCAACTGGTGAGCCAAAACTCGAGATGACATGGGACAGTCAGGTCCAGATCTGCTGATAAAATTACAAGTGGGGCAATGGATAGGATTTGTGTATGCGGAATCACTATAATGAGCACTTGCTCCTCCGCCTCTGTGGGACATAATGCAGGTTTTCAGCTCAGGAAATCAGGAAGAACGTTCAACGACCCCTTTACAAACTTGTACTTGAAGTTAAAGCTGCCTAGGTCATGGTATATATGGGCTTGTCGGAGTACCAGCTTCTGCAGCTTTCAGAAGTACATAAGGGCTTGGTGGTCCATCCGCACTGTCACCTCATGCAAAGCACCAATTAGGAGGTACGCAAATGGGTTAATGCCCATGTTACAGCTGCCAGCTCCTTGTCATAAATAGCTCAGTTCTGCTCTGTGGACATAAATTTGCGAGAAAAATATGCTACAGGATGCTCCACACCCTCGTGTTCCTGCAACAAAACTGCTCCCACTGCAGCTGAAGAGGCGTCACATGTGACAGATTAAAGGTTTAATTTCATCAGCATGCTTGAGCACAGGTGGTGACACAAATACTTGTTTGATAGCGTTAAGTGCCTGCTGTCATTCTGCAGTACAAAGGAATTATAACATTCTTGCCAGTGAGGGGGTGCAGCAGCGCAGCCAATTGTGAGAGGGAAGGGGAATTTTTTTAGGAAAATGATAGTGCGCATAAACTCTGCAACTGCTTATGGGTCATTGAGGGTGGGCCTCTCAAGGATGGATTTTAGCTTACATGGTGGAATTGCATATCCATCTTGTAAAATTAAGCTACCCAAGAAGGTAACCTAATTGCAGAAGAACTTGCACTTTGATGGTCTCACAAATAGGTCCACTTTGTGAAGAGCGGCCAGCACAGCCTCCAAATCTTTAGCATGCTGTTCAGGGGTTGGGGAGTGAATGAGGATATTATTAATGTAAGAGGTTGTACACGCGTTGCGCAGATCAACCAGCACACCATTTATCACCTGCTGGAATGTGGCAGGTGCGCTATTTAGCCAAAAGGCATGACATGGAACTGGAATATGTCCCACCTTGTCCAGATAGCGGGGAGCCTTCCTAATCTTTGGCTTCCCATATTTGGTTTAAAGCGTTCTCAAATTGAATTTTGCGAATACTCTTGACTGTGCAATTGCTTTGTAAATTTTTTGTTCCAATGGAAGCAGGTAGGGGTCATGGATTGTGATTTTGTTGAGGTGACCATAATATATAAATGGGTGCAGTGTGCCGTCAGCCTTTTTTTGAAAACACAATGGGAGAGACTGCTGGTGAGGTCTCCTGGAAGAGCTCAACCCTTTGCAAGCATGTAATCAATCCACGTATCCAAGGGCGCAGTTTCTTCTACTATATTGGTTTTTAGTGGGAAATTGATGTTAGCCACATGCACTGTTGTGCGAAACTTAAGGTCATACTTTAATGTGACAGAAGTTGAGTAGCTTTTTCCATATCAAAAATTCCCTTTTACGCATCAGAGTTGAAGGAAAATTGGGCGGCAAGTACATGGGTTGTAGTTAGTGTGGAAATGGTACTTCTGCCCCATGCTTTACCTAAGTGTCAAGTAACGGGAGCTCACCAACACTGTGAGCATTTTCAAAGAATAACATGTTTGAAGTCAAGTTAATCTTTACTTGTTGGCGTCTCCACCAACCCACACTAAAGATAATTAGGATACCAAGTCAAGCATGGCTGAGAGATAATTAAAGAATTTTTAAATTATCACTTGAAATGGAACTGGACGACGCATCTTATAAAATGACTTCCTGGCAGAAGATGCAACTAAAACCTCCAGACTGACATCCAAGTCCAATCCCAACTGATGTGCTAAACTCAAACTCATGTAATTTACTGCCGCCTCTTTGCCTACCAAGGCCTCTAAATGACACCTGGTGTGAGCCTAGATGAATTTCCACAGGTAACAGGAAATAGGCTTGGTACTGTTTGTAGGTGAGCGTTTTAAGTATCGCTGAACTGATGGCGGTATCTAGTGGGAGGAGGGAGAAATTTGATACAAACTCATCTTGGCTTGCTCCAGTGTCGTTGGTTGACAACTTTAAGCACAAATTTGGTTCCTTAATGTTTTGACTTATGGGGGCTAGGATTGGGCTGAACTAGGTCAACTGAAAAGAGGTTAAATGCTTTTTTTGAGAAAACCACATGAAACCCACCCAAAGGGTGAGATGAAGAGCCAGAACTATGGGTCACACTGTTATGTCATGGAGCGTGTTGATAATACCAATAGACTGATATGAACTCTGGGTGAGTTACCACCCAGAACCCAAGCCAGAATGCCGCAGGCACAGCCATCCAAATTGACATGTTGAATATGAAAATAAGTATCATGAAGACTAATCAGGTGAGATCCTAAAGGCGGAATCTCTCTACTTTTGATATAAATAATCATTAAAAACAAAAATTATGGGGTTATTTCGTTTTTTTGCAGATTTTATTTGAGATAAAGATAGGGAAATAAAGAAAAATGGAGTGATAATGGTACCAGTTAGAGACCACTGCTTATACGCTCATTGGGGAAATTGCATTATTTGCATAACTACCATCAGGAATGTTGAGAAATCTATATGACTGGACAATAAGCCAAAATAATTACTGGCGAATCATTAGTTAACCATTGCGGTCAGGCCTATATGAGTATTAATGAATATTCAAGTTGATGAGTGAAGTCAACCTAGGAGTATAGGAGTAATTCTACTAAAATATAGTGATTATCCAGTTAGGAAATGTCAATACACAATGAATGATTTGTAATCATCTAAAATTAAGAAAACGTGAAATTAATAACTGATGAACTCTGCCAGAACTAATGAGATATGGCAGAATGAATTACTAAGCTGAGAAAATGGTATCATCTAAGTTGCTGAGATATAAGTGAGATGCGGTGATGGAAGAAGGGGTGGTTAGATAGAATAGAATGAGTGGACTAGGAAAGATTTGAGGAAGATAATAAAGTAAATAAAGAAGTGTCATTGGTGAAATTGATCCATATTAATTAGAAAGCTTATTGCATTAATTTGATGATGATAAACTTTATATCATCAGTCCTATTGCTCAATGGGTGTAGCCCTGTGCAAAAACTCTCAGCATATCCTTGCTATACGGCAATCATATAACAGTAGTGCTCACTTCAGGAGGCCCATTGATCAATTATACTAGGTAAAAATTTTAATCATCAGACATGGAACATCAGGCTTGCTTTAACAGAGGATCTTTGCGCCAAGATGCACCCAGTGGATATGAGGAACTCAAACTTTCCCTGGACGCTGTGCTCAAAATGCAGGATGAGCTTCTTCAAGATGTTTGTAGTGATAAGCTGCCTCCATTCAATTGTGATGGAATTATTCATGGGTTCTTCAAGCGATTTAAGTTTGCAACGAAAGGAGCTTTGGATCAGCGGAAAGAGAGATTACTAATATCCAGCTTGGATGTCGGAAGTTCTGACCAAGCTACTTGCTACCTTCCAAAATGTTCCATTACATACCAGGAAGTGAAGGATAAGGTGCTGTGGTTGTTCGTGGGTACTGCAAAGATGTCGCATTGAAAGGCAGACTTCTTGACCATTAAGTCCAGCATAATGAGACCCATAACACATTTGTTGATCAGTTTACAGCAGAAGCTCACATGCTATATTGGGAAGGGACTATCCAAATTGGATGTGTGCATTGCAATGACTTCCGTAGTAAAGCTATACTATGAGCTGTACAATGTTATGGCTCCATATTTAGAGGACGACGTGCTCTTGCTTAAAATCGTTTGCATTTTGCGCCATCTATCTGTTGCCTTTTCTCCACCCAATACAGATTGAAAACGTACCGCATCTGTTGCCAAACTTTCTTATTTGGACTAATTACCTCGCCTTCTCAAAAAGCACTTAGTAATCCCAGCCTTACTATCACTACATGCCTCACCCTTGACTGAGTTGCCATCAGCATTTCACTTATCAGGTTGAATTTGTTTATGCTGATTGATTCCAATACAACTTTCAGCATGAGCCACCTTTCAATAATCATGGACGCAGGACCTATGGGTCAACTGTTATGAACGTGGTCAGCCAGGCACCTGGAATGGGGTTGCCCCACCATCTGGTCCATCACATACAGCAGTAGCAGTGCTATCAGGGAAAAACAGAGAGGAGTAGAGATGGGACTCTATACCTCCGCTATTACATCCTCAAACGTCCCACTTGAACCTATCCGCATATCTGCACTGGACGTCTCTCAGTACAACAACACATTTCTAATCAGCAGCCAGTTGGAGGGGTTATGTATTGATTGAGTGCAAAATAATGACACAGTGCAATATGAACCCCATGAGTAATTGAAGCTCTATGCCTGTCAAATGTTTGACCAAAATTCTACAGAGGATCCAGATCCGTCTTCTGGTGCGCCCCTCTAAAAAGGGGTGAGTGCTGCCCTCTCTGTGAACAATATTGTTAAAGAGTACCATAAAGTAGAGGGGGTATTATGGGATTTCTGGGGAGAATAGAACCTTTAAATATCCGCTTTTCAAACAATTAGAATTCTTCCTATTCTGAGTGTACCTACTATGAAATAGTCATTGCAAAAACCTGTGTCCGCACTATAATCGATGCAGGCGCCCCAGTTAATATAGTGTCCACAAAGTTGGCGGCAAAGTTGGCATTAAATCCTGGTGTGGAACACCATAGGGTATATGGGATTGTAGGTGTGGAACGCACAGTCTCTGAGGGAGCGTACAGTGCGCTACCCTTGTATTTTTGGATCAATCATTATTGTATCCCCTGCAATAGTGCTACCCAACAGTACTTTTTATCTGTTAATAGAACTGCTTTCCTGTGCCACTTCAGGGCTATCAATGATATGACAGCGGAGACCTTTGTAATCCTGAGTCAGCGGATCCCAATTTACTTTACTTCCAGCGGAGTGTTAAAGGATCCAGTGCACATGGATCATATCAACCTGGCTTATCGTGATGGGGTGATTCCAGTTTGTTATCATTAATTAGAGAGTAAGACCCAGGTCCTTCCCCATCAGATATACAAATACCAAGGGCTGCCTCTCAGAGCAGCTGGGGCAATATCCATACCCTCTGGACACCAAATAATAGGGACACGGAACTGGTAGCTGAAGTGCCAGATGGACTCTATGGGGAAATTTTCAGCCCTTATCAGCAATTGCAATTTGAGCCCCATGTGGCTCCAGGCTTAATACTTCTGGTCCCTGGGGAGTTCAAGGTTTTGCTAGCGAGTTTACAGAATGTCTAAATGCAAAACTGTTGGCATCAGATAGTGGTGTAATTACACTTGACCTCAGTTGAGGAAGTCCTTCAGGTTAATGAGTTCAGGTCGCTGGATAAATTTGGTTTACCAATTGATCTACATCCCAGTGTAATGATAGTGGTTCCTTTTGAAATTTACTCAGTTTAACAGAAAATCAGAAGAATCAGGCAATATATTTAAAAAAATATAAGGAGATTTTTGTGTCAAAGCTCAGGATTTAGGGCGCTAAAGGGTGGTTCATTGATTGGACACTGGGGATCATCCCCCATTAGGCTGTAGCTGATCCGCCAATTGAGGGCAGCTGAGGAAATAGTAACTGAGGAAATCGCAAAGCTTCTGGATTAAGGAATGCTTGAACCATCAAAAAGTCCGTGGGCTTTGTCCGTTATTATTGTAAAAAAGAAGGACGGTATCAACCAGGTAGTAATAGACTGCCGGAAGATTAGCAGCATCACCAAGAAAGACATGTAAATCTTGCCACAGATTGATGATATGCTGGATTGAATAGGCGAATAATGTTACTTCTCAGCAATGGACCTGATATTGGGCTACTGGCAAATTGAGTTTACTGCAGCGGAACAAGAGAAATGCGCCATTATCACGCCCAAGGGGCTTTTTAAATAATTTATACGCCACAAGGGCTGTGTAATGCCCCAGATACGTTTCAACGATCCATGGATACCATTCTCAGCGACCTGAAATTGTCATGCGTCCCCATATACCTTGATGACATCAATGTATTCTCTTGTACATTTTCTGAGCACCTCAACCATTTGGAGGAAGTACTATGCTGGTTGTCTGAGGCTAACATCAAGACCAAGCCCCAGAAAGGCCACTTTTCAAGGCCAGCTGGAATACCTTGGGTTTGTAGTTGATGCATAGGGGCTGAAACCTCAACCCACCAATGTAGAGGATATTTAAAAGATGACTACGCCCACCAGTAAGCGTGACATTCATGTAATTTTGGGGATGTATCACTGTTACTGACACTTCATTTCTAAATTTATCTTTATTGAAGGTTCACTGTTTGAGTTACTAAGAAAGGATGCTGCTGAACTTTCTTTCCGCTTGGCATAACTTTCTGAGCAATCCACACGAATTTAAAAAAACAAATCATATGAGCCTATAGTAGTTTCGCTCTGATGCCCTCAGATACTCTGCTGGCTGCTCCAGCGTGGGGCAGCGGCGAAACTCCCCTGCCATTTTCCATCTGGCAGGAAAACGCGCTAGGACTGGTTCACCCAGTTATTCCAAACCCATGGGCTGATTCATTCCGCCCAAGGACCTGGACGCCCACCTTGCTCATACCCAAGCTGTACCATGCTGCCCCCTAGTGCTCCCCAGAGCAACATGCGCTACAGCCTAAGGGTCAGATATGGGAAACTATTCTCATACTACAACCAAGTCACTATCAAGATGGCACAGGCGGTGATGATACCCACCAGATTTATTAATTGCTTCCCCTACAAGGGGTGTTTTGACCTCAGCTTCACTGGCAAAGCTGACGCTGCCACTGCAGCAACTGTGCCCCTGGTATTCCAGGGCACCCCTCTCCCCACAACTTGGACTTGGCTCCCAGTGGACACCACTTTGGTGGTCCAGTTTGCTGGCCTGCCCACCCACCTTCCCCCTGAAGTGCTCCAACAGGAGCTGTGGCCGGTTTGGCAGCCTATGGCTCCAACCCCATCTTACAATGTGTGGTCCCAAATGGGGCCACACGACTTGCTGGGCCTCAGGTATATGCCATGATAAGCCCTGAATTCAGCAAAATTGTGGTGGCAATTCTGCCGCGCACCGTTATTCCATCAGTGCCCAACCATCCATTTTGGGCCCACGTCAAGGGCGGGTGGATGATATGTCCATCATGTTTTGAGTTAGACCACTCGAAATGCAAGTGCCCCCACTCAACCACTTCAGATGGATTGGACAACTCATCCGCCAACCTCCAATCTGATGCCCACCCTGTACAATTTCAGGTATGGGGCACAATCCTACCTCCTCCACCCCCAAAGCCTGTTACTGCAGCTACACCTGCAGCCACCAATCAGCCTCCTCCTCACCCTAAATGCCATAAATAATTTCTCCAATCAAACATCATATTGGATACCAGTTTGATCCCATGCTTCCACAAATGAATTGAACAAACCTCAACCATACGCTGATTCCCCAATCCAATTCAACCAAACCCCATGGGAATTATTGGATGTAATCGACGAATCAGGTGATGTTATTGAGGAACCATCACTGCAAGTTGAGCGGCTCTGTAATGCAGAATGCGATGCAAAATTCCCGCCTCAGAAATATATTCCACAACCTAACGCCAAACCGTTCTACAGCAACCACCAGCTTGCAGCAGAAGTAGCTGCCACACCAGACTGCCATCTGAATCACAAAACTGCTGCCAAATCTGTGGCTGCGCTAGCAGAGGAATTCCACCTCCCATTATCACCAAAGATCTTACTACATAAGGTAAGATCAATATGAAAACTTTACACAAAAACGTCACTGAAGCCATCCAGAACGTGCTAACAGTAGCACGGAATCTGAAAGCAAAAATAACCCAAACCAACATTGCCACATTTGTTAAACTCCCAGACGCCCACCTCAAAGCTGAAGATGCTTTGGCAAAATACATCGTTGGCATTATGATGACTGGCAACTATTCAGAAGTTCCAATCATCAAGGATATTGAACCTCATACCGCCAATGCCCCCAAACCCTTACTATCTGCCTTAACACGCAACCTACTCTGGGATGAGATGGATGCGGCTGAAGATGAGCCCCCTGATCCCCCTCCCCATCCACCATGGAGGGATAGCAGTATTCGCTGCCCACCTGGTTGGATATTTTGGTAGGTATAATTCAATCAATCCTTCCATTTTGGTCGTTTTGTTTGAATCGTTATTTTATTATTATTATGATTTTAGTTTTAGTTCAGGAATGTCCGTCCCATGGTCAGCTTACCTCGGTTAAATAAAAAAAGGATGCTGCCTTCAAATGGATGGAATGGCAACAATGCTCCCTTGATACACTTCAAATGCAGCTGAGCAGTGCTTCAGTGTTACTATATCCCAATTTTTAATAAAGAATTCATTGTTCAGAGGGATGCGTCGCTTTCCACTGTAAGGGCGGTTTTATCCCAAAAGGAGATGAGGGAGAAGAACACCCTGTTGCATACTGTAGTCAGAGCCTGAATTACTATGAACGTAACTATCTATAACCGAGTGGGAGTGCTTAGTGGTGATCTATGCATATAAGCAATTTAGAGTATATTTGAACAGTTAAGTTCAAAGTCATAACAGATCATGCTTCATTACGCAGGATGCAGAACCTCAAGGAGCCTAAAGGACATTTACCCAGGTGGTCCCTCAAACTGCAGGCTTTTGAATCTTGAGATCCTTCACTGACTAGGAGAAAAATACCAGAACTCTGATTGCTTGTTGAGGCTACCAACTATTGCAGTTATGGTAGATCTGAGAGATATTATTTATGACAAGATGCTCAGCGGAAAGTATAATGATGAGTCGCCACAAGTCATCAAGGCGTTGAATGAAACGCGAGCCAATACTTTCCAATGGAATGGTAAGTTGTACAAACAGATTGGCAATTCAACATTAAACTTCCTGCAACCTTCAGCACAGCCCAAAGTTATCATGAGCGCGCATAGGAAGTTATGCATGGTGGTGTGCGCATACATTGGAATTGTTGTGCCCTCATTATTTATTGAAAAGCGTGAGCTTCAACATGCTGGAAACGATATCCTGCTGCCATCAGTGCCAAGTGGAAAAGCCGTTCCACCAGAAGACCTCATATTAGTTAATAAAAGCACATTTTTCTTGGCATACGGTTTCCATTGATGGTGTTCCCCTGCAACGCAGGAGCTAACTGGTCAAAGTACATTCTAGTAGCAATCGACCACTTGACCAGCTGGGTTGAATCATGGACAATAAGAGATCTGGGGGCAGATACTGTGGTTAAGTTTGTAATAGAGTGTATAATTTAGCACCATGGCTTCCCTCAGTTTACCCTTACTAATAAAGGATTTAATTTTACCCCTCACATCCTACTAAGCTCAACGAAATGATGGCCATCTGCAGGGTTCTAACAACTCCATATCACGTGAATCTAATGGGATGGTCTAATGGGTCAACGGGAAGCTGGTGAATATACTACAGAAGCTAGTAATGGATAGACCTTAAATTGGAACACCCTCTTATCTACCACTGTGTTCGCCTAAAATATTAGCTACCACTTGGTAACAGGGAGGAGCCCTTTTCCGTTACTATATGACTGGCACTCATGATCTACCCGCGCTACTCTATGCCTGCATTGAAGATACCAGCTGAATGGATCCTCACCGCTACATGACCACCCCAACGTGTAAGTTGATTATTTTACAAACCAAAGTGTGCTCATTCAGCTTGGCCAAGAAAATTAAAAATCAGGCTGCTTATCAGGTACGGCGTAGTGGGATAGCTCAGTTCAAGTAAGGGATATGGTTCTATTTCACAATCAGCACGAGTTTGGATGGAATAATAAGCTAGCTAATATTTGGACTGGCCCTTTTGAGATAATAGAAAAACAGGTGTTGAAGCCTATACTACCAAGTACCCAGTGGACAGACAGATTATTAAGCAAGTACATGCAAAGTTTCTTCATGAATATAAACAGCAAAAAAATATAAAAAAGGGAAATATTATCATTTTGTGGGTAAATGAGCTAAGTTTATTATTGTCAGGACTCAAATCTTACGCTATACTGTTTTCTTCTTCCCGCTCTTTTTGGTTTCTTACAGTAAATCTTACGCTTTGAGTGGTGGGACCAATGATTATTTTTTCGTCTCTTTAGAAGTGGCACAAATTCGCTGGACCCTTCTCAGGTTGGTGGTGGTGGTGGAAGCTGCTGTGTCAAGGGCAAGGGAGTTGGTAACCGCTCCAAGGCAATCACACCAGCTAACTCAGGGGAGGATGGGGCGGAGGAACTGGAGGAGGATTGATTGGGGACCCAGGGCAACAGGTGAGGTGGCAATAGCTTAGTTGGCTGCTTAAGATCAAAACAAACTTGCTCTTGCCCCATTAGGAGCAAATCCTGAAACCATATGCGCTAATGCTCTTGAGAGATCAGCGTGTACCTGAGAAGATTGGGGCTAAGGCGTAAGAGCAGGCGCACTTAAATTTAATTACAGCTTAGGGGGAAAAGGCCGCGCCCAGTGCCAGGAAATCCATGAGAAAGTCTTCCATACTGGGATAGGCAACTGGGAAAGGAGCAGATGCTGTATACAATGCTTGACGCGCTCACTCAAGGACTTCATGGTGCTTCTCCGTCCCTGACTCTAACTCACCCACGGGATGGAAAAAGATCATGTTGCCAAGAAGCGCCATGATAGGGAGGTATTGGGATGGGTCATTGGTGCTAAGGCCGGTAAACACTGCAGTGAGCCCAGATTGTATGCTATTCAACCGGTTGTTTTGGAAGTGCACCCCTAGGGACCAGAAGTGAGTGGGAGTATAGGGAAAGGACCCCAATAAGCTGGCTATCACCCATCGCATGAAGCACAGCATCTATCAGACTGATAGTACTTTGGGATGGGGCTTGGTGGGAGGTGGAAGCACTAGAAGGCTGAAGCTGACTGACAGGAGCTGTGTCGGCTCAATAAATGAAGGGCCTTGGCTCCACTCACCTTCCCAGTGCAACTGGGTCACTATATCCCCAAAGGAGGCATGCAAGGCAGACAGATGACTGATGAATTCAGGAAGGAGCTCATCCTGGGCCAGAAGGGTCACAGCGTCCACTTCTGCCTCTCCTTCATCATCCAGAGAAAGAGGGAACTGGGGAAGTGGGATGCAACCTGGGTCAGTCAGATCCGCATTGAGATATAAACAGAAGAAATAGTTAAAGTCACAATATTGTGGTTGTTGTTGGCGCATGGTAGGCTTCATCATGTCAATCAAAGAAAAAATTGTATGGCTGATTATCCAGTCAAAGGGGGAATAATGTTGAGAAGTCTATATGACTGGACATTAAGCCAAAATAACTGACAGTTCATTGGTTAACTGTTGTAGTTAGGCCTATATGAGTATTATTAAGTATCCGAGTTGATGAGCAAAGTTGACCTTGGAGTAAAGGAATATTCCGCTGAAAATATAGTGATTGGGCGGTTAGGAAATATCAATACATGACGAATGATTTGTAATCGGCTTAAATTAGGAAATCGTGAAATTAATAAAAAGATGAACTTTTTCTGGAACCAATGAGATACAAAGGAATGAATTGCTAAGCTGAGAAGATGGTATTGTCTAATTTGCTGAGATATAAGCAAGATTAGGCGATGGAAGAAGGGGTGGTTAATAAGAAGAGAGTGAGTGGACTTGTATGGATCCATGGAAGATATTAGAGTAAATAAAGAAGTGTCATCAGGGCAATTGCTCCATATTTATTCAGTTTATTGCATTGATTTGAGGACGATGATCTTCATAACATCGGTCCTATTGCTCAGTAGGCGTAACCCTGTGCAATAACTCTTGACATATCCTTAATATAACACCAATTTTATAACAAAGAACAAATTCGAATTAAACTGCATATTGGGTCCCAAGACCTAATTTTCAATCAACATGGGTTTAGAATGCTTAGCCGAATTCATTTTGGGCGCATTACCTAAATTTACTTTTTTTATGTGCATGCATTTGCTATTGCATCAATGTGTTGGGTGGATGGCAGGTTGCGCCCTGGGCAAATCCACATAAGACTGGAACTATCTGGTGTGGAAGGGATTGACAGCCTCTATATCTGTTGGGGCAGGTGTGACATTGACAAAATTTTGGGATCTCGGCAGTTTGCGAATTTTCACACAATCATACTAACTCCTGGCAAACCCATCAAATGTTTTTCACCAGCTCAGCGGAGGATAATGCTGAGAGAGGCACTGCAACTCTCAGGGGGTAAAATGTGACCCACATCTCATCCACCACATGGGCCATATCACCTTGAGTAGTGAGAGGGACAGGTGCCAGCCTCTGCACCTTTTTTAAGTGGATTAGTAATTGCTCCCAATCTAAATGGAGTAGTTCATGTACAATACTTACAGCTGAGAGTTATGAGATTTTAAAATAGCCTCCACCTCTGCATCCTCCAAGTCCTCAATTACCACCAGTTTGCGATCCAAGGGTGGCATGCCTTTTATGCTGACAACTGGGAAGCGTGCAAGATGAGGTGCTGCTTCCAATGAGCGGGCAGAGCTAACCAAAAGCTATTATCTAAATCTTACTTGACCACATGAGGACCTGATTGCTTGCTTTCAAAACTTCCGCAAGGGCACCATCATACACAGGTGGTGTGTATTGAGAATTACTGAGGAACCTACTATGATCTCATGGATAGGAGAGACGCTTCAAACATGCAAACTGCTTAAAATCGCTGATGGTTTTTATCAGATACTCTCAGACCAGGGATTGCGTGACATGGATTTGTTGAGCGTGTTCTGCTGGATCAATAATCTCCAGATGTAGGCACAAACCTGGGGAGAACAAGGGATTATATCTTAAAGTGGCGTAATATCGCAAAACCCAGTAGATGTGAGGGAGGCAATAATGTATGAGAATTGTGCCAATGAGAGGTCATCTGCCCAATCCTTCCTGCACAGCGTTGGCATAACACAAAAGATACTGCTTATGGATCATATTGACCTTCTCCATTTGCCCATCTAACTTGGGGATAATATGCAGTGGAATGGCATAGCTTAATATTCAGGATAGCCAGGAGGGCTATCCAAAAAGCATCATAAACTGTGGACCTGGTCACTTAAAATCTCCTGCGGCAACCAAACATTGATAAAACATGTTGCACAAAAAGCTGGGTTGTTTTCTCAGAAGTAATAGATGATAAACAGGGGATATACAAGACAAAATTGGTAAAATGGTTGACCATCACCATGATTGCATTAGACCCATTAAAGCAGTGAGATCCAATGAAATCAGCCAACACTGAAGTCCACGGACCTTCAGCTTGCTGTAGGAGATGGAGAAGGCCAATTTGATTGGATCAATCGGGCCTTGCCCAAGCACATTTGATGTAACTATTAGTTTACACTGAGATATACTTTAAAATCCCCAGCCAATTATAGATCCGCTTCACAAGTTGAGGCATCTCTTAATTCCTGGAGGACCCACCGCCGTATAACCATGGTGATTTCAGATCACCTCATCATGAAGTTAGGGTGGAACCCAAACTCAGGATTTATACAAAACTGTGCCATCAGCAAACAAATATATATTACTCCTATGCGTTTGAAGCCCCAGTTAATCCATTAGCTCCAATCTCTCCATGCATGCCATCCAACCCACTAATGCCAAAGAGACCAATGGAACTTATGGTCCCACTCTGCCACCAGAATTTAAGGAGAAACAATGTTAAAAATCTGGGCTGGAAGTATCACCGTGGTAATTTCCCGCCTATCCTCCTCCATTAGACTCAATTATGGGTTTTGGCTTAACAGCTTGGAAAATATGCAGGGTAACTTTAGAAAAATACTGTTTTTATTAAAGCTGCAGAGGTCGTGATACATACAGGCCTGGCAATGCGCCAGCTTCTGCAGTTTCTGGAAGTACACGAGGGCCTGATGGTCCATTTATGCATTCACTTCATGACACGTGCCCTGAAGGAGGTACTGCCAGTGCACAAGCGACCATGCCACAGTGGCATAATCTTTATAATAAATGGCCCAGGATTGTTTAGATGCCACGATTTTATACAAGAAATAAGCTAAAGGATGTTCCACATCCTTTTGCTATTTGAAGCAACACTGTTTGCATAGTGGCTGACCACGAATAGCAAGCAATGATGAAAGGATTTGTGGGGTCAGCATGCTTGATAACAGGTGGTGCCATGTACACCTCTTTTATGGCGTCGAAATGCCTGTTGGCATACCGCCATCCATTGGAATGGAACTTTTTCCCCATCAAGTGATGCAGCAATGTGGCAAACTGCGAGAGGGCAGGAGAGATTTATTTTTGTATATATGATGATTTTTTCAGTAAGCTCACAACTGATTCTGAATTGATAGGTGGGCCAAGATAAGATGACTTCCAGCTTGCTGGGAGAAATTGCTTACCCAACATTCAGGACCAAGTTACCTAAAAAGGTAACCTCATCCCTAAAAGACTCGCACTTGGAAGGTTTCACATGAAGTTCAGCCTTGTGCAACGCAGTCAACGCCGCCTCCAAATTCTTCCCATGCTACTCATAAGTGGCGGAGTGCATGAGAATATCATTAATATATGCCACCAAACAGATAACCTGAAGATCACTGATCACATCATTGATCATCCAATGGCTTGTAGCTGGGGCATTATTCAAGCTGAAAAGCAAAATGCGGAACTGAAGAACCCTCTCCAAGTGCATACTTTATAAGCCACACTTGACCTTTCACCTCTTAAATCTGGTGGATCACAATCTAGATAATGCATAAAAAACACCCAGGATTTTGCAACCAATTGGCTAATTCTGCTCGAGGGTAATATGGTAGGGATTATGAATGGTGAGGTTATTTATATTTCCATTCTTGACGCTGTGTCACAATGTACCATCAGCTTTTGAGAAAAAACTATGAGAACTTAAAAGGGAGACATTTATTTGAAACTCATGCTTTTGCAAGCATGTCATCCAACTATACCTCCAGAGCCTTCTCCTCCTGATCAGTATATGGGTACAAGGGACAGTTGATGCTCATAACATTTACTGTCAAACAGAAGACCAGATCATACTTTAAGTGGGAGGGAAGGCTGTTGGCTTTTTCCATATCAAAATTAGCCAGGATTTGATCCAAGATATCAGGGTAATCTTCCGGCAACGCTATAGGGGAAGGGACTGAAACAATCAACCCCACTGCTCTATCAGGGGGAAACTTGAATAAGGGGGAACTGTGCACATATGAATTTACAAATGACAACATGTTGGGTCTCAGATAAATACTCACCAGTTGCTGCCAGCACCACCCTGCTCCCTAGATAACAGGGAACAAAAATTCTGACACCACAGTAAACTGACCAAAGAACCCATACCCATGCAACAAAAATGGCATGGGTCGCCACACCGCATAACATTTCATTGAAGCTGATGATGAACATAATAGCAAGGATCCAAAATTAAGAACCATATCCAGATCCTGGGCGACATCCAAACTTATGGAGTTCCCTGCAGCCTCATGGACAGGAGAGTTTCCACAGATACCATATGAGAGCCCAACTGAATCCGTACAGGTACCAGCAAATAAGCCTGATCTAGAACCTTAGACACCTGGCGAGATATAACTGGGGGAAAAAGAATAATTTACCTGATTTGACTCTGAAGCACTCTCCGAGGAGGAAACCGTGGCATCATCCACATGAGCCACCTCCACCTCCTTCTCTGGCGGCTGCCCATCAGGCAACAAAGGCACAAATGGGTTTAAATACATTGGCGCCCCCACAATATCTGAATTGAGTGCCCCAGTACTTGACCATGAGCACAGAACATTGGGTTGAGAAGACGGGACAATGGCTGCGGGGACAAACACCACCACCACATCTGTGAGCTTTCCAAGTAGGCCTGCCTGTGATAAAAGAGGACCCCAACCATTCTGCACGTGGTATTAGAGGGCACAGTACGCCATTGGGGTTACGAGGTAACTGCCAAATGGGGTGGAAACCTTTTGAGTGGATTAATAGATCTTCTGCTGATGACATAAAACATCGCAGCATCCTTTTAACCAAGGAGGGTGGTGATGGACCAAGCAAGTAGTCTATCCATTATATCATGGATCGTGCTGATAATAACAATAAGACAAGTCTGGAATCCAGATTAAGAAACACCCAGAACCTTCAGCCAGATAAACCTGAGGTACAGCCATCCATATTGACAGATGAAAAAGGAAAAGACAGCCACAAGGACTAACCAGGGTTTTCAAAAAATAAGAAACTATCACCACTAAATGTTTAATTGAACTCTAACCTTTGCAAGTAAATATGAATATTTTAATAATTTCATTGAAACTAATATGATGGGAAGGAAAAAATGGAGCGTTAGTGGTACATGTTGGGATCCACCACCTTTTTTAGCTCACCAACCAAAATGAGAAACTGAGCGATGACATTCATGATCCAGAATAATTTTCAATTTTAATTACGCTGTATTAGCATCCTGCAATCCTATGACATTGGATTGATATTGGCCTGGCCATCCAACTCACACTCAATCTTTGCCATCAGCTTTTCTCTTAAGCTGAAATTTTTTTGTCAGATTATATCACTTTGTTTGTCAGTTGACTGACGCCCACGGCCAGGCCATATATAGCTGATTTCACTAAGGTGAAAAGGGTTCATTGTGCTTATATCTATCAGGGACAGACTCATTATTACCAGTGCTAATGAGACACTGAGGATGGGAATTTCAACGCCCAGAACCAATATATTTAATTTACTCTTGGCAGAACTCATTTAGCAAACTCAGCAAAAATCAAACCGCTAGAAACCTTTTGAGGGTAAAAATTTACCCTCAACCCTCCACTGGCAGAGTTCCTTAGCCTTTGCCACTTCCCCACACACCCTGTATCTGCTGTACCAACTAATAATTAGTTAGCTAGGTGAAAAATTGTCATTTGAGGGATAAGCCGTCACCCATTCTCATCTAACTCATGAGCTGAATATTATAGGTTAACGTGTGGATGGCCGCCAGCTTTTTCCCTTTCTTGGTCTGGGATGTTAAAAGTTCCCAATTTAGCTGCAGGAGTTGCTCCCCTAGACTTACAGCCATTTGCTCATGGGCTACCCCTTTGACACAGAAGCGACTGCGGAGCTTTTTAGAATCTTTTATAAAATTTAAGATATTTCACCAGCCTTTTTAGGATCTAACTTCACCTCTTCATACCCTCACAATTATAAGCGCTTCATTTGTTTGGACTCTAATATGCAGCAGGAATTTGAGGCAATAAAAGAGGTTACTATTACTACCCCCGTTCTTTGTCCTGATGATGAAGATAAGCCATTTATTGTGTCATGCAATGCATCTGGCACTGCAGTTATGTCTGTACTCCCTTAAGACTATGAGGGGCGCGAACACCCTGTGGCTACTTCTCAAGGAAGTCTAGCGCTACAGAGCGAGCCTAGACCATATGATTTAGAGTTGGCGGCAGTTTCTTAATCCCTGATGCATTGGCAGTACCTGTTACAAAGGGTCAAGCACACAGTGGTTGTGTGCACAGACAACAAGTCGCTCACTTATTATTGCAAACAGCAGAAGCTGAATCACAGGCAGCTCAGAACTAATCGTGACCTTCTGAGCTTTGATTTCAAGTACAAGCTTGTCAAAAGGGCCGCCCATATTTTACCTGATATCTTGAGCCGCGCAACCCTAATGGGGACCACTGTAGATAAGACACAAAATTAGTCACAGTAATCCCCAATAAACAAGTCATGCTCCGCCACCTCCAGCCAATGCTGTGGTAATTCCCCATACCCACCTCTAAGACTAATCCTAAACCTAAACAATAAAATTAGATCCATAACAACTTCCCGCAGGTCCACATCCACCAGTACTCATGATACTCCTTTGGTGCTTGTAGCACCTGTCAATATAGATTCTCCCCTAGACGCTGCTATTCTTGATACTTCATTTGAGTCAGTAACTGAAGTTAAAACGTCTGGCCAAGTCCAGATACCTCGTGTTAATGAAGGTTCTTTCTTGGATGCTGTTTTTGGCATACTAGTCTTTTATACCAAATGACAAAATTACCTGGAGAAGATTGATGCTGGTAAAGCCTTCTGGATGGTATACCCAAAAGGATAGAGCAATATATTTTTGTGACAAGATATGGGTTCCCTCTGAGCTGTATTACCGTGTCATAAGGGGAAATTATGATCCACTAGCCATAAAGCGTCTTGGCTTTAAAAAATGCTTTATCCCCATAAAATGGGGGCATGATCAGAATTGACTGACAAATAAGGTTCCACTTGATTGAGCAATTTTTGACCTGCGCTAGGTACAAGTCAGATAGGACAGGGCGAAAGGGCCTCCTTCATCCTCTTCAACAAGCAGTGGGACCATGGAAGTCATTGCCAGTGGACTCTATTGTGAGTTTACCCAACTTTCATAAGTATGACGTTATCATAGTGGAAGTAGATCGCTCAAAAAATATGAAATCTTTATCCCATGTATGACAACCAATACAGCTGAGGACATGTCACGGTTGTTTGTGGCACATGTGTTTGCCCTGTTTGGGTTCACCAAAATTTTAATCAGTAATATGGGGATCCTAGTTCACCTTGCGATTATGGGAGGCTTTGTGTAAAATGCTGAATATAAAGCCATTCAGATCTTCAGTCTATTAAAATCAGTCAGATGGCCAAATGGAGCGCACTAACCAGCCCTTGAAGCAGTATCTTTAATGCTACGCAGCTGCTTCTTAAGATATATGGGCAGCGAACCTCCTTATGGCCTAATTCACATACAATTGCTTCCTTTATGCACAAACGGGGTGTCACCTATGTATGCTAATTTGGGGTACAACCCTGCGCTCAGTATTGTGCCTCAAGCAAGTAGTAACGCCACTGATAAAGATCTCTTTGTCATTCACATCCAAAAGGTGCATTAAGTGATCAAGAGCCAGCTTATTAAAACCACCAATGATGCCAAGCGATTTGAAGAAAAGAAACGACGTGAGGATCCTAACTATCAGGAAATTAATTTGGTTATGATGAATGCCAAGGATCTGCACTTCAAGGCGCCATGTCAAAAGTTAGCTTGTACGCGCGCAGGCTCCTTCCACATAATCCAGGTGTTGAACAACAGATCCCTCACATAGAACTTCCCCCGCATTGGAAGGAACACAACTATTTCATTCATACCTCCTACCAAAATTTTTAGTGGACAAAAGCCTATGGAGGTAGAGTCCATCAAAGTTGAGGGAGCACCAGAGTTTGAAGTAAAGTTGCTCTTAAACTCAGAGAGTGAACATGGTTTGCAGTGCCTAGTATCTCATAAGGGAATCAAAACTTATGAAGACTGTTGATTTCGCTCAAAAGATTGTAAGAACTGTCAAGAGTTAATTTCAAAGTTTCACAAGGCCAACCACGAGGCCCTCAACTTACTCCTCAAGAAGGCTACAATTGCAGCCATCAAACCTCCAACATGAACAGAAAATATACATTGGCTAGCGCCCCTAATGGCGGTGGACCCTGTCATTTTAGGAAAGGGTAATGTAAGGGCCTTAGCTCCAGCTATCAAGCTGGATAGGGTAATGCAACCTTTTGGCTTCAAAAAGGGTACAAACCCAAAGTCCCTGCACCTCACCAAAACTTTGACCTAGGGCATACCCTGGACGAGAGATAGATGGCTGCTGCCCCTCTCTGTTTTTTTCTCATGCCTTGTCCCCATCTGCTTTTCAACCCAGATTCATTAAAGTCTCTGTATACAGGTTTTTGTCTAAAATAAAACATCTTATTGAAGGCTTTTAAAACATAAAAAGCTCTCTTCCATGGCTCCCATCTCCTGTTCCTAACATGTGGTCCATCCTGAAGCAAACTTGAAAAGCATTAACTTACCTCACAAGAAAAATTGGGGAAGAAATCAAAGAAAAAGGGATAAAACAAATATTAGACCTGTCAAAACCTCATGAAACCATCAGAATATATTAAAACATTTGGTTGATAGTGTTTTTTAAAGAATTAAGTAAATTAATGATTTGTAAACTGGCCACTTTAATTTAAATGAGGTAAGCTGACCAGGGGACGGACATTAAACTGGCCACTTAAAAAACTTAATTTAAAATTGTTGAAGAATGATTTAGAATTAATACTGGTCATGGTTCCTGAGTTAGGATTAGTAACAATTTCCAACCCATTAAATCATAAAACCCAACGCCCTGCTAATAGTAGGATGTTTATTTATTTTTCTTAATTTACATATTACTTTGAACAAAAGTATAATTTTTAAAACACCCAATTTTTACTATTTTTATAAGATAAAACAAATAGATTGGAACCAATTTTTAGAACTAAACCTTTTTAAAGTCCCTACAAAGCACACTAACTGCCTTTTGAAACAAGCGGTGCCTTGTGGATGATGGATTCCGTTGTGGGTTTTAGCATACCCACAAAAGAAACTAATCTATTCCTTGGCACAAAAACTTTTGAACTGAGGTATTTTTTGGCATGGTTACAGTGGCTATACCTCTTAAAATGATTCTCAATGAAGCAAGGTGTGAGCCCTCTGTATGAGCAACACAATGCTGAAATTGATGCAGTGACGTCAGATTTCAGGTGCACAGGTTACTAACACTCAAAAGTAAAAAATACTTTTGAATTACAATAATTCTTAAGAAATTTACAGAAAGAACATTTTTTATAAATAGGGTATCAATTTGATAAATAAAAGCACACTGTAGTATCTAATACTGGAAATGGATATTCAGCTCACTATAGTAATTATTCATGGTTGTAGGCTTCTTAAGTTACAATTGAAAAAGATACCCATAGAGATGGCAGTCTTGAGTAGATATGCTCTTCTCTTTACTGGAGTTCTAGGTGGTGCAATTTATTGCTACTAAGAAGTACTTAAGAATGGTAAAATATAGATGCAATCTAAAATAGGTCAGAGAAGCAAATACATAGGGCTTAGGTATTTCCATAATAGTAGAGATAATCAATTGCAATTGAGACACCGGCAGATGGCCATAAAAAGGACCCTATTAAAGATTATTTTACAATGGCGTGGGGCAAAGTAGAAATATTAAGATTAAATTTAAGCTAAAAAGGGGATATTAAAACTAAGGCTACAATTCAATGTGATCAATAACTAAGGAAGAAAAAAGTTGCACTGGCATGGATTAAGGTTTGATCTGCCATTGTAATTACTTTTAAATGAAAATGTTGAGGCGGAAATACTATAGTGATTTAATACACCTTTTAAAACTACCTATATAGACAGGGCCCATAAGGCAGGGTAAGTTATAGTAATGATTAAACCCTTATCAGAATATTAGTTATATATGTTTAAGTAAATAGTATATAAGCGAATGGCTGGTCAAACTAATTGCAACACAATGCCAGTCCTCTGAGGGTCATTGCCGTGGTTGTGTTATAATACATAAAAGCCATATCAGCATGATTATGTCTTATACAAGATAACAATTGGTTTTAGCCTGATTGTGGAAAAAAGGTCTTTTATTAAAATTTTAGGCGCAACATTGATAATGAATAGCGATAATTTGCCAAAATCAGCTAATTTGAACTACATTTAACCTTTTATAATTAATAAATGGAGAAAAGAAATATTTTAAAATAATATCTTTTTCATCTCTAATCAAGACTTTTGTAGCTCAACTTTAGCATTAGGTATGTCTACTTGGCTTCCATGTTCAAGTGCTATTAATGTTAATATCATGATTGACACCACAAAATAAAATTAGTGTATAAATGTGATGCTATACACTAAAATGGAAAAGGGTAAAATTAGGATTATTCTGTAAGACCCACTTTTAGAACCCTTGCAGAGTTTTTTGGGCATCAAACGCTGTTTTATGAGCACTTTAAGTGTTACTAAATGCGAACATAATAACATAGTATTTATTATAAAAGCATCCTTGAGGTGCATTATATGATTTGCTGATAGAGTGGTGAGTTATCAAGGGCTTTATTAAAATGTGACATCTTTTTATAATTGATGGGTTTCTCAAAGAATTTTGTATATGAATCAAAAATCAAAAAAAACTCAAAATGTTATCATGCCTGAAAAAATGTTGAATGTTTCTCAGAAGGCAGAGGTGGAAGCTCTCTTATATCAATATTAGTCATCTCGCTCAGTCAAGTGCTTGGTGGCCTATAATTGCTACGCACGATATTTAAACAGTAAGGTGAATTTTAGAGACCATGCCTTTTTAAGGATCACGTCAAGGAATTCCACCAAGCAAATACAGATGCTACTCATCCTTCCAAGAGTGTGGTTGCTATCATTGCTATCAAAACATAGAGAAGCATAAGTGTTATGCTTTGACTTAGGTGGCAGGAGGTGAGTAACCCTGTAGAGAAGAAAAAGGGTATACGTCCTGAGGATTACTCCTCCACTTGGATTGTGGCGAGTATCTCTTTAAGTCCAAGAATGATCTTATAATAAGTCATTTTCTGGACTAAAAGAATGACCTCTCCTAAGTGTGGTTGATGAGTGTTGGATCACAGGTTTCTCTCTTAAGTATCCTGTCATCCTGCCTAACATTTCTACCTACATTCTCCTAAAAGGGGATATTCAGGGGTAAGCTTGTCTAAGGGCTGCTTTTGGGACTAGTAGATATTCACTGACATCTCTCCACCCAAATCAAGGGTTCAATTATGTCACAATATATGTAAGTTGGGACAAGTCCAATTTGATCTGTACTGCAAATTGCATATGTTGTCTCTGATTACTTAAACCAATTTTAATCTACTTCTATACGTTCCAATGTCTTAAAGGGTCCATGCAACTCCAACATTTAAAATATAAATCCCTCATAAGCACCCATTTGAGCACAAGCTCAAGAAAATACTTACAAAACAATTTACTGATACACATTCATATCACAATAACCTTATAAATTTTTTTGTCTGCGTCACCCTCTGATTCACTGAGTAAAATGATGTGAACTTAAGAAATTTGAAACAAGCTTATAAAGCATTAGCAACTTAAATAAACTCAATCAATGGTCATTTACTTAACATGACTTGACTTTTTGTCGCAACCCTAATTAAATCTCACACTTCCGATCTAAAAAGATTTCAGCCAATCAAAGAGTATATTTCTGTTTCATTATTTAGTATACTTGCTAATTAATAAAGAATAGTTACCATTACTTCTTTACCTGGTTTTTAATAGAATATTCCGCAGTCTAGCCATGTTTTACAATTATATAAACAACAAGGCAGATAATGCCTTCATAATGATTATGATGTCTACCATCATATACTGGATAATAAGAAGTATCAGGAATTATGGGAAGTGGTACGCTGTGCATCAAAAGGGAAATGCCCTGTACCTGATGGGATAACCAATGAATTTTATATCAAATATTTTACTAACAATTTTAATGTCCTTTTAGCTTCCATAAACAAGTATATTATGGAAGCATGTCTCCTACCTGGAGGTAAAGAAGCTTACACTGTCACCTAATTCAAGAAAGAGGAGACAAAACCTATCCAATTGGCGCCCAATATCCCTAACCAACACAGACACAAAAATATTCATAAAAATCATGGCCAAACGACTAGAAGAAATGGCAACTGAAGCGATATCCCCATCACAATATGGATTTGTTCCAAGAAGATCCATATGGGTCAATATCCACACAGTTGCAAATGTCTGTTAGTCCAAAATCTCTGGAGCGCTTGTATTTTTGGACCAACAGAAGGCATACGGCAGAGTGAACTGGTCCTATCTCAGGGCCTGCCCTCAAAATTTAAGCTCCCAAATAAATTCATAAACTGGGTGATGATGTTCACAGAGTCAGAAACCATGGCTGTGCGTAGCAGGCTTCTTAACTAATCCAGTCATCCCATAGAGAGGACCCAAACAAGGAAACCCTTCAAGCCCTCTACTTAACAATTTTAATTTGGATCCTCTAATCCGTAATATAAATACACTTCATAAGGGAATTAATTTCAAGGGCCAACCACAAGTCAAAATGATGGCCTTCTCTGATGACTGTGTGGTGGGAATACCCAACAATAAGGATGCTTGCAGAATTAAGAAGGTAACGTAAGGATATTCAGCCATAAGCAACATATCACTTAACAATGAGAAAACGGAAATCATACTCCTGGGGAAAAAGATCCATTGGACGCCATCTATCCTGGTCCAACAAACTAAAACAACATCAAGGCTCCTCATCAGACATAGGAGGCGAAAACCAGCAATAACTTCACTGATTCTTCCCTTCACCATCAAGCCAACAGCTGGCCTTTCCGTCACTTGGGGGTATGGCTAGAAGCAGGAGGTTACGCCAACTCCATGATGGAAAATCAATTTAAACTTATTTGAATCAATCTGACCAGGGGAAGGACATTACTAAAACTAAAAATATACTAAAAACTAACATAACTACTTTGTTCAAACAAAACGCCCTAATGAGCGAATTGAGTGAAATGCATCAAAAACTGACCAACCAGGTGGGTAGTGGAAGCCACTTATCCCTCCATGGCGGAAGGGGAGGGGGTCAGGGGGCTCGTCTTTGGAAGCCTCTTCAGCAGCAGCTTCTTCCTCTCATAGTAGAGTGCATGTCAAGCTATCAGTAATGGTGTTGGGGCATCTGCGGTATGTGGTTTGATATCTCCAATAATTGAAATTTCATGGAAATTGCCAGCTAAGTAAATGGCACTGAGATATTCAGTTAAAGCTTTTAGCTTTAATTTGGTCATCTGGGAGTTGAACAAACGTGGCAATGTTGGTTCAGGTTATTTTTGCTTTTTGGATTCCGTGCTATAGTTCCCAATTTTTGGATAGCATCATTTGCGTTTTTGTAAAACTTGTTCACCGATATTTTGCTTTTTAAAGTTAAGATTGCGGGGATAATAGGAGGTGGAATTCCTCCTTTGAGCATTGCTACTGATTTAACGACAGCTTTACACAGGGGATGACAATCTGGTATTGCAGCTGCTTTGACTACAAGCTGGTGATCACTGCGAAAAAATTTGGCGTTTGGCTGTGGGGTATAAAGTTGATGTGGGTATTTGGCGTACCATTCTTCATTAACAAACCGCTCTATTTGCAGAGATGGTTCTTCAGTAAACTTACCTGATTCGTCAATTTTAGCCAATAATTCCCATGAGTTTTGGTTAATTGGATTGGGGAATCAGCGTATGGTTGAGGTTTGTTTGATTCATTTGAGGAAGCATAGATTGAACTGGGATCAAACCCAATGCTTGATTGAAAGAATTATTTATGGCATTGAGGTGAGGAGGAGGCTGATTAGTGGCTGCAGGTGCAGCTGCAGCAACAGGCTTTGGGGGTGGAGGAGGTAGGATTGTGCCCCATGCAAGAAATTGTACAGGGTAGGCAGCATATTGGAGGTTGGCGGATGAGTAATCCAATCTTCCTGAAGTGGTTGAGAAGGGGCACATGCATTTTTGAGTGGTTTAACTTAAAACATGATGGACAGATCATCCGCCTGCCCTTGATGCGGGCCCAAAATGGATGGTCAGGCGCTGATGGAATAACAGTGCGCGGCGGAATTACCACCGCAATTTTATTAAATTCAGGGCTTATCATGGCATATGCCCGAGGCCCAGCAAGTCGTGTGGCCCCATTTGGGACCACACATTGTAAGATGGGGTTGGAGCCATAGGCTGCCAAACCGTCCATCAGCTCCTGGTGGAGCAATTCAGGGGGAGGTGAGTGGGCAGGCCAGAAAACTGGACCACCAAAGTGGTGTCCACTGGGAGCCAAGTCCAAGTTGTGGGGAGAGGGGTGCCCTGGAATACCAGGGGCACAGTTGCTGCAGTGGCAGCGTCAGCTTTGCCAGTGAAGCTGAGGTCAAAATACCTTTTGTAGGGGTGGAAATCAATGAAGCCAGAAAGTGTCATCACCGCCTGAGCAATTTCAATAATGGCTTGGTCATGGTATGGGAATAGTTTCCCATATTCAACCCTTAGGCCATAGCGCATGTTGCTCTGGGGGAGCACTAGGGGGCAGCATGGTACCACTTGGGTATGAGCAAGGTGGGCGTCTAGGTCTTTGGGCCTAATGAACTAGCCCATAGGTTTAGAATGACTGGGTGAACCAGTCCTAGCGCGTTTTCCTGCCAGATGGAAAATGGCAGGGGGAGTTTCGCCGCTGCCCCACACTGGAGCAGTTGGCAGAGAATCTGAGGACATTGGAGAAAAACTACTATGGGCGAATTCAATTGGTTTTATAAGTTTGTGTAATTTTTGGAAAGTTATGCTGATTGGTAAGAGAGTTTATGGAAAATCAACTTATAGATAAAATAACAAAACGCATTGCCTCCTTACATGGGCATCAAACAGGTTTAACCGGAAGAGTCATGGTAGCCAACTCTATGATTCTATCAATCATATGGTTTATGGACCATGCAATTGCTTTCTCACAGACCTTCTTTAATACGATTCACGCCCTATTACAAGGATGGCTCTGGTCCAACCACAACCCCCCTGTATGCCTCAAAACGCTATTTGGCTCTAGAAAGAATGGAGGTATGGGGCTTAATAATTATGTAGAGCAAGCAACCCATATACTAGAATCCAGGATAGCTCACGTGACTAGTCCAGATCTTCCAGATATACATTGGGCCAGAACAGCAAGATATAACTTTTAAAGAGCACTTCAATTAGGAAACCCAGATCACCCAAACACATTAATCAGGTATATGGAACCCCATCCTGCAGCTGCAGGACCACATGGAACTCCTGAACATTTCAAATGAATACTCATAGCCATGAGAAGAGCAACGTGGAAGATCCACATATGTGGCCAAACCAGTCACCGAGGATGCCTAAGGCTAACTCACAGACAGAAAATCAATGACCAAATAGTCACAGATAATATAATATGCAGAAATCAGAGTACCATAGCCAGGATTGATTACCTGGACCATACTGATATTCTATACAACTTGGAGACACAAAGAAGAGTATGGAGATACACACATCACCCTCTACTTCAACCCAGGATAAGAGCACATGTGTGGAGATGCATGAGGAAATTATACATCACAGCAGAACAGTCATATGCTACTCATTCTTCATGTACAATATGTGGTCAGTATGGAAGCCTAGCACACCGTTTAAAACAATGCCCAACATCAGTGGCTTTATGGAAAGAGGTCATGCGCCTATTCCGCCAAGAAAGTGGACAGCCATTCAGCCTAGCTAGGAAGATGTTTGCTATAAACATGGACTCACCTATCCACCCATCCCTCAGGGCGTAATAGTAGCAATAGCACTATGGACAACTCATATGATAGTACTGGAATTGTTTACAGGAGCAACGCCTACAATCCAATAATCCATCAATCGTTTCCACTGCCCTATATTGGAACATTTCCAAGAATGATTGTTTGGAAACATGACCCCATGTAACAGAAGGATAATCAACACATGGTTACCATATGGTTCCTAAAGGTTGATTATTTCCTTCACATATCATTCATCCAAAAATAAGCCAGCATAACCCCCCATACCGTCCTAAACTTGTTGATCCTGGAGACAACAAGAGGAGCCTTGAACCCTTGGGGTGTCTTTTAATTTTCAAATTTTATTAGTTTATCCCCACTATCAGAAGTGCTAGTCCCCTGGTTAATTTTTCTTTTATAAATAAATATAAGAAGTATTGGTTCATCAACACTGGGATGTTAATGCCAAGCATATTTAATTCAATACCTAATATTTAATTAACTTCCAAAGCCCTGTATCTAATAAATTTCTATAAAAACATGCAACCGTGGATCCCTGATGTGTTGTTGCCCATCCCACTTCTCCCATCCTTAGATGTTGCCCCTGCAAGACATGCGGGTGCCACCATTACAGCTATTTATCTTGTTGTGGCAATCTTCAAGCGTTTTTAAATGACTCAAAAATGAGTAGAGTCATAATATGATATGTATATCATTTTTATGTTTGTTTGTACATTATTCCAATTCTACTAGACCAATTTGAATAAACTTTTTCTAATGAAAGAGGATGATCCCATGGTGGTACCATTCCTATTTTGTAATAATCAAAGTATCTGACCTGTTATATAGTTTTGACGTGTATATGTCTTAAGGCTAAGATAAGTAAAATTCTGAGTTGTGAAATGATGTCATAGTTTTATGATCCTATAGTATTGTAGATAGTCATTAATAAGTGTAGAGAATAACAATCAAACCAATCAAATAAACTTTGCATTTATTAGATTAAGTATTTGTGATGTCCACCAGTAAGTTTAGCTTTTATTAAACCAAACAAATCGACTAAAGATAGACTGGATTAAGTATTGAAGAGGACCATTAGCAAAGTTTATTATGTAAACAATCTAATCAGGTCAACTAATTAATTAGATTGGATAAAGTATAGTAGATGTCCATTACAAAATCCATTATGCAATTGTCATAATCAAATTAACAAATTACTTTTTAAAAAACTAAAATATAAGGCCAGTAATAAAAATTATTATTTAATAATTGAAACAATCAATAAAATTTAAATAAATAGATTAAATCAAGTATTGTAGATGGCCATTAGTAAGCCTTTATATATAATGGGGCCAATCAATTTAAAGAAAATAACAATAACCTCTTATAAAAATTATTTAGCATATTGAATAAACCAAATACAGTAAAGCCCTAATTATCTGAAGTGCTCTTGCCACCCAACTCTGTGGATAATTGGGGTTTTACTATATGTAAATTTTTACTTCAAGCAAAGTTGCACCTTTAAAATAGTTTGTTTAAAAAACCAGTTCCAAAATCAAGCAAACCATGACAGTAAAGCCCTGATTATTTCAGAATTGAGCGGCAAGGGCAACGCGGATAAATGGGGCTTAACTATAATATCAAACTGCTCAGCCAAAATGATATATTGATTCCAATTACAGTCTAATATGCCATCATCATATAATATATATTTTTATTTTTAATTTCTATAAGCAAAAAGGAAACCTGTATCGGATCTTTTTATATTAAAAATCTTTGTAATAAGTTTAATTATACTTGGTTCATGAGTAGAAGGAATTTTAGAACAATTATTCTTACATATATACAATAAATTTAATTATGAAATGCTTTTTATATCACTTTCTTCTAAACGCTGACGAATTTCAAGTTAACCCACTTAATACTTACTCTATCTCTATCAGCCATCTGGTTGTTGCTAATAGTTTCAATATTTGCTAATCCAACACAATCAAGTAAGTAATCTATCTATCTCTGTTTTTTAAATAATTAAATGATAAAACAAAAAGATAATATAGTAGCATTTTACAGTGAATATAATGTTGCAGAAGATCTTGAAAGATACCCAATTATACATATACATGCTCTTTAGCTTTTTACCAATAGTAATAATAGTCCATTTTTCCAGATAATTGTCCATATTTTTTGGCTTCTAACAACTCTGATACCTTACTGAATTGCATATATACAAAGTTGGATATACCTAAACGTTACGCAACGTTCATGGACATGGCTAGTATATAATATATAATTATTTTTAAATTAAAAATATAGCCCATAACTCACCATGTGGAGGTGGCTATACTTCAAGTTCCACCTGGCTTCTACCCAACTTCCCTTCCAGATGTAGAAACACAATATGACAAATAATTAATTGATGTTTCTCTAAGTAGCAGACTGCTCAATCTTTGAATTTCACTAGGCGAATTTGGATTATGGGGTTTTTTAATAATTTAGTGCTGTCTTGATCAGATATTACTATGTTATAACAAGTTTTCACTCTACTGAGGGCTACGTAAGCTACCTTTGGAAAAATAAGATTTTTTTAAGGTCAACTATAGCTTTATCAATTGTGAAGTCTTGCAATTTATGGACTATTATCACCCATACATGGCTACATAACATAATTGAGAATACTTATTGTAAGGACAAGGCTGGTCGTCAGGAGGCCTAAAAGGCAAGTTCCAAAACCTTCTTGACTTAAGTATACCTTGATCAACGCTGGGTACAAGCAAGGTATGCCCAGGTTGATCATGGGGATTTCTGTGATGCTCATCCTGGTGTTACAACCAGGGCGTTAAAATGCACCAGCTACGACCTCAATTATGACAGTTTGTTACAGTTATTGGAGGAACAGGGATTTGAAACCCGTTCTGTTTTTAAGATTTTAAATTTGGGACAAACTGATTTTCAATCTATAACTTGAGTTTAGACAATCTCAAGTTACAGAACCCTGGCCAATGGTAGCATGAGCCTATTGGTTCGCCTAGGCTTTGCACCACATCCACTAATTGACAGCTCTACCCCAGTGTTTAATTATCTTTCTGCAAGACCAACTTTCCTTGTTGGTCATCTGGTTTATTAAAAGATCCCATTAACTTTAGTATTTTATGTGCACGTATTAGTTTTGTCTTCCAACCTCTATCAGATTTGATCTAGTCAAATGTATGCCCTCCTTGCTTGGGGCCTTCTGTGCACAGTTCCTTTGGGTGGTGCTTTCTTTACCTTATATTCAGCGGTGGGTTCCATAGCAGGGGTGGTAGGCCCTTGCTCCCCGCCTCTACTGGAACTGAAGCGTTACAGACAAGCTCCTGAAACATCTAACATAGGATTGTAGGGAGCATTCTGCGCTCAACATCTTTCTATCCTTTTGTTGCTTAGTATGTTGTAGTGACAGGAGCAACTGCAACTAAGCCATTAGTATTTTTTTCAAAGCTCCTATTGTGGCATCACCAAGAATTATTGAAACCATTTCTGGTAATATCCCAGCTCTCAATTAGTCTTTTCACAGTGCTGGCCATTTAAACTGCGTTACTACTCCCTATGCACCATTAACCAGTCCATGTTATAAAAATATTGTGTCTAAGATCACATGTACCCTTTGGCTAGCTTTATGAATGCAGGAGTCCTCTGCAGTTGATTAAAAACTTCTAAAATTACGTTGCTCAATTTTCTTCTGAACATAAACTCATGAGATTCATCATCTTCATTCAAACATAGCCATAAGAAGATTGATTATGTTGTAGGTCATTTTTTTAATTGTATCCATCAACAAAATTTAATCATTGATACATTTTAATGCCGCGCCATCTGCAAAATCTTTCATTAAAGTGACTTTTTTCTCTTGCATCAATTTTAACTTGGTGGTTAGTGCATAAAGTCACAGAATGTATTAGTCTATGAACTCAACATTGTTCTGCTTTCTCATATTAATGGTTATTTCATAGAAAGAGAACTGATACCATAGATGTATTTCTGCTGCACCCCATGCTGATTGGTCAAAACACCATTGACCTTTATTGGACAAAGCTGCATAATATTAATAAACGGCGATATATTTACCCACCAATCAATTTTTCATTGTTTGTAAATTCTTTCAGTATCATGCGTATCATATGTATATTCTGATATGAAATCATGTATTTCGTCTATTTTTTACAAATTGATGTAAATCCATTTTCTTACTTGTTTAAGTCGTTGGCTTTTTTGTCTTTTAGTACATCAAACTCTTACCCTTTTTTAATTGGTAAAGAAAAATTAAATAAAGTTTACCAAATATCTGGCAATCAGCAACTGTCAATGAAGTTACTTTGATGAACTGTGGGTTTACTAAAACGTTTTGGTAAGTCTATAACAACGTTTGAATTGTTAAACAGCAGTTTTAGAAAATGATTTGCCACTGCCCGCACAACCCTACATGAATTGCATCAATTGTTTATCATTACCTCTTATATCTTTTTTGATAGCTTCAGTAACTCTACAGAAAATCTCTTTTTGTTTAATATTTAGAATTCTGACACCATCTACACAAAACCATCAAGTATAATTGCAATTTCATCTTCTGCTAAACAGAAAACCATCTGGATCATATAATTTGTTTATCTGCATGGATCATAGGTTCATTATTGTTCAATCCATTTGCAGCTTCACATAGAACTTTTAAGGCTATGGATGGTCCATAGTTGCTGAATAAATTCTTTTATGCGAGCAAACTATTCTTAAGTTAAATTTCTGAGTAAAAACCTAAGCTCATGTCATCTATGGGACAGGCTTCTGAAGACTCTTTGTCCATTAGAAGTTCAATTTTCATAACAAAATGATATATGCCACACTATTAAACTGTGTTAACAACCTTATCTATCATTGTTCAACATATAGTATTAGGTGTAGCATGGCTGGCTAGTTTTATATTCACATGAATGTACTATTCCTAAAAATTATATATGTTGTGATTCTGAAATGACCAGAAAATAAGCCCTAAGTTGTTACGGTGGAATGGGTGCAATATGATGATAATGATAATGGGTTACGATTATTTGAGCGCCTTGGAATGAGGCAATATTGGGTTGGAAAGGAAATATTAGATCACCTCTGAATCAGGTGATAAGGTGATGTTAGAAAATAACAAATAATGAGATGTCAACTTAAAATATTGAGTGGATCGCCTCAATATTGGGCAAACGTGAATTTAATAAATGGTGAACTCTGCTAGAATCAATGAGAATATGGTGAAAAATTTATTCTGAGCAAAAGGGTTGGTATTGACCAAGGTCGCTGGGATATCAGTGATATGAAAATATTGAAAGGAGGTGGTTATTAATAGAAGAGAGTGAGTGGACCAGGAAGGATGCTGAAAAAATTAGATCAAATAAAGAAGTGTAATTGGGGCAATTGCTCCATATTCATTAAAGTTATTATGTTTTTTTGAGGATGACGATCTACATATCATTGGTTCTATTGCTCAGTAAACTTAACCCCTTAAAAAGCGCCTTGACATATCTCCGTTATACCATCAAAATTATAACAGTGGTGCTCACTACAGGGAGCCCGTTGATTAACATTAAAAGAAATCAAAACTCTCCAGTCACCGGCCATGGCACATCAGGCTTTCTTTAACTGGGGATCTTCACAACACGCTGCACCTGTTGAATATGTGGAACTCAAACTTACCTTAGATGCTGTGCTTTAAAGGCAGGATGAGCTTCTTCAGGAGGTTGTAGTGATAAGCTGCCTCCGTTCAATCATGATGGGAATATCCATGGGTTTTTTAAGTGATTTGAGTTTGCAAAATCAGTAGCTTCAGTCAACAGAAAGCTAAATTGTTAATATTTAACTTGGATAATGTAAGCGCTGACAAAGTTACTTGCTACTCTCAAACAGTTCCGTTACATACCATGAAGTGAAGAATATGATGCTGCAGTTGTTTGGGTTACTGTAAAGATTTTTCAGTGGAAGTCAGAGTTCTTGACCATTGGGGCTTAGCATAATGAGACCACACCACTTTTTCTGAAGAATTTATAGCGGAAGCTCATATGTAAAATGTGAAAGGGTCTTTATCCAAATCTGATGTGTGCATTGCAATGAACTCCGCAGTGAAGCCAAGCCATGAGCTTTACAATGCCATGGCTCCATATTTAGAGGATGACGTATTCTTGCATAAAATTGTTCAAATATTGCGCTGTTTATACGCTACCTAAACTTTACTTAATGCAGAGTGGAAACCTAACACATCCGCTGCCAGATTTTCTTAAACAGGAAAATTTATCCGCCCTATTCAGAGTCCATCTATTAACCCCTGGCTTTATTATCACTATGCACTTCACCCTCAACCTAGTTACCATCAGCTGTCCAACTATCAGGCTGGCCTGTTTACACCGATCAACTCCAGTCTAACTTTTGGTGTGGCACATCTTATACCAATTAAGGATGCAGGCCCTTTGGAGTCAATTGTTTGAGTATGGTCGCCCAGGGCACCTGACACGAGGTTTCCCCAGTTGTTGGGTCCATTATCTACTGCAGGACCAGTACAATCGTGCAAAATTCAGAGCGGAGTAGATATTGGATTTTCTACCTCTGCTATCACAACCTCAAACGTCCCATCTGAAACTATTCACATATGTGAAGCGGAAGCTCTCAGTTTGATAATTCATTGCTATATCAGTAATCATTAGAGGGGTAAACGTATTGACTCAAGTGCAAACAATTGAAACGGCAGAAGGCGGACCCTGGGAGCAGCCAAAGCATTATGCTCGTCAAATGTTAGACCAAATGTCTACAGATGAGCTGGATCCGTCCTCTGATGTGCATCTCTTAAATAAGGTAAACGCTGCCTCTCCGTGGACGCTATTGTTAAGGAGTACCCTAAAGTTGGGGTGGGTACTATGAGCTTTTTGGGGAGAAAATGTCCAATAATTGTCCACGCTTTAAAAAATCAAAATTTATTCTACTCTGAGTATACATAGTGTGACATTGTTGTAACAAAAAATACAAGTCTGCACTATAATCAATATGGGCGTTATAGGTAACTCAGTGTCCAAAAAAGTTGGTGGCAAAGTTGACATTGAAGCCTGACGTGGAACATCTTATGGTGTATGGGACTGTAAGCATGGAAATTACAGTCTCTGTGGGAGCGTACAGTGCACTACCCTTACAGTTTGGTATTATTTTCACTGTAGCTGGTGATAGTGCTGCTGAACAATAACTATGACCTGCTAATTGGAAGCACTTTTATGCACCACTTTGGGGCTGTTTTTGATATGATGGCAGATATCTTTAAAAATCTGGAGCAGTAGATCCTGATATATTTCACCTTCAGCGGAGTGCCAAAGGATCTAGTGAACAAGGGTCATACCAACATGGAATACAATGATGGGATGATTTCAGTTTGGTATCATTGACTAAAGGATAAGACACTGGCCCTTCCCCAACAGATATATGAATATCAAGGGCTTCCTCTCAGGGCAGCTGGGCTAATTTCTATCCCCTCCAGTCTCCAAGTAAAGGTGAGCACCATAATGGTGGTAGAAGTCTCAGATGAACTCTATGTGGAAGATATTTATCCTTATCAACAAATGCGGCTTGATCCCCATGTGGCTCCAGGCATAATACTTACCAGCCATGGGAAGATCAAGGTTTTGTTAGCAAATCTACAGAACAAATTAATGAAATTCTTCTGGCATCAAATAATGGCTTATTTACACTTAAATAGTTGAGGAATCCTTCAAATTACAAGTTTGGGTGGCTGGATGATTTGGTTTACCAGTCAATTCACATCTCAGCGTGATGATGGTGGGTCCACATGAAAGCTTAGTAAAATTAATGGAAGAATATGTACATTGAGTGATATATTTATTTAAAAATTTAAAGATATTTTTGCTGTCAATGAAACAAAATTTAGGGTGCCCTCAGGGGGTGGTCCATTGATTGGACACTAATCAACCATTATCAGGTTGTGAACGATCCACCAATCAAGGTCAGCTGAGGAAGTAGTAACCTTGGAGATCGAAAAGCTGCTTGAATAAGGGATTCTCAAAAGATAAAAGAGCTCGTGGTCTTCACCAGTTCTAAATGTAAAAAAGAAGGACGTCACCAACCAGGTAGTAATAGACTACATGAGGCTCAACAGCATCACCAAGAAGGACTCATACCCCTTGCTGCGGATTGATGATGTGCTGGATTAGTTAGGTGGAGCCTGTTATTTCTCAGTAATGGACTTGATATTGGGCTACTGGAAAATTGAGTTGCTCTTGGTAAAACAGTAGAATTGCACTGTAATCACATCCAAGGGACTTTTTCAACCAACACCTATGCCTTAAGGGCTATGTAACGCCCTAACTACATTCCAGCAGGCCATGGATAACATACTCGGTTACCTGAAGCTGTCATGAATCATCATGTACCTCAACAACTTCAATGTATTCTCCCGCACCTTTTTTAACCCATTACACATTTGGAGGAGGTATTCCGCCGATTGGCTGAGACCAACAGCATGATCAAGCCCCAGAGATGCCATTTTTTCAGGTACAAGCTGTAGTAACTTGAGTTTGTAGTAGATGCAACAGGGTTGAAACATCAACCAGCTAAGGTGGAGGCTATCAAAAAAGATGACTATGCCCACCAGTAAGCATGACATTCAGGTACTTTTTTGGATGGTCAGTTAGTACCGCCACACTATAACCAACTTTATATGTATTGGAGGTCCAATTTTTGAGTTACTAAATAAGGGTGTTGTGTTAAAATGGATGGAACGCCATCAACACTCCTTTGATACATTTCAGATGGCGTTGACCAATGCGTCAGTGCTATTCTATTTGAACTTTGAAAAGGAAACATATTGTACAGACGGATGTGTCCCTTTTTGCTGTTGGGGCAGTTCAGTCTTAAAGATGATGAAGGAGAGGAGCACCAGTTGCACACTGTAGTCGTAGCTTGAACTGTCATGAACACAATTACACCATGACTGAGTGGGAGTTCTATGCAGTGATCTATGTTTATAAGCAATTCAGGATTTATTTGCATGGAATCAAGTTCAAAGTCATTATGGATCATGCCCCGTTACACTGGTTGCAGAAGCTCAAAGGTCGTGAGGGGCGTCTAGCCTGATGGGCCCTCAAATTGCAGACTTACAATCTCAAGATTCTTCGCCAACCTGAGCCAAACACCAAAATGCAGACTGCTTATCTTGATTACCAACAATTGCAGTTATAGCAGATCTCGGTAATGTAATATATGATAAATTTGCTTAGAAGCTAAAACTATGATGAACCGCCACAAGTGATAAAGGCGCTAAATGACAGCAGAAGTTAATACCTCCCAGTGTAATGGGATTGATAAAGGGATTGGTGATTCTATGTTGAAGTTTCTGCAACCATCAGCACGGCCTAATTATTATGCTTGTAAATAAGGAAGTCAGAAATGGTAGAGTGTGCAAGTAAATGGAATTGTTGCAGCTTTAGCATTACTGGAAAAGCATGAACTTTGATGTGATTATTACTCTCTCCTGCTGCCATCAGTGCCAAGTGGATAAGCCATTCTGCCAGAAGACCTTGTAACGGTTAGTAAAATGGACTTTGCTTGAAATACAGTTTCCATTGATGTCATTGGCCCTCTGCCAATGGGAGCTAACAGGTCCAAGTACATTCTGGTGGCAATCGACCACTTGACCAGGTGGATTTAAGCAAGGATAGTATAAGATTAGGGGCGGTCACTGTGGCCAAGATCATAATGGACTGTAATATCATGCAGCATGGCTGTTCTCAGTTTTTCCTTACTGATAATGGTAATAACTTCACTTCTCACATTCCTCAAAAGCTGAAAGAACTTATGGCCATACGTGGGGTTCACATGACCCCATATTACTCCTGAGTCTAATGTGATAGTTGAGCGAGTGAATAAACTTTTTTGAACATACTCCGTAGGCTGGTAGCATATTGATCTTCAGACGGAGTTCCCTTCTGTCCACTGCCATCTTTGTATATAACATCAGCTATCATTCCACCACTGGAGGAGCCCCTTTTAATTACTGCATGGATGACATCATGATCTTCCAGTGCTGCTCTATCCTGCAAAGAAGATACTAGCGAAATGGACCCACAACATTATTTGATGACTCTAGCTGACACGCTACTCAAATTGCAATCTATAGCATACTCAATAGCTTAGCCAAGAATATAAAGAATTAGGCTGCTGATTAGGTACTGCGTAGCAGGCTAGCCCAGTCCAAAGATGGGGACATAACATATTCCATATTCAACATGGGTTTGGATGGAAACACAAATTGGCCAGTATCTGGATTGGTCCATTTGAATTTATTGATAAAATAAGTGTTGAAAACTATACTATCAAGGACCCCGCTAGCAGTCAGATTATCAATTTAATGCATGCAAATTTCCTCAGAGTATATAAGCAATAGGATCCTTATCATCCAGTCAAGGGGGGTAGTGTCATGATTCTGATATGACTGGATGATAAGCCCTAAGGCATTATGGCGTAATGGGTAGAATCCTCCAATCATGATTATAAATTACCATTATTTGAGCGCCTTAGGATGAGGTGATATTGGGTTGGAATAGATATATTGGATCACCTCTAAATCAGGCAATAAGGTGATATTGATGAACGAGAAAAATAAGATTTTAATATATGACAAATAATGATTGGATTGCCTCAAACTATGGCGATTGTGAAATTAACAAATGGTGACTCTTCCAGAACAAATGAGAATATGGTGGAACGAATAGTCTAAGCAAAAAGGTCAGTATTGAATGAGGTCACAGAGATATCAGTGATATGAGAAGATTGAAAGGAGGGCGGTTTGTTAATAAAAGAAAGTGAGTGGACCAGGTAGGATCCGCTGAAAGTATTAGATTAAATAATGAAGTGTCATTGGGTAATTGTTACATATTTTTTGAAGTTTATATGTTGTTTCAAGGGCGACGATCTTTATATCATAAGTCCTATTGCTCAGTGGGCTTAACCCTGTGCAAAAACCCCTTGGCATATCTCCATTATACTGCAAAAATTTTAACAATATACTTTGATTTTCCTCTCTCAATGGTTTCATTCAGCTCAACATTTCCATTAGCTTCTGTTCAAACCTTACTTAACATTAGTTTATATTAGGCATCAAATTCATCCAAGCTTAAATTTTTAAGTTTATATTGCCTCACATTGTATCAATTGAAAATGTTAACAAACAGTGAAACTTCATTACATTCAAATAATTGTTTTAAAATATTTAATCAGACTTGCAACTATTTATAAAAGCAGCCTTGCGTGAAGACATCTTGAGTGAAAGGTGACAATTTATAAGTGCACTCACGCGCAATGACTAGCTGCAAAGTAATAATTGCCATTGGTACAGAAAAAAGTGATTCCATATATTTTGCCTCTTTTTTAAGCCGTTTGAAAAGCTTCTTTAAGGACATTTTCAGTGTCATTTGACTCACACTTTCTGGATTACTTTGCCATGTAATATGAAATGGCAGTTATGGAACTGCATGGTTGTACATTCATATTTATTTTTCAGAGAGTTAGAAGATCTGGATTATATTTATAGAAAGAAATACCTTTTTCTTTTAGCTTGATGAAAAGATGTCTATTATTCAAAACTGTTTCATCTGAAAGAGACACACTGTATAATCCCTGAATGACTTAGGAAATCTAAATTGATAGGTGCAGTTGTTGAAGCTTTTATATCAAAAAAAGTGTGTTTATGCATTTGTACACTTTCTACTATTTATCATTATACTGCATTATAGTAATTTAATATGCAAGACACAACTTTGTCAATCTAATCCATGCCCTTCCTTGTAGCAAAATTGGAAACGTTTTCACACCAGAACAACATATGCAAATGAGGACTTCCTCTGTTTTTAAAACTTTACTCTGTATAAGGAAATCTTTTATAGTGAAACTCAAGCAAGCCAGGCTATTATTAAATATCTCATAAGTACATTGACTCAAAACATAAATTGCCATGTGACAATTAATGGGTAACATTGAACCAAAGACAGGATTTTAGAGAATGAAAAAGTTTTTACCTTCACTTGAATAATGACCAGCAGCAAAGACTGACGCTTCCAGTATATCAAACCTGTTCAAGTCATTGCAGGAGAAGGTTAGAAACCATGTAGGTGCTCTCAGGCACCTGATCATTGCAATGAGCTCTGAACAAACCCATCTCTAGTATGATGCAAATTCTCACATATTTTTCATAATGAGAGTATGGTATCTATCAAAACCTGCGGTATGTAATTCCTTGTTGCATTCTACATGAGATGAACACACTAGCTTTAGCATCTAGGTATTTGACAATATGTAAAGCAAAGAAAATGTAGTCTGTTCAGTGAAAATGTCTGTCACTGCCCATGACTTGTACTTTAAAAATAATTCAAGGGGGTTATGTGAATTTCCCGCTGCTCTCCAAAACCATTTTTACCATCAGGAAAAAAAAGATCAAGACAACTCTTCCTAGCGTTCTTAACTTACTATATCTAGAGGTGGCTGTTTTTCTTCATACATTGATTATCTTTATTTGACCATCGTTTAAATTATTTAATTTAATTTTATTTGAGGTGGGCTGACCTGGGGGATGATACCGCACCAACGAGGGGAAGTGAAGAAAATGGGAAAGGAGGATAAAACCTGGAAAACCTCCATGCATGGCGTATGATAGTCCAGGAACTCCATGGACCGCCTTTGCTATTTGCTACCTCAGTTTGGGGCATTGGTGCGCAACGCCAACACAGTCATAATTGTCCCCTACCCAAAGTTTACTACTGGGATCAAACTCGGGGAGGCAGTGGTAGAGGTCCCTATCTACCACTGGGGTATCCTCCCCACCATCGTTTAAATTATATAATCAATATTAATATCACTTTCAACATCAGGTATTCCATCATCTATTAAGTGAAGCATGTTGTTGGTAAAAAACTTGGAATTTATGCGTTTTCACTATTAGATTCTGTTGCTCTAACATCTATTTTATTGAATTCCTTTTAATCAAAAGAGGATTTCCACTTCTTTCAGCTAAGGTTCAGATAAAGTTTATCTTCATGTGGTTGGCTATCTATATTTTTAGGCATTATCTCTGACGGAGTCAAAGCTATATTCAGTGTAAGTAAACTTTCAGTTTTATTGTAAAAGTTTCAATATAAAATACAGTGTAACTTGTCAAGACTTTAAAATGCATGCAAGAACAGAAATCTCTTGTTAGTGCTTTATGAACTTTGAGCCCTCTTATATGAGAATCATATAATCATAAGTAAGTAACATCAGCCTGGTTATTATGATATTGAGCAACGGATTTAAAGTTTAAAGTAAGTATTCTACATGTTTGCCAAAGATAAATGCGGGGAGAACATTTTAAGTTTAAAAATCCTGCATCAGTATCATCATAAAATGATATGAACATCTAGGAAAATACATCACAGAAATGAATGTCACCATTTTGATTGTTATATTTCATATGATAAAGGAGCTCTGTCACCCACAGATATTTATTATTTGATTCTACTGGATCAGGAGAGGCCTGGTTTTTATAAATTATTGTTATAACTATCTCCCATAGAGTACATAGTCAATATCTATTGCACACTACTTATATAGATTGAAAAGGAAAAATGCAATGCTTTAATTGCTGTTATTGCTTAATATAATTTCCATAAGAGCTGATATCAAATCTGTCGTTGGCATGAAGGAATACACCACACAAAATTGACAATTCTCTGACCAATAATAGAATAAATAATTATCATACTAGTTTCTATCCCTTGAATACTTCATCTTAATTCCTAATTTTAGGTTTATTCACAATTTTTTCTAGTTCAGCAAAAAATCTTAACGGGAAAGAATGGGACTGAATCATAGTAGTTAGGATTATTCTATATTAACTACTGCAAGGGCCCTTTTAATTTTTGAATTTCAACTTTAAGTTGTCTTATGCGCTGAAGATTTTCAAGACTTTATGCTACTATAACAATTACAGCTTATCTCATTTGTAATGAAGTTGCTCAGCCAATTCAACAAGATCTTTTGCAAATAGAATAACTTTTCATCTGTACCAATCTTGACTGAATTTTTTGAACCTAAATGATTTTGAGTTTACCATTCTTCTCAGGTGACCCTTCTCAATGTCTGATAGGCTAGCCAATTCTTTAGGACAAATGATATTTCCATTTTTTCCAGAAGTCTTTAGGTGGATTTTTTTTTCTTTAAGATTAGATCCACAGCAAGAGTAGGCCACAACACTCCTCATTTCAACTAATCTGATTGTATCATTGTCAGGCTTCACTCCAATGTAAGGGAAGCCTCAACTTCAAAGTTCCTAGAGGGTTGAATGTTTTTATACTTTTTATTTAAATTTAAGCCATATCTGGTCAGCGATGCATCATTGGGTCAATGCACAAAATTTCCCATTAAAATATTATACTTAGGGCTTGATGCATTGTTGGGCTGAAGACCTGATATTATTATCCTTGACGTTATATTGCTCTGCCTAATCACTATTAACCAAATTTAAACATTTACCCGAGATACTCAGCATATTTCACCTCGTCAACCCAATTATAACTAGCTTAGGCGATTCTCCCTAAGTTCACCTAGTCTCTATTTTCTCTAACCAATTTAAAGAGCTAGGATGAATATATATAACAGGATCTTTTTTGGTTGTCCAATTTTTGTCTAGTTAATATTCTAGTGGCTTTCCACTTCCAAAAAACAGTGACTTGCTTTGGTTCAATTAAGTGGGTAAGAAATGACAAAGGGAGATAATGTCCACTAGATGATAGCACAGATATCACTTATGACCAATAATTTTGTAGTCTTTGAAGGACCCAACTTCAAATTTTATAAAACCCAACAATCATTGATGAAGTTTGAGCTGCATTAAATTTTGCACCTCTGTTGTGGAAAAAGATTATTTTTACATACTAAGCAGGCCAAATCACATATTAATAAACTATTTTTAAATTGGGTATATGGATGACTGCCTTTTAATGTGATTGTTTCAGGTATTCAGTTTAAGCAACTACTCCTCTCATTATCTATCTAGTTCTAAAGAGAGCTATTTATATGTTCAAATAAGTTAGAATGACATGGTGATTGTTATTAAGCAGTTTCATCTATAATCTAGCTATAATCAATAACAGGAAATGCTCTCTTTAATTGGAAGCCTCACTTGAAAGCTATGTATAAAACAAGTAAATATGGTATGTGTCAAGAACGTGTCTATAACGCTCAAGTTTATGAAAATTTAGTGGGTAACCCCACCCCACAACCCAGGAACAACTCAATAACATTTCAGAAACCAGGCCCTTAAAAGAGGATAGTTCCCAAAGGCCCCATGGCAAAGGTTGCATAGAATTCGTTATTTGAGACCTCCAGGAGGTCAGCAAACAGCATTAAACAAAATGCAAATATTTAAAAATATAACAAACGGGGTAATTACTATTACCAAGGCCAACAAAGAAGGTTGGTCATGAAAAAAGACATTAATAGACAATTTTTGGGGAAATGTAGAAATCGTCAAGCAAGGTATTATCAGGGTATAAGCAGATAATGTTTAAACCGGCCTGCCCAATGGGATGTAAAACCACCCAAAAGTTGAGCCAGAATGCCAGAGTCATTGCCACTCAAATGACGTTGAAATTTACTGGGATATGAGCAATGATTAAATGATGACATGCCGCAAGCATAAAAAGAAACCCAGCAAGGTACTAGTCCGCTGTGGCTCCAGATTCAATGGGCATAGGCGTGGGGAGTTGCAAAATTGTTTGGGTAATTTGGGACTCCCCATGGGTAACTAAGTATGACAAAATTGGCAAGGGTGCAGATCCTCATCTGGAGTAGAGATATTTGGGCTCACAGGATACCAATATACTTCTAGCAGATGGCCTCTGCAATCAGGAAGAGTTCCATGAAAATCTTCACATGATAAGAAAATTGATTGCAGTAGGAACTAAAAGCATTTTTTACTGGGATCGACCAGTCAATAAGAGGACTGTGACTCCAAATTGGGGATGTTGTAGGGTTAAGCATTAGTTTTTTTTAAAAATCAAATAAAATTGGACCTTTCATATTACAATCAGAAATTGTAATCAATTTGATTCAAGATAGATAAAGTTTTATAATTTGTAAGAGGCGCTGAGTACACGCCTAATGCTGAGTAAGGACTGGGCAAATGTGGTAAAGGCACAGGTTTGTTGTTTGCACCACCTAAAGTTCAAAAACGCCCCGGGGACACTGGTGGCTTGGAAAGAAACAAGAAAACCACAGTGAATATTTTGCCAGAAATCTTGGATTGGAAAACCAACTTTAACCAGTACGTCAAAACTCCTCACCTACAGCCACTATTGTTAGTGGAATTAGGGTTCAAGTTTACCTGGACACTAATTCAACAGCTCTCATGGAGAAGTTTTGAGAGGATGTACACACCCACTTTCCAGAAGTAATGTATGTAGCACCGCACTTAATAACCTGTGGTTAGTTGCATTTCAGAATCTTTTTTTAGTACTAGATGGTCCAAACCTGAGGGGGGATTCATCGATGTGTTGCATTTCAGGTTCTAAACAGCTAAAGCAGCAGACACAGCTGTACAGGTGCACATAGCGGTTGACATCCCAGAGCATCAACAGGTGGTTGAAACCAAGTTCATGTGATGGACAAAATTGAATCAAATTTTTGTAACTATGATTTTCTCTCCATGACCATCAAGTGTGAAGTCTTTGAGAGTCATCTCTAAGAAGGACTTCAAAGCTATGAGGAAATCATCTCCCTCAAAAAGCAAAATTTTTTACTGATGCCTGAACTCAGCACAAGTAAGGTGATAGTGGTGATCAACCCATTCTCAGGGGTAGCTGAGGACCTAATTCAGATCCCACACACCACGAAACTCACCATTAATGAACAACAGACTCAACCGTTCTGCGAATTAGTTGACAGTGCACTGCCCATATTCGCTCATTGTCAAACGTTTGACCATAAGTTACACACTTGTCCCACCAGAGAGGGGATTATCTTAAATGAAGATTTCTCAGAAGCAATGGGTGATGGACAAAGTGATCCCACAGTTGACTCTAGTGTAGCATACCCTTGGGGCGAACAGGAGTGCTATATCCAGGTAAAACCTGTGTCCCCACAATGATAAAAATAAAACAGCAATGCTGAGCACAGGCCAAGGCAGCAGCCACAGCGGCCTCCACCATTGCCCCTGCTCAGATCCAAGCCAACCAGGATGAGTTTTCTGCTTTAGTGGAATTCCAAAATCCCATCCAATCAGATGGGTGGACCCAGCCCTCAAGCCAACAATATGTGCATGTTACGCACCCTATGAATTCATGCACAACAAACACAAATGGATTTTCCAATCTGGATCTAGAAGAGTTTATTTGGAGAAAAATCTTTGGACCTACATAACGGTGTACCACAAATCTTCAATAACTTGAAAAACAGCGAAGATAGAAATAGCCAATCAATAAGACTTCTACTATTAATAAGACGGAAAAGATGATACCTATACACCAAATGCTACGTCATACTCACACACTCACCAGAAGGAAAAGGACAGACTGGCTGAGCATGTAAAGCAGCAAGGAGTGGCAGGGCCTGAGGGGCCTTCTTCACACTCCTAATGATTGATGGGGTATCCTTTACAATAGGAATGATAAACATCGATGGACTCAAGGCCTCTCTGTCCTGGGCTAAAAAATTAAGCTTCCTGAAAAAGAATTTACCTGTGGACATCCTGCAATCAAGGAAAATAATGTCCGCAAGGTGCCAAGGACAAGGACAGTCACTTGGGAGTATGGTTGGAAGCAGTAAGTTACGCCAACTCCATGATGGTAAATCAACTATTAGACAAAATAACAAAACGCATTGCCTCCTTACATGGACAACAAACAGGTCTAACAGGAAGGGTCACGGTAGCCAACTCTATGATTCTATCAATCATATGGTTCATGGCCCATGCAATCGCTTTCTCACCATCCTTCTTCAACACAATCCACGCCCTATTACAAGGATGGCTATGGTCCAACCACAACCCCCTGTACGCCTTGAAACCCTATTTGGCTCTATTAGGATTGGAGGTATGGGGCTTACTAATTACGTAGAGCAAGCAACCCATATATTGGGATCATGGATAGCTCATGTGACTATCCCAAAGCTTCCAGATATACACTGGGCCAGAAAAGCAAGATATAACATCACACGTGCACTCCAATTACAAAACCCAGATCACCCTAACACATAAATCAAATATCTGGCATCCCATCCCACAGCTGCAGGACCACACAGCACTCCTGCACATTTCAAACAAATACTCATAACCATGAGAAGAGCGACATGGAGGATCCACATAAACGGCCAAACCTGTCACCAAGGACACCCAAGGATATCTCACAGAAGAAGATAAATGATCAAATAGTCACAGACAACATAATAAGCAAAAGCCCAAGTACCATAGCCAGGATAGATTACCTGGACCACATGGACATACTTTACAACCTGGAGACTCAAAGAAGAGTATAGAGATACACACATCACCCTTTATTCCAACCCAGGATAAAAGCACATGTATGGAGGTGCATAAGGAGAGTAAACCAAACAGCTGAACGGTCAAATGCCACTCACACCTCATGTACAATATGTGGTCATTATGGAAGCCTAGCACACCGTTTAGAACAATGCCCAACATCAGTGGCTTTATGGAAAGAGGTCATGCTCCTATTCCGCCAAAAAAGTGGACAGCCATTCAGCCTAGCTAGGAACATGTTTGCTATAAAAATGGACTCACCTATCCACCTATCCCTCAGGGCGTAATAGTAGCAATAGCACTATGGACAATCCATACGATATTACTGGAATTGTTTACAGGAGCAACGCCTACAATCCAATAATCCATCAATCGTTTCCACTGCCCTATATTGGAACATTTCCAAGAATGATTGTTTGGAAACATGACCCCATGTAACAGAAGGATAATCAAAACATGGTTACCATATGGTTCCTAAAGGTTGATTCTTTTCTTTACACATGCTTCATCCAAGAATAAGCCAGCATAACCCCCATAACGTCCTAAACTTGTCATTCTGGAGACAACAAGAGGAGCCTTGAACCCTTGGGGTGTCTTTGAATTTTCAAATTTCATTAGTTTCCTCACTATATTGGAAGTGCTTGTCCCCTAGTCAACCTTCCCCAAATAAATAAAAGGTGCCAAGGACGCATGGGCGGCCATGCTCCTCCCCTCCCAATCCTTTTGGTCACCACACTGTTAGTGCTGTTACAGTAAAATTTAAATTTTAAATTTTTAGAAGAAACAACACATCTTGATGGATGTGTGATCATCATGACCTTTTCCTGGGACGCCAAAGTGCACACTATAACTACATCTACACCCTGACCTGTGCACAAAATTGAAGGAAAAATTATCTCAGACGTGGCCTCCATAACCCTACCATCCAAATCTTTTGTGGTTGGCGACCAAACTGTTGGGCTAATCCAATTACCAACCTCTGGCCACCCACGCTTAATCTACACCAGGGACATAATGAATTTTGAGTGATGAAAGCCACCTTAGGCCTCTTTGATACCATCTCTAAGCAAGCACCTTTATTACCCAACATGTCAAGTCCTTATGAAAACAATGGGCAGTTGGTGTCCATGTCCCGTATAGATGTTATTTTGCACCCAATAGACTTTTGCTCCCAGATCTCACACTTTGAAATTACGAAAATAGATTTCTCAGACCATATGATGGTCTCAGTTTCATTTACTTTATTGAGTATGGTGCAGCGGCACCTAAATGGAGCAAACTTTGCCCAGCCATTCTCAATATGCCCGCATTCTCAAGTTGGATGGACACCGCTACATTGACACAGGAGTTCACAACTCCTTTCTGTGCAGATTCCCTATCAACCTAATCAAAATCGAAAAAAGCTGCTGTTTTACAACCATGCCATAATTTTGTTGTGGCACTCTCAGAATGCTTTGGAAGTCATCAAACGTGCCTTGGCAGAGATGGACCACTTGGAGAATAATGCCCCTAGGACAGGGTACATACCTGCTTGGTGTCGCAAATGGGCTGAAGTGTCAGCATGGCTTAACATGCTGATCAGACAAAACAAACATCACGTTTGTGTACAGTTTAAAGCAAAAATATCACCTTGGGATAATAAAGCTCTGAATATTTTTCCGCCAATTTATGCCCCATGCCAAAATGTGGCCTGCACACTGGTAAAGCGTTTTTGATAAATCTATAGCAGAAACGCTAGAAGAAGTATTGAGCAAAGTTCAAAAATATTATCCTGAGTTATGCAGGGCCAAACCAGGCAATCAAAAATAGGATAGATGAATTTCTTGCTGGCACATACATTCGCACCATTTCCCATTATCCAGAATCTATGAATTCCTTAACTCAAGATGAACTCTGATATGCCATTCGTGGTGCACCACACAGGAAGAGCCCAGGTCCAGATGGGATTCCTTACGAGTTCTATAAGAAATATGTCAACTATTTATCACCCAAAATGATAGCCTCAGTGAACAAATGTTTCTTAGAGACATGTCTCCTACCATGGGGACATGTGGCTTATATGGTAACATTGTTCAAGAAGAAGGATAAGCTAGATTTGGCAAAATGGCGCCCTATCTCCCTCGCTAACACTGATACTAAAATATAAAAAATAATGGCTAACCAATTAGGGGTCATTGCATCTGAGGTGATATCCCCAGAGCAATTTAGCTTTATTTCTAAAAGGTCATTTTGGGACAATTTACATTCTGTGGCTAATGTATTTAAATCCACAGTCACTGGGGCGCTTGTGTTTTTATATCAAAAAAGCATATGACAGAGTAAATTGAGATTACCTCAGGGCCTGTCTTTACCAGTTCCACCTCCCCCATGGTTCATCAGTTGGGATATGATGATCACTGAATCAGTTGCAATGGCAGTACAAAGACCAGGTTTCTTCACTGATGTGGTGTGCCCTCAGAGGTTCTTCGTCAAGGAAACCCTTTGAGCCCAATTTTATATAATTATAGCCTTGACCCACTTCTTCTCAGTGTGAACTCAAGTCTTACTGGCGTACAATTGCAAGGCCAAGCACCAGCAAAAGATGCTGGCATTTGCGGATGAATGTGTGATTGGGGTGTCCAGCTACAAGGATGCACGTACACTGGAGTCAACAGTCCGGAGATACTCTAGGCTAGCAATGCAACACTCAACACATCCAAAACCAAAACCATCCTTATTGTTAAATACTGAACACACTGGTCCCCATCACCCCTTAATCAGAGGGGCCCAGTAATTCAGTTTATCATCAGAAAAACCAGGCGACAACCCCAAAACACTCATCCCATACTACCTTTTGTGTCCAGCTTCACAGAGGGCCCAGTGCGCCATTTGGGAGTATGGATAGAGGCGTTTTTGATATTCCAATTTGATAATGGAACACAACTTACTAGCAAATTTACAAAGCGTATTGCATCATAAAGGGGTCAAAAAACCAGCTTAACAGGTAGAGTAATGCTGGTTGACACTACATTTCTGTCAAAAGTATGGCTTACAGCCCATAACATCGCGTTCTCTTCATCCTTTTTTGCTTTGTTATATGCCCTCATACAAGGGTGGATTTGGCTAGTTCAATATCCCCCTGTGCGACTGGATGTCCTCTATGGTCCATGCCAAAGCTGAGGAATGGGCCTACTTAACTACATGAACCAAGCATCCAGGATTTTGGGTACACAGGTTGTTTCATTAACTAACCCCTCAATTCCAATCCAACCCTGGCCACACGCAGCATGATCCAACTTTGCCTACATCCTTGGCCTCCATAACCCCACTAACCCCAACTCTCTTCTCACATATATGGCAACTCAAACATCTGCAGCAGGCCCGCATGGGACCACCGCCCAAATTAAAAGGATTCTACTTAATATGAGGAGTGCAGAATGAAGGATCAGTATCAGCGGGTATACCCCGCAGAGGGGTCGTCCTATTCCTCATTTCAAACAGGAAAACCATGGGAAAGATGTTCTGAACAATTTGGTACCCAGGAGGTCCCCTACCATGGCCAGAGTGGAACTCTCTGGACATGTTGGACAACCCATACTCCATAGAAGCCCAGTAAGACATCTGGAAATACTCCCATCACTCTCTTCTACAGCCACAAGTATGTTCCCATGTGAGGCGCTGTTTGAAACGGGTTTACTGTACTGCAGAGTGGCCTGGCGCATCACACTCCTCATGTGTTGTGTGTGACAGATATGGGAAGTTGGTACACTGACTGAAAGAGTGTCCACCTTCAAAAGCAATATGGCGTGATTTTCAGCGTCTCTTTTTCTAGGAGCTTTAATAGACCTTTAGACTATCCAAGAATATCTTCGCCTTGCCTTGAATTCGCCTATATGACCCTCCCTCCAAGCCTTAGTTGTGGCAATCGCTATGTGGACTATACACATGTTGTCCTAGATGCCATTTAAGGCTCTACTCCCACCCTCCAGGCTGCTGTATGATGATTCCAGTCACACCTTATGGACCATTTTCAAGAATGTTTTTTTGGATATCTACCATCCTGTCAATGACATATGGTCTCATCCTGGATTTTGGTATGGTCATCACTTCATACCCTTTCCTTCATACATGCTCAATAGTGGCACAGGCCTCTACTCACAATACCCTTCTTCCTCTAATTGGTATTCCCGCTGGCAACAGGAGACAGGATTAGTTTCTCTGAGGTGCCCCTAACGTATATTAGTGCTATTTTAATTATTACATATCAGAAGTGTCCATGTTATGGTTGGACTTCCCCAAATAAATAAAAAATAACAAAAAAATTGGACCACAGGAGATTTTAAATGAATTGTAAATTTAGAAAATAACCACAATTTCTTCGATTTGTAAAACTGCTTAAATAAACAATCAATTAGGTAATAGCTTAGATCAGCGCAGGATCGGGGCTCCTCGAGATTTGAACTAAAATGGCAAACTTTGAGCGAAAGGGAAAACATACTTATTGTGAACTGACCTCAAAAAATTGGTGATAGGCTGAGTTGCTGTTGGTTTGTCCAAGGATGCCCAAATTACTAATTTTACTTCAGTTCCAATGGCTAAAGTGATGGCGTTTCGCCCAATGGGAAGTAGTAACCTCCCAAGGCCACCCTATATAAGGGCGGTTCAATGAAGTCAGAAACAGGTTAGGGGTGCCTAACCCACCCACACCTGGTCACTCTGCATCCATTTGACCAAGTGAGATTTAACAGACAGAGATTTTGATGATTTTGGGGAAGGTTTTAAACTTTCGACAACATTTCTTGATGGCCAAATGCCATTGGCGAGCTTTTCCAACAATTCAACTCTTGACACTACAATTAACATAAGTACACTCCTGTTGGGCTATGTTTCTGAGGGCTTGGGGCTCTCAAACCTTAATGCCAAAGGCTTGTTGCTCTCAACTCCATGTGGACCTTTTACCTTAAGGGGATGCCAACTTTCTGATAGCTTAACACAGATTCCCTCAATTCTCCATAGTAATTTGGCTGAAGTAGTGTGGGGAAGGGTGGTGGGGTCTCTAAAGGGTAATCGTTTATCCACCAATTGTACACCAAATGGGTAAGATCGCCCTGGGAGATGAGAGTGGCAGATGTCCTTATTGGACCTTTTTTTTGATGGGAACGGGAAAGCCACCCAGTCCAAGCGGAGGGGACGCTCCCCTGGACTTACATTACCCTTCCCTTTTGCAATGGGGGAGCGCCATTAACTGGTAATTGAATGAGGGCCACATTATTATGAGCCCTAAGTAACTTGATTGCCGTCAAGGAAGCGAACTTTGAGATAGGATGGGATGCAGCTAGTAGGTGGTGTATAAAAGCCTCAATGAGCTCCAAGCAGTTGGAATAGTTAGATGCGCCAACCCAGCTATTCTCATAAGCCGGATAGCCTTTCCACACGAATAAGAATTGAACTGAATGACGTGAACGTCAAGAAGACAGGATGCTCTCATCTTCAGCCTCCTCCTCTCTCTTGATCACAATAAGCTTTGGTTCCGTCAGGATTGCCCCCTTGAATGGGGACAATGAGAGACATATAAGACCAGATGTTGCATCCAGTGAGGTGGCAATCTCAAATGAAAAGCGCTAATTCTAAGTTTTTTTTTCATTAATTGGGGTCACAAGCATTTACTCACAAGCTTGCACAAAGGACCTGCATCTGCAAGTTGCACATGTCAAGCATGACGCGTGAACTCATATTTATTCATGAGCTTGGTGCTTCTTCCAATCTGCTACCCGTTTGTAGCCTTTTATGGCCTTAGTAAATGCTCCTGAACCAACGACTGTTTTGCCCAAATGTGCTGAGTGTGATCAGCAGAAGCTGGTACCTCTGGGAAAAGGCACATTTCAACCAAAAATTCTGTGTTGTACCCCAAGGTCGCTTCATATGGCGGAAAACCAGAGGTGGCATGCATTATGTTATTATATGCAAACTGAGTGAGAGCAAGGTATCAGCCCAGGTATCCTGAGAAGCTGCAGCATACCACTGCAGATATTGTTCCAGGATCTGATCGCCTGTTCAGTTTAGCCATCCAACGGAGGATGGTGCGCAGTGGAGGGACAGGGTCTAAACTTCAAGATCACCAAAAGCTTGTTTCAGAATTGCGCCATGAAATTGGGCTGAGGTTGCTGATAATCTCTTGAGGGAGTTTAAACATAGAAAACTCATGGCGCATGAAGAAAAAGTCAGTTTCTTTGATAGTAATGGAAGGGCATGGTATGAACAAGGAGAATTTGGTGAAGTGGTTTATAACCCCCATCTAACTGTAAACACCTTGGAGCTGGGAAGCTCAATAATAAAGTACACTGACACCAATGTCCATTGCCCCTCTGCCTGCTGCAGGGGTTCTAAAGGCCATTCATACCAGACCAGTCTGATTTGGACCATGGCAAATTAAACAATCTGATTTCCATTCCAGGATATCCTTTGCCAACCTAAACAATTATAAGTACACTTGACTAAATCAATGCACTTCTTATTCTCTGTGTGACTGACTGCAGGAGGATCATGATGAGTCTGAATTACTTTAGCTTTGAGGAGGAGAGGGACCCACAACTACAAACTAAATTGAATGAGCTCATTTTTCAGATGATACAAGAAGTTTTTTGCAGGTGGGAGGTATAACTGATCCATAAGGTCCAGTCCTTCTGCACATGCCGCTTGCAATGCTAAGACCCACAAAATCAAGGGCGTATCCAGAGCTAAGTCTGCTACCAAAACCATGGGAGGTATGATGGTCAAGCATTGGGTTGGGGGAATGACTGTGAAGAGATCCGCCTCAACTGGGTCAGCAAGAAAGAATGTTTTGGTTGCAGCCTAGAAAATAAAGAAGGACACTTGTTGCTCCCTTCAAAAACTTAAGTTTGAAGGTAAACTGCACAAATCCTGATAGGTTCAGGTCAGCCAGTGTGCCAACTTCTGTGGCATGTGCAAATAAAGAAGGTCTTGATGATCCATTTGCAAGTCACTTCATTTTGAGCATCCTACAAGAGATACTGTCAGTGGAAAAAGGGCATAACCACAGCTGCCAGCTCTTTTTAATAGATGACCTAGGATTGTTCAGTGCAAGAGAACTTTCAGAAAAAGTAAGCAACTGGGTGTTCCAATCCATCATGTTTGTTGGGATTACAACTCAAATTGAAGATTTTAATTTGGTACATAACGGGAATCGAACCCCCACTGGCCAGATAGCTAGGCCCTTATCTGGGACAATTTCTGACGCCAAACCACGCCCTAGTATTAGGAATTAAACCTGATCTATGAGGTGAGCGAATCAAATTTTACCAAAATGACTAAAATTACTTTTATCTCCCTGAATTGTATGATTCTAGATCTTAGCTTGGAAATTTACTAAACAAAACTCCCATATAATGATGCTTGGACTAAAATAAAGATTACAATTTTTCTTATTTTCACATATTTAAGTTAAAATTAGGTATAAGTTAAAATTTATTGATTTTCTGATTATTCTAGGTCAATAACCCCTATAAATATATTAACTGCACAGGTTCAGGTTTTGTGCAATTGTCTGCATTGTATAATAGTATTTGATATTCATTGTTAGATGTATGGCGACTATTATACATAGTTGAATTGAAGTACAATAAATTTATCCAGAGCTTGGCCAGTATTTCCTCTTGAAATACTTATGATGTCCTGAATAGGGAATTATTTCTTGGTACCGCCTAACTCAATCTATACTAAGATCCCTGTTTTTGGCTTCTCAGTGACACACAGTTGGCAGCAATCCACAATTTGACTCAACTTCTTCTCTGGAACCATGCTCAGATCCTTACTCTTTATCAAAAGAGTCTCCCATTAGCACACACAGCAATAATATCCCGGAGAAAAATAGAACTAAAAATGGATTCTGATGAAAGTATAATAAGATAATACTCTGGTAATAAGTCTGTAAAGCAGTGTTCTGGCTTCTTGCCATTCAAGGATCTTGGTTCACCTGGACTCTTAATTCCTTATCACCTGTATCAACTCTAGGATAGGTGACACCAGATGGAGAGTCAAGCAGATCTGTATCTCTTCCTAACTTTGTGTAAAGTGGTGTATTTTTATTAGTAAATTCTTGAGGAAATTTATAGTGGAGAATTCAGCTCCCGACCCTCAGTTGGCATTTCCTTGATAAAATAACAGCCATTGCCATTTATCAATATTTTCATCTCAGCAGTGATGGTCTTCCCCATCCTGTCTAGGATTCTATCATTGGACATCCATGAGACCTAAAATGGAAATAGTCAGAAGATGTGTCCCTAACGTTTTCCTCTCAAAACAAGTGAATAAACCATATTTGACAAACGACCTGCTTAGGTAATGGGACTTGTTACCAACAAGGCAGGTCATGAACCAACTGATCAATTTGCTAATCGCAGGTGGCATCACTCACCTCACAACCTATTCCTTAAATTCCCAATTTGTTTGTGATGAATACTGACTGATCCAGTTTGGTAACCTGATAGTTAATCAACTATCATATGCCCCTAATTCGTTGGCAACTCTGACCAACAAGATCTTAAGCACTTATCCAGATAGATCCCTGACAGATCTGACCCAGACAAATAACCTAAAATCCCCCACACATAGTTACCCTGAAATCATGGTCAACTACTATCCAATTCACCTTGATTTAAGGAATTATTCCCTAGCAAAGCCTGGTAATCTAGTCAGCTGAGAATATGAGCAAAAATACCAACACTTCTCCTCTTGTTAGAATTACAGTGAGAAAAATATTGGGGCAGGAGAATACCACTATAGACACTTGGTTAAATACTTCATTTGTTCAAAAGGAGTACAATCATCTTTACTTAATCCTGCTCAGGACGACCTTTGGCATATGGCTCTCTTCCTCTTCCTACTTGCTAACGCCTACTCAGAGCGCAGTCCCCATGACCTTTTGTCATACTGGGCTGATTGATTTACTCATGAAATTATTAATCCTGAGATCCAGTTTTCCCCATCTGGGCATATGACCCATTGTAATATTCATGATTCTTGGTTTGGCAGCCTCGATTTCTTGATTTTTCTCCAGTCCTCAACAAGAGATTCTTGCCATTGATGTTTGTTTCAAGCACAAATAAGAATGCTCATTTATGTTCACCCTTATTATCTTCTCTTAATAACCTCTTGTCTCATAACATTCTTAATTTTTCTCTGGAGAGCTTATCCCATTAATTCTGAGATTATATCTCAAAAATTGGACCCTAATTGATTTCAGAGTACATAATGCCAATTATCATAAGTCCGACATCCCCCCTCTCATCCAGCTCATAAGTCAAATTACAAGTCATGGTACCAACAGCTGCTCAATAGTTTATCTGATAAGACCTTCAGCTCTTCCAGGGGATGAGTTGATCTACACGATGTAACCTTTTCTATGGTCCTTCCAGGACTCATTCTTCCAGTAAAGTACCAGTAGCTAGTCCTTCTGTGGAATTACCAGAAATGGTAATCAACCCCACTAAAACCAGATTTGCGATTGTCTCAAATGACTAATGATAAAACCTTCATATGTCATCGATTCCTTAGTTAGAATTCAAGACTATCCTGGATTTGGTTCCTTTTGTAGATACTCCTAACATCGTCTTCAAACCTATCAGAAACAATGCCCTTTGCTCTTTATTATTTATTACTCGCCAGATTGGATTTTCTTCAAGAGTTCCTCTTCTGACTTATTCAATATTACAGGCCAGCTGTCTTGGCCACTGAACTAACCATTGAAAACAGCGTATATTTCGAACTCCCTCATGCAGATTTAAGGGCTCAAGTCACCAGAGCTTTGTCCATAGCTCTGAAAACTTTTAATCTTGAAAACATCTTAGATGGGAATATCGCAGCTTATGCTCTTTGATTAGCAGGCCAAGTTCTTCAAAATTGGGCCATGAAGCTTCCAGTCTCTCCTGGCTTCCATCGCTCTTTCTGCTTTAGCTTCTGAGAAGCTCATAGTCATAACTTGCAGGATACCATATGCTCCTTGCATGACTATCTCGTTTCTGGCACATCACATCAGTATCTTCCACTGATAGCTTTGATAGGGTGCATGATTCAGTAACCCTCACCTAGTATCCCATGGTTGTTGCTGGCCCATATGTCTAGTGTTCTATTCAAAGCCCATTGACAAGTGCTCAAAACCAATCTTCCAGCTCCAGTACCATATCAAGATTACTCAGGGGTATTTGCTGACTGCCTCTTCTTATATTGTTGCTTCCCTCCCCACTCTGGTGTATCACATTTGGCTTCTTCTGAAATTTCAATTTCCCTTCGCCTGGTCACTTTCTCATAGGGATCTGCGCCTGCTCCTTGAACTTGGTTTTATGTAGGTCTAGCCCTCACTAGCATCCAATCTCAAATAGTTTTGACGGGTTATTTACTCCTACTGTGATACATCCTCCCTCTCCAAGAGGTGGCATAGGCAAAATCATCCCCAAATTGAAGATAACCAATAAAAAAAAATTATAAAAATACATTAGTTTAACTGCGCGTTTTTTAATAATCCTTTTTTCCAATATAATTTATAAGTCCCTTATTCTATTTCTTCTTCTTTCCATGAGACTTGCCTTTTTTGGTTCAGCGGTCCATCTTTTTATTTTATTTTTCCAAACTGGATCCTAGTTATTCTTAGACCTACCTGTTTTCTATGGTTCAGAAGCCTTACTTTTTTAAAACTTAAACTTCTAGTTTGGTTCAGCAATCCTTTTTTAGATTTAACCAGATCATTAGGACATACCAAACTTAAGGGTTTAGCGGTCCTTCAGGAACTCTTTTTTTATTATTTTTCATTAATCCAGTGCTTTAAATACTTAGCATGGACTCGATTTACTATTCTTCCATCCAAGATTTTTGATGGAGTAGTCATCTGTTGCCATCTTGCCAATAATCTCAAACATATCTGACCATAATGCAACAATTTGTTTCTTCTCCCAAAAATCATGCATATTGTATTAGGCAACTCTTTCATCTATTTGGTATCCTGATAAGGACGGTCAGTTTCTATTGTCCATCATTTTTGCTTATATCCTTTTCTTCAAAATCCTATCAAATGCTTGCAATCGCATTTCAATCAATATATTTGTCAATTGGTTCAGATACTGCTCAGCACTCATCCCTATTGGTGGTTCCACCACTGAATACAAAATTTGGTGGCAATACAGCCTTCCTATCATATAACAATTCAAACGGTATTTTTCTCATCGCTTTATGATGACTAATATTGTAGTCAAACATCACTGAACTCAGATATTTTCCCCATGTTGAAGTTTTTTCTGTGACCAGCTTCCTCAGTATCATGTCCAGAGTCACATTAACTCCTTTCACCAGTCCGTTAGTCTCCAGCTGGTAGGGTACAGACATGACTCCTCAGATCCCCAATATTTCATTTAATTGTGGGATCACAAGAGATCTGAAATTTATCCCATTGTCTCTCAGCAGGACCTGTGGGCACCTATGTCAGTATAATCTTTGATCTAGATGAACTTCAAAGTACTGGTAGAGTCTACTTTCACCATAGCCTTTATCTCAACCCATCTTATCAGATGATTTATTGTAACTATTATGTACTTGACTCCCCGTGCTCATCATCAGCGGTCCCATAACAACAATGAATACCATATCCAATACAATCCAGGGAGGACCAGTTGGTATCCAGTCATATTCTTATGTCTTATGCAATTGGCACTCCACGCAGCAAGCCAGATAGTTTGCGACATCATAGTTGATTGACTCCCAGTACTGGCAAATATGGTTGATCATTTTTCTTAGGCCTCAATTCCTGATAACCTTATGAGCAGCTTGTACAATAGCTTTTCTTTCTGACAGCTTTGAGAATAGTAACTTCTTCCCATTTTCTCTTTTAAACTTGTTCATTCATGGTCTCAGTGTTTTCCATTGCTTTTTGAAGAATACCTTGTATTTCTCAGGGCTTGTTCCAAATCTCTCCACTGACCATTCTCTGAAATACCTCATCTATTTGCTGGTTTACCATCTGGACCATTGTTAACTGTGATAAGCCATCCACTTTTTGATGAGAAGCCCCTGCTTGGTGGACACTTTCATAATCATAAGCCTGTAACTTTAATGCCCATCAGGCCAGTCATCTTTCTGATTCTCATAAATTGTAAAGCAAATTAACAAAAAGTGGTCCGTCACCACTTTGTAGTGCATACCATGGATGTACATAAAACTGTTTGCAAGAATAAATGGCCGTAAGGCATTCAAGTTCAGTTACAGTGTAGTTCCTCTCAGCGGCTAAGAGTTTCTGGCTCACATATGCCACCAGATGTCTGTCCCCAAGTTCATCTACTTGACTAAATATGGCGCCAATCTCCATCAATAAAGCATTGGTTTTATATTAAATTATCAATTAAAATTCAGATATTTCAAAATCAGAGAATCTATCAGGTACTGGCATAACTCATCAAAGGATTTCTGTGCTTCTTCATTCCAAATGAATCCTTTTTTCAGATCCTATAACAGATGGAATAAGGGTGTTGCGATTCTGGAAAAATCCCTAATAAATTTTTTATAGTAACTGATCATTCTAAGGAACTCTTGGATTTCTTGGACACTCTTTAGAACAACCATTCGCTCTATGACTTTGATCTTCTGAGCTTGTAGCTGCAGTCCACCAGAGTTGATCACGAATCCCAGATATCATCTCTTTTTTTAAGAAGTGACACTTACTTGGCTTAATCTTCAGATTAGCCATAAACATTTTTTGAACACTTCCTCCAAGTGGTGCAAATGGTCAGTAAAAGTCCTACTGAACAAATTGATATCATTCAAGTACACCAGGACGCATGACAACTTCAAGTCATTTAATATAGCTTCCATGGCCCTCTGGAACGTCTCAGGCGCATTACACAGACCCTGGGGCATCCTTGTCAGTTGATATAGTCCCTGTAAAGTAATAATCACAAAATTTTTTTTCTCTTGGCAGATCAATTTGAAGATATACCAATATTAGATCCATCGTGGAGAAATACTTCACTTCTTCCAATCGATCTAGCACATCATCAATTATTGTTAGTGGTTAAAAGCCTTCTTAATAAACTTTTTCAGCTTCCAATAATTGATCAACACCTGATTAGAGCCATCCTTCTTCTTCACAATAAGAATTGGACTCTCTCAGGGACTTGAAATGAAACTAGAAGCCCATGTATCATTAGTTTGCTAATTTCTTCCTCCACTACTGCTTAGGCTGCCTTTGACCATCAGAATTAGTCTCAGACTGATTGGAAAATTTTCCTCAGTATTGACCTTGTAGATCACATCTCTTGAACATCCCAAATTGTGGTCATCTTGGGAGAATACTTCCCAATATTTTTTGAACATTTTGAGCACCTCCTCTTGCTGTACTTCCATAAGATCAGCAAGTTGCTCTCAATCAACTAATAGAATTATAGTCTCAGTTACCCCCACCAGTTAACCCATTTTTATTGAGGGTCTTAAAATCGTAAAAAACCCTCAGTTCAGCCCTTGGGATTAGGTGAACAAAAGTGATAATTTGATTCTTCCTAATCTTCATCAGTTTTTCGCTTAAATTTCCCGGGGTAACTTTAATTTCTCCATTGCCTGACATTATTATTCCAGTAGCCACCCAAGGCTCTACTCTAGACTTCTTCAAGGGGCTTCCACTTCCTTTATAATGGCCACTTTGGCCTCTGCATATGACCAGCCGTCCCCCTCTAAATGGGGCAACACTAGGTTATGACAATTGGTATCTAGGTAATTCATTTCCGTCAATGCTTTTAATGATCACCATATTCATACATTGTCATATCAAACAGTCAAGAAAAACGTTGGGGCATTATCCCAATGGAAAGTCAGCAATTAAGTGTCACTTTGAATTCCTCTGAGGTTTCTCTAGCTAACTCTCTGGGTTTGACTACTCAGCTCACTTGGGGAGTAATTTTGGGCGTCATCTCTGAAATAGTGCTAAAAGTGATGGAATGTTTCTTGGGGTAGTTTTCTTTCCAATTATTGTATGAGGAGTTCTTTCTTCAGCATTGGTCACCGCAGATGGCTCATATTCGCATTTGTGGTTCTTCAACTCCTCAACCCGTTTAATCAGCCACTTGATAAATGTGCTGAATGCTCTTAACAAACGTGATATGTTTCATGGTCTGTTTTCAGATATAAGACTTCTTGAATTAAGTTCCCTTGTTTCTTCTTCAATGTCATTACCTTTCCCAGTAAGTCATTTTCAAAGCTCGCAACATCATTGACCCCTTCCTCCATCTTGGTGACTCTCTCCTCCAAGGCTTCAAATTCCTAATAATCCATTGAGTTCAAGGCATTCTGGTTGATGGTCGCCAACTCTGTCCATAGTTTTCTTATCTCATCTTCATATGACATCACGTTTTAATTTCTTCTACTCAACTACACCCCTGTAGTAAGCACAAATTGTTAAAATTTATAGATTTTCTGATTATTCTAGGTCAATAACCCCTATAAATATATTAACTGCACAGATTAAGGTGTTGTGCAATTTTCCATGTTGTATTATAGTAGTTGATATAATCATTGATAATTGTATGGCGACTATTATCCATTGTTAATTGAAGTACAATAAATTTGTCCAGAGCTTGGCCAGTAATTCCTCTCAAAAAATTATAATGTCCTGAGCTAGGATTCATTCCCTGGTACCGCCTAACTCAATCTATACTAAGATCCCTGTTTTTGGTTTCTCAGTAACACACAGTTGGCAGAAATCCACAATTTGATTCAGCTTCTTCTCTGGATCCACTCTCAGATCTTTACTCTTTATCAAAAGAGTCTCCCATTAGCACACACAGCAATAATATCCCTGAGAAAAAATAGAACTAAAAATGGATTCTAATAAAAGTATACTAAGATATACTCTGATAAAAGCCTGTAAAGTAGTGTTCTGGCTTCCTACCATACAAGGGTCTCAGTCCACCTGGCTGATTAATTCCTTATCATCTGTATCAAATTCAGGATGGGTGACACCAAATGTAGAATCGAGCAGATCTGTATCTCTTCCTAACTTTGTGTAAAGTGGTGTGTTTCTCATTAGTAAATGTTTGAGGGAATTTATAGTGGGGAATTCAGCTCCCAACCTTCAGTTAACATTTCCTCGATGAAATAACAGCTATTGCCATTGAATCAACATTCTCATCTCAGCATTGATGGTCTTCCCGATCCTGTCTAGAGAACCATCGTTGGACATCCCTGAGACCTAAAATGGAAAGAGTCAGAAGATGTGTCCTTAACGTTTTCCTCTCAAAACAAGTGAATAAACCATATTTGACAAACGACCTGCTTAGGTAATGGGACTTGTTACCAACAAGGCAGGTCATGAACCAACTGATCAATTTGCAAATTGCAGGTGGCATCACTCACCTCGCAACCTAATCATTAAATTCCCAATCAGTTTGTGATGAAACCTGACTGATCCAGTTTGGTAACCTGATAGTTAATCAACTATCAGATGCCCTATTTTGTTGGAAATTCTGACCAACAAGATCATAAGCACTCATCCAGATCGATCCCTGACAGTTCTGACCCAGACAAATAACCTAAAAGCCCCCACACATAGTTACCCTTGAAATCAGGGTCAACTACTATTTAATTTACCTTGCATTAGGGAATTATCCCCTAGCAAAGCCTGGTAATCTAGTCAGCTGAGGATATGGGCAAAAATCCCAACTATATACGATTTTTGGACTTTCCTATCCAGACAAAGTATTTGGAAAAATACTTTTCAACAAAGAGAAGCAAAAACATGGAATATAGCGCCCTGAAACTTTGTGTCTCCTGGCTAAAAATATTAAGGTATATGTGATAACATCCCCACAATCCTGACAAAACTGACCCTCTCTTCCAGGTACACCTCAAGTTCACAGTGAAGTACAATTAAAAAATCCAACAATGAACAATAACAGAACAACATCCAATCTCATTCTAGATCAGGAATGCCTTAAATCTTGTGTAATATCCCACTATGATGCGCGGGATAGAGCAACAAATTATCACCCTTGAGAAACATCAACTCAAACTTTGAGAAACAACTACTGAGCTCAAAAGGGAATTTGGCAGTTATTCCCTACTGTTGCCACCAAATCAGCCCTTCATGCCACTCACGGTTAGGTAGAATCATTAATTGAGGATATCATCACCTTTGGTACTAAAGTAGATGCCCTCCATCCTTATGAAACATACAATAATAAGAGTTTCCCTTTAGGTGAGAATGGGACCCCTATGTCAATAAAAGTTGTTCAACTATTAACCTCCCAGTGGCATATAAAAACCATCCTTCAAAAAAGTATGTCTCAGGCGAAGGGAGCATCTTCTCTTTCTTATTTCGTTAAAGGAATATGCAATAGAAGAAGCCACTGACACCCAGCAACTTAAACATTTGTTAACTGTCTTAGCATATGGCTCAAGACATTATGATCCCTCATCTGATGCATTGCCATATTTGGGCCGATACCATGACTGCCTTGCTTCAGGAATTTGGGAGCGACTTAACCTTAACCAACCAAAAACAGACCTTTATGGGTATCAGCCTTAATCATGGGGAATCTATCAGCAAATTCGCCCTCCGTTTTTACCTTGAAGCAAGAACTCTTGTTGCAGGGAATTGTCTTATGATAGATGATGCCATCACCGCTGCATTCCAAGCATTTTAAAAATATGCCTAATATCTTACTTTATTAAAAGCGGTAATTTCTAACTTAATGTCCCTTCTTCATATTAAAGAGGCTATATTGGAATTTTGGCCAATCTACTTAAACCCATTGGGCCACCTTGGTCTAACACCAATAAGCCCCAGTCCCAAGTATTGGCCGTTAACCTCTCAAATAGCCTACACCTGAGTTATACTGCACTCATTGCAGAAGAAACAACCGCATGTAGCTGATTGCCGCATCCTTCAATGTAAGTCAGTAAAATATCGCTCAGTATAGGGCAAGAGGTTCCCTATGCTGACGGAAAACAAGTGTTTAAGACCCATGTTCTATTTCTAGATGTATCACCAATACTTCCGGTTGTTTTGTGCTAGCTGCCCCATCAGAAGTGGAAGTCCCTCTGTCTATTAGGGGAAATAACCTCTAGCTTTCTTATTCTATGTTTTCAGTTACCCAAACATATCTTGGTGGTCAGCTCTTCTATAGAAAGCCAAAACTTGGAAGATAAAACTTTTAAATGCATTGAACAACCCCAAGCTTGGCCACATCAGAATCCTCTTCTGGCTTCACTGCAAATTTCTAAAGACAGTATATTATCTATTAAAACCCAATTTGGATCTTCAATGGTTTGAGTCAAAGTAGTAGTCCATAAGGTTAAAGTCCTGGCAATAATTTGACACTGGCTCTGGTTAACGTTATCTCTTCCCAACTTATTTAAAAAATAAAAATGGCTCCAGACTTGATCCACGAGGCTGAATATGGGACAGTAGGTAATCAGTCTACTAAGGAGATAGGAGCATATTCTGATTTACCCCTTTTTTTGGGAAGCTGTTAATTACTGAACCCACCAATGCACTATAAAAATAATAACTATGAGTTGATTAGTGGGGTCTAACTGATGCAAAGGTTTAACTGCATCATCAGCTACAAGACAAATACCTATCCCTACTAGGGTATTGGATTCTGTTACTATTCAAACTCCTTATTTAATTAAAAGAGCTCTGAAAAAACGACCATGCTTCCTCAAATAACCATCCTCCATTTGCAAAGTTTAATACCAAAGTTTAGGTAAAAACTAAGTTACCCCTAGAGACTGTGGATGCCGAAAATGTGATCTATCTGTATGCATCCATCCTATTACAATACCCTCTGGCTCACAAGTTATTGTGGATACAGGGATTCAGATTATCATCCCTCCTAATCACATCTTGGAGCTTAGGGGACACCTAAGCCCTTCTATTAATGAAGCGTTGACCTGCCCTAGGATTTTGGATCCCGCCTATGAAAATATATCTCTACTTCATTAGAGAACTTAACTAACCCTACCATCCAAGTCCCTCAACATCCCCCTATCACATACGTAAACTATGCCCCATTGAGAATATTGCCAATGTGAGTTGCTTTGGATCATTACAAAACTTAAAATTTGATCCCCCCACTTTCTATAGTTCTAGTTGACAGCCAAATTGGTGACAATCTCACCCATAATGAACGCAAAACCGTTGAAGACCTCCTTTAAGAGTATGGAGATTTTTTTCTCAGGACCAAGTGACTATGGAAAGATGTCTGAGTAATTCACAAAATTAAGGATGAGGCTCATCCCCCTTTTAAATCCCATCCATACTAAAAATCAAAAAGTGGAAGAAGCACAAATGGCCTTAAAGTTACAGCAATTCTGGATGCTGGGTTACTCATGCCTTCTAAATGCCTGTTAGCTTGCAGCCTTCTTTAATTTGGAAGATGAATGGGGGCCTCCATGTTGTTGTGAATTTATTGGTGCCTTAATTTAATCAATGAAAGACAGCTATCCATTGCTGCATATAGAGATTCCTTACAAATGATGTCAGAGTCTTAATATTTCTCAGCTATGGATCTCTCCAGTGGATACTGGCATATAGATTTATCCCCAGAAGACCGTGAAAAATGCGCTCTCATCACAAGTAAAGGACTATCTGATCCAATAAAACTGTAAGTCCCAGGGAATGTCCTTTGGGCATTGATCGGGCCATTTTCCCAAATCCAAGCATGAAGGCACTGAAGAGGATGGCTGTACCCCTCGTTACTCAGGGCGATCTCGCTAGTGTGGTAGATGTGTGCTGGGTAACAGGTCTTCTGCTTTGGATCCCGCCCCCAGTACCCACAATCACCTCAGCAAAACTGCTACAAAGAATCAGTGAAATCTGCACTGAGATTGCCAAAATGAAATTTGATTGGAACTAATTCAAGTGGCAATCAGCCCAATGTTCAGATTTCAAATGGTCAAAAAGGTATGAAGACCGATCTATTGGTCAGAATGCCCAACAGTTTCGATTTGTTTAACATGACAATCAAAAAAAAATCGCCCCCCTTCCAAAATCGTTGGGGATCATCCCTGATGGGCAGTTAACAGCACCAGACACCATTAACAAGGGTTTGAAGCTCCCTGCTGGCAAATTGGGTGTTGCGCCTAATGCAATGCCACTGACTGAACGAATGGCACAGCAACCAAACATGGGTGGGTTTTGCGTCCCAAACCTGTTCCCAACCAAGTGGGCTCACCCCTATGTGGGGTGGCCTTGGGGGATTCCTGCTGATCGTTGGGCTAAACGCCAGCACGTCAACCATTAGAAATGCGGTTGAGCCTTGGTTAAGATGTTTGAGGTTTAACCAACAGTGACTAGGCCAGCTGTTGAATTCTTCAATGTCAGTTCCCAGTTAAATTATCTGTTCCCCATTCCTGAACAATTCTTTGGTTAGGCCAAACTTGCAGGACCCAATCCCAGCTTGTTTCCCCTCTAAATTGACTACTATTAATTAGTCACATCACACTGAGAAAATTGTTGTTCAATTTTTCTTTCCTAAATTTTTCCATTAAAACCCTTTACTAAGAATCCAGTTTGTATGTTGAAAAATAAAACAATTTTTCCGCTGACCCTCATACTCCCCACAGGGTTAATGACCATATTTGTCTGGTATTCCCTTATGTGCCTGTATGAGATTCTGGCTCACCGGCAGTTATGGAGAAATTCCTTCCCGGTTCCTTATCTGTTGTATCAGCAGCAGTGCCTTTGGCATTCTGGTCTGCCATCCAGGCGCTTTGGCACCTAGGCTGGCAGGCTGGTCTATTTCTTACTTGCGTTCTCCTGACATAATTGACCAACCATTATTCTTAGCCATTTCCACCTGTCTCATAGGTATTGGCGCAGCAATGGTCCCTCCTTTTCAACTTAACCAGGTTGTGAATACGATTTTCTCTGTCCACAATAGTCCAGTTCCACTCAAAACTACAAACCCATACTCCATAGTTGCCACAGCTATTCTGCCCATGTCAGTAGGATCTGACATCTTGACTTGCAACGAGTTTACCCCCACAAAAGCCTAGTGGTTTCCCCTGACCCCACTATCATCTCTTCGGTATCACTGGATTCATCCACAACTACCAATAAAGGTTAACTCTGCTTACTTCTTAGTACCCATGAAGGTTAGTGTTGGGTCTCATCACGTCTCCTTTGAGGCCCTGGTGGACACTGGAGCTGCGGGAAATTTTTTGAGTGTAGAACTGGCCCAGAAATTGGAACTTGCCCTGGATGCAGGTCCTTCAGTGATGGTTGCATCATCAGCCTCCCAAACCTCATACATGATACGCCGACCAGTCACATTTTCAATACACCAGTTCAGCTTCTGCGACCAATTTTCTGCTATGCTGAACTTGGTGTTTCCAGTAACCTTAAGAGTTTGGATGGTGGCGCTGACAACATGTCAAGTTCCACTTGGAGTCTAACATGCTGTAGTTCACTAATGATCAACTGGAGGGTATATTCCCCCTAATTGACACTCTTAAGAAAGCTCAAGGTCGTAGTTCTATAACGTCCATTGTCTCCCCTACAGGCATACCATCCAATTTTCCAGAAAGTTTAATGCACTATCAAAGCATTTTTGATTCTGAAAAGGCGGATTGTTTGCCTCCCCACACAATATTTGACTATGGTTTTTGTACTACGGTGGAGTTGGTGAATATCAACTGCCAGTTGTTCCCCACACAGCAGAGGAGGAGGCTTCTCTCAACACCTAGTTGGACAATATGTTAAAAAAAGGGTGGTTGTTCAAGAAGACCTCACCAGTCGCATCTCCCATTGACTTTGCTAAAAAAGACGATAGTTCTTTCCACCCCTGTGTTGACTATAGACACTTAAAATAAAATCACAGTTTCTGATCCCTACACCCTGCCTTTAGAACAGATTATAAGCCAAGCAATTGCCAAATCTTGGGTGTTTTCCAAGCTGGATCTCATCATTGCATTTAATTAGATTCGGGTAATGAAAGGGCAAGAATGGTTAACATCAATCTAGATGAAGTGGGTTATTTTCCAATTCTGAATAATGCCCTTTGGGCTAAAGTATGCTCCCGCTATGTTTCAACTCATGATCATTAATGTACTGGGTGACCTCTGGTTTACCTGCGCAGTTGCATATATCAATGACATTCTGGTTCACTCCCCAACTCCCAAACAACACTCTACTAACTTGGAAGAAGTTGTGGCTGCCTTACATAAGGCAGGCTTTTTTGTCAAGCCTTCCAAGTGTGAGTTCTATAAGAAAGAGATTACCTTCCTTGGGAACCTCATCTTTAAAAATGGTTACGCAATCCCTCCCATTAAGTTGGATGCTATCTGGGAATGGCCAACCCTGACTACCCAGAAACAACTACGGAGTTTCTTGGGAACCATCATTTACTTAAAAAAGCTCTCCCCAGGGCTTTCCCAGCTTGCTGCCCCGCTCCACCCCCTTGCAGGGAAAAACGTACTATTTTTCTGGATGGCATAATGCCAAAAGGCGCTCAAATTGATTAAAGATGTGTTTGTGTCCCCTCCCATTTTGAAACACGTTGATCCCACCAAGCCATATATCATTGCATGTGACGCCTCATTGGTAGCCTTGGGGGCAGTGTTGCTCCAGGAGAACGATGGCTTGGAACACCCAGTCACCTATCATTTCTGAAAGTTCACCTCTATGGAGCAGTCCTGGGCCATTTATAATAAGGAGTTGGCAGACGTTGCATGGGCATTAACTAATTGAGGTATTTGTTACAGGGTGCTCAAATGAGTTAATAGTTAACATGGACCACCAGGCTCTCTTGTACTTTCATAAACCCCAAAAATTGGCGCATCAGCAAGCCCAAACCTACCAGGATTTGTGAAGTTTTGATTTTAAATATGAGTTCATAAAAGGTGCGCTCAATGTACTTCCCATTTTCTCAGCCACAGCCCCACCCACCGTTCCACAGATCCAGAGGAAGTGGATCTCATTACCATGATTCCTGGCACCCAAATTGTGTCAATTGTCCCCCCTGTCATTTCTTCCGTTGCTCTGGCCCCCAACGCTCCATTAGTTGCTCAGGTCTTAGTCAGTCAAATGCCTGCCCTGAGGGTATGGAGCTGGTCAAGCAGTTATCTCATTAGAAGCATAAACACTCCATATACTCATTGAAGGAGAATCTTATTTATTTTCAGTCACACATTTGGGTTCCCCCTCCACCCAAACTGAGGTATTCCGCACACATCATGATCCCCCCACGGTTGGTCATCCTTGTACTAAGAAATGCATTGATTTGATCAAATGGACCTACAATTGGGTGGGTTTGACAAAAGAAGTTCCAGCCTGGATTGCTGATTGCATTACTTGTGCTTAAGCTAAGTCAGACTGCTCTGGTAGAAATGATCTTTTACACCCCTTACAGCAAGCGGAGGGTTCATGGACATCAGTGTCCGTGGACTTTATCATCAAACAATCCTACTCTAATGGGTTCACAGCAGTGATGGTAGTGGTGGATCTTTTCACAAAATTTTCCCTCTTTATTCCTTAAAAATCTGCAATTATGTTGGAGGAGACTGTCCGCCTTATTGTGCGTCACAAGTTCTCGATGTTTGGTCTCCCACAGGAGAAGATTAGCGACCATGGCTCACAGTCCATGAAGCGGTTTTGGAGTGAACTCCTACTTATCCTAAAAATATCCTCCTGCCATTCCACAGCGTACCATCCCTCAGTCCGATGGACAAACTAAGCAAGTCAACCAATTCCTTGAACAGTACCTGCGTTGCTAGCTGTAGCTGCACAGGACACCTGGGCCAATGACCTTCCCCTCGCTCAATTTGCTTATAACAATGGAACTCACGCGTCTACTGGGTTTTTGCTCTACAAAGTGTCATTGGGTTACAGACCTTTGTTTTTGATCAGACCTTGATTGCAGCCTGAGCTCCAAGCTGCCACGGATCACACTGCACATTTTAGGTCAACTCAATCCTTGGTGTAGGAACACCTCACCAAAGCTATTGATGACTAAAAGCGGTTTGCAAACATAAGTGGCTCCTGGTCACAATATAACAGTGGGCTTTTATTTATGCTTGATACCTGCCATTTACATATTCAAGCGCCTTCCCGCAAATTTGCAAGTAAGCATTCTGGCCCCCATTTGGTGGAAAAGGTCTTGGGTAATGGTTCATTCCAGTTGAAGCTACCAGATTACTGGAAACATAATCCCGTCTTCCACATTTCACAGATGTCACCTTTCAAGGGTACAGTTCCCATAGAACATGAACTGATCACCATCAAGTATGCAGAATAGACTAAGTTGAAGAATATCCTGGCATCCTGCAAGTCCCGCCAGTCCGTTCAATATCTTGTGGCAGGAAAGGTTATCCATCATACAAAAACAGTTGGGTCAAGGCATGAAAATGTGCAAACTGTATGGAAATGGTCGAAGCATTTCAAAAATACCACCCCAATGCTCCCCACCCTCCCCAAAAAACTGCGATGGTATGCCGATCAAGTTACCCAAGGCGCATAAGAATGTGGCTCTTGTGCAGTTTCCCGGTGGTGGGGCCCTTCCCTTGGAAAAAGGAAAGGGTGATGTAAGTTTCAGGGAACATCCTTTGGGTGTTGATTGGGCCATTTTACCATTCCCAAGCAAGAAGGCACCAAAGATGATGGCAGTACCCCTCGTTACTCAGGGAGATCTTGCTTACATGGTAGACAAGCTCTGGTTAACAGCTCCTCCGCTTCAGATTCCACCCCAAGTACCCACACTCACCTTAGCAGAACTGCTATGGGGAATCAATGAAATCTGCGCCAAGATCACTGAAATGAAATCAATCAGAACTAATTCAAGCAGCAATCAGCCTGATGTTCAGATTTCAACTGGTCAAAAAGGTATGAAGGCTGATCTATTGATCAGAATGCCTGACAGTTTCAATTTGGTTAACATGACGATCAAAAAATCACCCCCATCACAAAATTGTCGGGGATCATCCCAGATGGGCAGGTAACAGCACCAGACACCATTAACAAGGGTTTGAAGCTCCCTGCTGGCAAATCAGTCATTGAACCCAATGCAATGCCACTGACTGAATGAATAGCCCAGTGACCAAGCACGGGCAGGTTGGGCGTCCCAAACCTGTTACCAATCAAATGGGCCCACCCCTATGTGGGGTGGCCTTGGGGGATTCCTGCTGATCTTTGGGCTAAACGCCATCACGCCAACCATCAGAAACGTGGTTGAGCCTCGGTTCAGACATTTAAGGTCAAACCAACAGCAACTTGGCCTGCCGCTGAATCCTTTGATGTCAGTTCCCAGTTAAATTATCTGTTTCCCATTCCTGAAGAATTCGCCGGTTAGGTTAAACTTGCAGGACCCATTCTCAGCTTTTTTCCCCTTAAAATTGACTACTATTAATTAGTCACATCACACTGAGAAAATTGTTGTTCAATTTTTCTTTCCTAAATTTTTCCATTAAAACCCTTTACTAAGAATCCAGTTTGTATGTTGAAAAATAAAACAATTTTTCCGCTGACCCTCATAAACCCCACAGGGTTAATGGCCATATTTGTCTGGTATTCCCTTATGTGCCTGTATGAGATTCTGGCTCACCGGCAGTTATGGAGAAATTCCTTCCCGGTTCCTTATCTGTTGTACCAGCAGCAGTGCCTTTAGCATTCTGGTCTGCTGTCCGGGCGCTTTGGCACCTAGGCTGGAAGGCTGGTTTAATTCTTACTTGCTGCTCTCCTGACAAAAACGCCGCAGGGGTTGTGTATTCCCCCTGATATCTTCAAACGCGCTATGGACCGACTATGAGGCGATTTAAAACGCTCCTGCGTACTAGTTTATCTTGATGATATTTTAGTTTTCAAGAACTTTTACTGAACACCTAGAATAACTTAGGCAAGTCTTCCAGTAGTTACAGCAATCATCATTAAAACTAAAGATATCAAAATGCTCTTTCTTTCAGAGTGAGATGAATTTTTTGAGCCATAAGGTAGGTAAAGCTGGAACATAATGGATGACAAGGTCCTGGCCATTTCCAAAATGGCTTCCCCTAAATCCCTATGAGATGTACAATTTTTTTAGGGATGAGGGATATTATCGCCAGTTCATTTTCCACTTAGCTGAGACCTCTGAGCCTCTTGTATATTTATTAAAGAAAGGGATACCATTTTATTGGAAAGAAGAGCAACAGCAGGCCTTTGAAATATTATGCGTTTCTCTATATCACTCTCCAGTACTTATACATCCCAACTTTAAAACCCTTTCTCCTTTTTACTGATGCTAGTGATATAGCCATCAGAGCCATCCTATCTCAGCATGAGAAAAAACTTGGTGAACCATTTATCGACCACTATAGAAAAACTCTAACCAAAGCTGAACGGAACTATGGCATTACAGAACGTACATGCCTGGTGATATTACTGGCTATTAAGCATTTACCCTTTTCTATATGGGAAACATTCCATTATATTTACTGACCATGCTTTCCTGCGATGATTACAGCAAATGAAGGACCCAATGGGAGGTTAGCTGATGCGTATTAAAATTTCAAAACTACGAGTTTTCCATCAAACACCAACCAGGGCCCATACACCAAAAATGCAGCTTAACTATCTGGCTGGCCATTTTAACTTTAACTGCCTTTAAAAGAATCAATTTTATGACCTCTTAACTCAATTACACTTATGGAAAGATTTATCCCCTACCTATAAAAAGGAATTATCAAAAAATTGGTGGGTCTTCAAGTCAAAAATGGCCAATTGTGCAAACTTGTGTCCCAAAAATGGGTGCCCTATGTACAGCCTTCAGAGTGAACTGACATTATATTGGAAGGACATTGGCAAGATGGCCACGGTGGAGTTTGGAAAACTTGCCAGTGGCTCAAGACTCAATATTACTGGGAAGGAATGATTGTTACAATCAAAAATGTATTGGAGTCCTTCCTGAAATGCTAAGTCAAGCCAGACTCAATCCCCGGTCACAGCACCCACTGGTTCCACTCTATGAACACTTCCATACTATTAGTATTGATGCTGTGGGGCCTCTCCCTCAAGCCTCAAATGGTCTACAGTTCCTCCTCCTAGCTGTGGATAATCTAACCAAGTGGTTGAAGATATATCGCTATCTTCCACTTCAGCAAAAGCTACAGCCACCTTCTTATATAATCATATTATTACCAGCATGAGTGCCCTCACATAATTCTCTAATAATGGGCAAAATTTCTGATCATGACTGGTAAAAGATTTAGACTACTTGATGGGAACCACACAGGTATTTTCCACTCCCTGCTATCCTGCCACCAATGGAATGTAAGAGAGGGTGAATGATATCTTATTAGTCACCCTTAAGAAATTGCTACAACCGACCCACTGAACTGGCCCCAATATTTACATAGTGCAGATCTGGCCTATCAAATAACTACTACTTAATCACAAAGATGTCACCCTTCCAGGTTTTGTATGGAAAAAATCCCCAATTGCCCTCCAGAAGCAGGCCATGTTATATCAGGCATCCCCTGATGCCCCTGAAGTCACTATGCGATGAATTGCCAATGAAATCATCTGATTCTAGCCTCTAGCTTCTGAGAACTTATAAGCCACCACTGTTAGAGAAACAAATCAGTTAATGATAAGCATGACCCCCCGCACACCTTTCGACTGGGTAACCTAGCTTTCTTCTACCATCATCAGCCTGGAGGTCATGACCATAAATTGGGAACCAACTGGTTAGGGCCTTACAAGGTTCTTTATAAGCAGGGAAACGAATACTTCATCACAGAGGTCGCTCATAGTACAGTAGTAAACTGCGTTTATAGTTGTTTTCTCCATCCATTTACCCCCTATGATAAGATCTAGAGGGAAATTGTTGAGATTCCAACTCATATTGAAGATTTGTATAAGATATATAATAGGAATTGAACCCACACTGGCCAAATAGCTAGGCCCTTATCTGGGATAATTTCCGATGCCATATCATGCCCTAGTATTGGAATTCAAAACCGATCTATGATTAGAGGAAACAAATTGGAACAAAATGACTAAATTACCTCTGAATTCCTGAATTGTATGAGTCAATATCTTAGCTTGAGAACTTAATAAACAAAACTCCCATATATGATGTTTGGACTAGATTAAAGATTACACTTTTATCTTCTTTTTGCCTAATTTAAGTTAAAATTAGTTATACAATTATTTGGACATGCCTATCCAGACAAAGTATCTGGAAAAGACTTCTCGACCAAGAGAAGCAAAAACATGTAGGCCAGAACCCTGAAACTTCAGGTCTCCTGGCCAAAAATATTATGGATACGTGACAATGCCCCAATGAACCCAACAGTGCTCCTGAAGCAACACAGCCTCAACTGCGGCAGAAGATGCATTGCATGCAATAATATAGTTTTTAGAGGGGTCTTTGTGCTTAAAGGATGAGGTCACAAAAACACCTCCTAAGTTAATTTGAATGCCTGCTGGCACTTGAGCATTTAAAAAGGGGGACGTTATTGCCCGTGAATGGATGGAGAGGGGCAGCTAACTGGGGTAGGGCGGAAGAAAATTTCTCTAGGAATATAATAGTGCCCAAGAAGCTTCTCAATTGCTCTTTGGGTTGTTGGTGTTGACCATTCGTTGATGGCATCCAGTTTGCTGGGTGGAATGGTGTACCCAATTCTAAGATGAGGTTACCCAATAATGTGACTTTTTCCTTTAAATTTACATTTTGAAGGCTTGACAAACAGGTCCACCTTATGCAAGACAGCCACTATCAATTCAAGTCCTTTGAAAGTTGTTCAGGAGTAGGGGAGTGTACCAAGATATTAAAAATATATATGATCACGCAGGTGAACTGGAGATTACACAGCACACTATTGATCATCCTTTGGAATGTTACAGGCGCATTCTTAAGCCCTTAAGGCATAACTCGAAATTGCAATATGCCTATTTTTGTCTAGATAGCGGTAAGCCTTTCCTGACCTTCTACGCCTAAATTTGATTTAAAACTTAACTAAAATTAAGTTTTAGAACATGCGTGTCTTAGCAATCACTTGCTAATTGTCTGTTCTAAAGGCAGTGGGTAGGGGTCGTGGGTCATAATATTGTTAAGGTGGATGTAATACACACAAAGATGAAGGGAACCATCCTCTATCTTGGTAAAGAAAATGGGAGAGGCAACAGGTGATGTTTTTATGAACAACCAACTCTACATGTGCATGTCATCTAATTCATTTATTGAGGGAAGCCTTTTCCTCCACTGTATGCGGGTAAAGTGGGAAGTCTATCATCATCACCTGCACCATAACCTTAAACTTTAAATCAAGTTTCTTATGTGGGGGAAGGCGGTCCGCCTTCTTGTAATCAAAAGTACTTTGATATCCCATCAACGCCTTGGGAAAATCTGTCAGGAGATCCACAGGAGAAATGAAAGATGTAACCGATCCATGGCCTTGAGTTTTAGTAAGAATACCTATAAGGGAAACTTGCCATCCACCTGACCGTTGGAGAACAACAGCTACTAGATTTAAAGTGAATATCACATGCTGCTGGCGCCACCAACTCACACAAATTTACCAGAAACACAAGGTTGGGAATTTCTGAAAAGCGATCACATAAACTCAACTGGTGAATCAAGAAGGGCACTGAGTGTCATACATTATAGGATGGCTAGAAGGGTGATAAGACGACCATCACCGCTAGACCCAAGTCCATTTTAGATTAAGCTGCTGAGCCAACTCCAACTCATAAAGTTACCCGCTGCTCCAGTATTGACCAAGGCGCCTTTAGACACCAGGTATGCAATGATAACTATTTCCATTGGCAATTAAAAAGTGTATGCGGAATTCTGTTTATTTGCAGATATGGTCATTACTTATGACACTAAAGAGACTACAACCAAATTAGGGGGAAGAGCAGGTTCTTTTAAAGGAGCAAATTGGGGCGAACAAGGAGTTGGGTCCCTTCCTCTTCAGGCTGGACTTCTAGTGATTTACAGACAGGTGATGCGGGATAAACCACTTGGGCTCAGGGGCGGGTCAAACCCTGGAACCAATACTAATACTAATTATATTTCAGGATCAAATCCAGAGGCTATGTGGAAGACCAATCATGAATTTTCCAACATGAGGGCGGGGAGTGTGGCGGAGAGATGCATTACTGGAAGTCGCTGACTTGTAAATTTTGATTAACTGTTCCCGTAGGGGTGGACCAAACAAATGTGATAAGCAGAGGCAGAATCCAACGCAGTTCAGAAAATTGCTTGGTGTACATCACCTGGGAGATCAAGCGCTGGGGCATGCTCGCAGAAGGCCGCAACTAAAGAAACCATGCTAGGGTCTTTGGCGATCAGGTAGTGTAATTGAAAAAATGTTTGGAATGAGGTACAGGGTGTTTCAAAGATGCGCATACTGCTGTGACCAAAGAGATGGGGTCACCTGCTAATTAGCAAACTCAGAAGGCCTCACACCCACCAACAACCTTCGCCTTCAACCTCATACAAAAGGAAACGCACTGATGAGCAATGGTTAGTAAAGAGGCATTGTTTGGTGCAATTACATATTGCATTTTCACCTCAGCTGGCGTCGATGACTTGATTTGCAAAGTCTTGGGATGGAACGCCTAAATCCCCTACTTGAGGATGAGCTAAGAGAAAGTAGTGGCAATGGGGCGACACTACCATGGAAGAATTTCCCCAAAGCTATCCAGAAGCTGCTCACAAAATTAGCGAAAGACCAAACAATTAACAGAAGGCAGACTACTGACTGCACGTTCATTTAATAGAGGGTGACCACTGCAACACCCATCTCTATGAGGAGAGCGAAAAAGCCTGGATTCAATGGAATGTCAAACTGTCAGTGTTGAGATTCTTATATAAATGGAAGATAAGCCATAAGTACCATGGAAGATTGGCTAGAATCCTCTGACCATGAAATTCAGTTTACAAATACATGGGCAACTTGGGATGTGGCGATATTGAGTCAGGAAAGATAGTTATTGGATCACTCTAAATAAAGCAATAATGTAATGTAGATATATATGAATATTTAGTAGATCGCATTACTCTAAGGCATAAGGGAATTTAATAAAAGTATACTCTGCTGGAGCCAATGAGAATATGGGTGGGCCAAAAAAGTCTAAGCCAAAGGAGTGGTATTGACTGAAGTCACAGATCTATAAGTGAGATGAGGCGATTGTATGGAGATGTATTGTTAGTAGAGAAGAGAGAGCGGAGCAGAGAGTATCTTCTTAAAATATTAGGTTATATAAAGAGGTGTCGTTGAGGCGATTGCTCCATATTCTATATTATAAGCTTGTTCCAAGTTTTGCTTTCTCCATAGCATCTGTCTAATTGCTCAGTGGTCTCAACCCTGCGCAAAATCTTCTGGCATATAGCAAGTATTTGAAAATTATGAAATTCAGAGAGAAGGAAGATAATGTTTAGACTGGACTTATAATTTGATTGCAAAACCACCCAAAAGGCGAGCCAGAATGCCTGAGGCATTGCCGCTCAAATGGCTTTGAAATGTACTGGGATATGATAGATGATAATACGCTGACAGACTACAAGCATAAATTGAAAACCAGTAAGAAACCAGCCCGCTGTAGCTCCAGACCCAACGGGTTTAGGCGTGGGGAGTTGCAAGATTGGATTGGGTAGTTTGGGGCTCCCCATGGGGAAACTATGCTTGACAACATTGGAGAGGGGGCAGATCCTCGCCTGGAGAGGAGATAGCTGGTCCCACACGAAACTGATATCCTGCTGGTAGATGGACTGCAATTGAGAAGAGTTACACAAAAATCTTCAAACAACAAGCCCAATAAACTGCAGTAGGAACTAAAGTTACTGTTATAACTGGGATTGCACAGTCAATAAGAGGCCTGAGAAGCCACATTGGGGATGTCACAGGTTTCAAAAAAGAGAAATTTAGATTTATTCAAATAGAATTTGACCATGGGAAGATTCTTAATGAATTTTAGTAAGAAAATTGACCTTCAATTTCCTCAGTATGTTACGACTGCTTAAATAGATGATCAAATTGGGAATAGCTTATAAAAGCACAGGAACTTGGCCTCAAAAATATGGGCTACCCGGTGAGCTTTGAGAAAGAGGGGGTGTTGAAACAAACTTAAAGTGAAAAAACTTCAAAAGATCCAGATGTGGGAATTTTTCACTTTCAGTCTGTCCATTAACACCCAAACTACCAATTTTCTTTGGTTCTAATGTCTAGAGCAATGGCGTCTCGCTGACAGGCAGCAGGAACCTCCCAAGGCCACCCCATGTAAGGGCAGTCCCATGAGGTTGAAAACAGGTTAAGGTGTCTAACCCGTTCAAACCCAGTTGCTCCAGCATTCATTTGGCCAATCAAGATTTATTATATGGAGATTCTGATTATTTTTGAGTGAGTTTAGAACTGTCAGCAACTTTCTGATGGCTTATGCCATCGCGAGCTTTGACAAAGATTCAACTCTTTACACTTCATTTACCAAAAGTATGAACCCGTTGGGCTTTGTTGTCAAGGGTTTGGAGCTCTCAGACATTAATGTTAAAGGCTTGTTGCCCTCGACTTTAAATGTGCCTTTTTCTCTATGGGGATGCCAACTTTCTGATATCTTAGCACAAATTCCCTCAATTCTCTTTACTCTTTCAGCTGAAGTATATGTGGGGATAGGTGGCGTGGTTACCAAAGGGAGAGCTGTTACCCATCGCACATCCACTACATGGGTGAGATTGCCCTGTGAGATGAGAAGGGAAGATGGCCTTCACGGACCCATTTTTGATAATTACAGGAAAGCCACCTGTCCAAGTGGAAGGGACGCTCTACAGACTTACAAGTACTGTGCCCAATTGAACCAAAAAACAAGACTTTCCATCCTTCATTGTTTTTAACTTGAGTAAGCCCTCACTCAAGTGATTGACTTAAGATAAATTTCCCCAATTTAAAGTATTATAAATTGAACGGGTCTCAAAACTCCATTTTTCAATCAATCAAAATGAACAATATAATTTCAATGGTACTGGTGCATTTTGACGCCTCAAAGTTACCCTCATCTGACCATCATGTGCACCTGCAGGACCAACTTGAGTATATCTTAACTTTATCAAAGTTAATCTAAAGTATGCATTAAGACGGGCAGGCCTGTCAAATTTCATCTTCTTGGCCTTCTCACAAATAGTATTATCCTTACAATATTTCCCCTCAAGTGTGTCATTTAACCATGACATTACACGCCTATTATGTTGGGGCTCCAAACATCCTTCAGTGGCTTCAGCCAGGGATAAGTTCTTATGAGCAGACCAGCTTCATGGAGGCGACAGTTGGTTTGGCCTTGGGTCTTGCTGTATTGGGAAACGCATGTGGAACGCATCAATGAGGTCTTGGGAATGAACATACAAATGCTGAACTCATCTGTTCTCCGCTGTATCGAACCCTATATACAACACCAAGTACTTCAGTCTTCTTTTGACCCAACAAAAATACCACCTCCTCTACTTGTTACAGTGGGGTCCCTTAACCAAGTTATGTCTCTAGAGTCTTCTGGAGGTTGACCCTCAAACAAGAACAGCTTGCTCTTATGGAACACCACTAAGACCTGAAACGATGAGGGGAGTCCAACTGATATGAGACGAGACCCACCTTTCTAGCAATGTGGAAAGGTCCTATCCTTTTTGGGCCCAGTTTTCTGTAAGAGTACTTAACAGTATTATTTTTATCAGTCAGCATCAATAGATCTCTTTTCTTATAAGCTTTCCCCACCCGCCTCTTCCCATCTACGTTCTTCTTATATATCTTCATGGAAGCCTTCAATTGGTGTTGCCCAATTGATGTACCTTCTTGATGGACTTGGTGAAGTCCACCACCGCTTCTATAACTGACCCACCGATGGTTTTGTTAATAAATGAAGGGCTAAAACAATAATTGGCGAACAAGAGAGAGCACCCAATGGTTCATGTTGAGCGTTGTTATAGTTAAAATGAGCCGGAGTAAGATTGGAAGAACAATCAGAATGGTCAGCTGCAGTTTAACATTACAAAAACTGCTCTGAGCGCTGGTTCACTTTTTACGTCCGCCCATTTAGTGGGGGTAGGAAGTGGAGTAGCACAGACGACTCTTAAATATTTTTTATAAACTCCTCTCAAAACACAGATGTGAACTGGGGTACGCGGTCACTAATAAACTTCCTAGGAAACCAAATGGAGGAAAAACACATTTAAAACAAAAAGCCTTGTCATCCCATTCACTTTTTTTGTGGTGTTATAAGTAATGAAATGGGAGAATTCATAGCCCAGTCCACCACTACCCTGATAGCGTCATAGCCCTCAGAAGCAGGTAACTCCTCAAAAAATCAATTAAAGGAAAGTCCAGGGCCTTTTTGTCCTTTGAAATGGACCAACAACCCCGTGAGAGGCCGGCAATTTGGCTTAATACTATTTATGATCAGGCACTCCTTACAATACCTGGCAACGTTTGCGACCACCCCTTTCAGTTTTAGGTATGGCGGATAAGCTCCGATGTCTTCCTTCCTAGGATGTCCTACATTGATGCCGTCATGGTGCTCCTTAATCACTTCAAGATGAAGGGGCCATCAGGAACCCATAACACCATGGAACCATAATTTGTCCTCTTTACATGGTACCACTTGTTGGTATCACCCCAATCCAACTTGAATTTGATGAGAACAATAGCATATACAAAGATAAAGACTGGGAAAGTATGACCCTCCTTAACATACTGGACTCCTCCAGTTTCTCTAGAGCAGTAAGAATCGGCATGCCTACTGAGGAGGTTGGTTGCCCAGACGCAATTTTAAATGGAGGATCACCATGTGGGTGTTGTGCAACAAACCTCCTTGGGATCAGATGACAACGCAAGGTTTTGGCTTAGAGCATCAGCCAAACCAATATTCTGTCCTTTATAAACTCATAGGAGAACACAAATTGAGACAAGGTCTCATGCCACTAGGTTTGTTAGGGGGGTCAGGACATGAGGCGTACGTTGATATAAGTGTAAGTCCTGGAGACCAGCCCATGCAACTGAAGAGGGAGCAACACCCTTCCGAACAAAAAGAGCTTAAAGGGCCAAGTGGACCCTCTGTCGCAGATGAGTGACTTGGTGCATGTGGTAGACAAGCGTTAGGTGACTGATCTACCCACAAAGATAACCTGTTACCATCCCTTCCCCTCCTCAACCATGGTAAGTTTAATAAAGGGTGCCTACAGAGAGATTATGCACAACAGAGTCCATGGGCAGGCCCCTGGAACCCCCAGTCCCCAGGCAAACTATGTTAAAATTTTGAGGAGATAGCACCCACCAACATCGGATCCTGGTATGCAAATTCTGGGCTGGGGAGCCGATATGGACTGGATGGTGCCAGATTCAGGTCAGGGAACAACTCAGATCTCAAACCAGTCACCAAACGACTCAAACCAGTTGATTAACTCTCCATGATGGATCTGGGAAGTTCAGATCGCACAGGTAGCCCAATTAAGAGTTCAATTTAGATTTTGAACAACTCAGCCTGCGTCCCCTGCCTCCCAGGACAAATCTTGAGAAACCAAATTATATGAACAGCCAACGTGGATAATCATGACCTGAATTGTCACCATTAACTTGGTTTATTACTAGAAATGTGGAAAATTTGCAAAAGTTTTTTTGATTTTTGCCAATATTTCAAGCTTTCCTCCACCCCCTCCCTGCCAGCCAACCAAATCCCAGTGCTGAACCACAAACGACCAATCCCATAATACCTACATTATGCAACTCACCCAGTACTTAAGGCAACTGCCCTTCCCAGGGCGGTTGTCAGCTCATTCTCTTATCTTCCTACACTTTGCACTCAATAAAATCCTTGATTACCCAATATATCTTGCCACAGCCTCTGTCCACTTTACTTTTAATTAATAATTTCACTGATCAATATGGTGAAGCATGCCATTGTCCGGGTCCTTATCCCAGTGTTAGCTGATTGGATTATATGATCACTTATCCCTGCCACATGGCTCGGATCATGAATGTAATAAACCAGCGTGCCCCTGACAATGAACCTGCTGTCCCTTTTAAAATCGTGCATCCATTTAATGAAAACCTCCCATCCACTCTACTACTGAAATTTTAAAACTTCTCCCCAGTTGGAGAAGCACCAGAGTGAACCTGCTTAACCAATCGCGGCCTTGGGGCCCACACCTGGCTTGGCCGCTGATGGTTCAGCCCACCTGTGGGGCCTGGAGCACCCCATTCAGGGGAAGATCGGCCCCAACCCCCTTTGCAGGTCACATTCCTCCTCTGATCTCACCTCTGATCATGCAATGGCCCCTGCGTCACCTCTCGCTAGCATGCAAGCTCACTTGTTCAAATCTGAAGGTCAGCAACTGTGAAACCTGGAGAAGTCGTCATCCTCCCTGCCTCTCCCACCCTTGGGGGTTGCCCCTGCAATACTTGCGGTTGCCCCATTGCAACCATCTTTTTTGCCTTGAGAACTTTGTATGTTAATGAACTTTTACTTTCCACACATACCCAATAAACTCCACTCCTAAAGTCGCTCAGACCGCTGAGCCTATGGCATTCTGAGCTCTCCACTGGTTGCTCGTGCACATGACTGAAATCTCAATATAACTCTTATCAGCTGAATCCAGGACATAATGAACCAACCTGTAATCTCAGCCTTCTCCGCCCTCCTCGCTGGCATTGGCAAAGCGTTCGCCTACGCACTCACTCTAAATGTGCTATCCCTTTGCAGCCTGGTCTTCTCCTGCTGGTCAGTGGCCTTGTTCATCTGAGCTTGCTGACAGACTTCGTTAAAGTGGTCTACACCCTGCTGAGCCCTGGCAACAAGTGTCACCCCATCAGTTAACATGATAACGATGGGGGTTCCCATGTCTCATCTGATGAGGTGGTTGAGCAAATCCTGGGTGTCTTGGTGGAACTCCAGGTGCGCTTTAATGCTGATGATGTAAAAACCCCGCTTCCCTCTGATGCCCAGCAGAGTGTGGCCTTCCTAAGCGCCCTGGATGGGGATAACCATTATTAGGTCAGGAGAGTGCTCCGCTCTGCTGCTAAGTCTGGTTATCCCACCCCCTTGCTTGCGCTGGTCACTTCAGCAGTCCAGGCCCTGAGTTAAGACCAGCGCGCCTTCTCCATCTTTTCACATTGGGACAGATAGCTATGTACCTACTCTCCCTGACCAAAGCCTTTGCGGTCCTGGCACCCACTGTGCCAATCCCTCCCAAAAATTCCAGCTCCGCCTTCCGAGCTTCCTTGGACCCCGCCATGGCTGCTCATGAATCTTGGGACCCTCTCCCTGTGTCTTTAGAAATATATTCTCTGTGGCCCGTGCAAATAGGGCTAGGCCTTTAATATCCCTACATGTGTTGTTGCAGCTCTTGTGTTCCACGTACTACCCCTCCCCCTGCCAGTGGATGCAGTCAAGGGAGGCATACCCCTGGGCTTGCCGCCCTTTGCCCCCCTCTGTGGCCACCTCAGGTATCTCCCCCTGGTGGAACACCTACCTATAGCACCCCCAGTACTCACCCCTGATCAGTAGGGTCGCCCATTGGGCACCCAGAGCTCTGAGTCTGTTCAGGTTGGCACTATTGTCCCCCTGGTTGACCCTGACTCCCCCTGAAGAGGGTTTTTAGGCGTTTTCATCAAGCCTCGCCTTCCCTTTTGGGATAAGGAGGAAGCAAAATCTTTCCCCAGTTACAAACCAGCCCAGAGCCTCCTGGGCAAACTCTTTTGATAATGGGTCATGCCCCTCCTCAGCTGCCCTATCTCTTGCTCATCCCAATAAAGAGGATCAAGCTTACTTCCTATTCTTTATTTCCATTCCCTCAGAAATGGGCGAGATCACACCACAAGCCCTTCTTGACATGGAAGCGGCGGGCAATTTTATCGATCTCAGTGTGGCAAGTTCCTTAGACCTGGCAATGGAGGATGCTTCGACTATCCTGGACGCCTCATCAGAGCACATGAAGTCCTACCGCATCTGATGCCTCTTGCACTTCTCCGTTCATGATTTTGGGATTTGTGACACTTCTCAGCTGTACAGGATTTTCTCTATCCTGTAATTCTGGGGGTGGGCTGTTGGCACCGTCAGCAGGTCCACATTAACCTTGTGAATAACTCCTTTTTGTTCACGAACCTTAAGCTGAGCAGAAAGTTTCCTCAGTTAGAAACCCTTCCCCCTTGGCACATCTCTTGGCTCCATCTCCCCTCCTAATCCCACTCCAAAGGACCTCTCTTCAAACTTACCTTCCTTCCGAACCCCTATAAGGCTATCCTCAAAATGTCACTGGTATCTAAGCTTCCCCTAAACTCTATGTATGTTATGTCATTCCAGCTGATGGTCAACTTAGTCAAAATCAACTGCCTCCTCTACCCTAAATGGAGAAAGGGGACAAGGATTTGGGGATTTGGCTAAACGATATGTTAGAGAAGGGGTGAATCATCAAGAAATCTTCCCCTGTCGCCTCACCCATAATTTTTACTAGGAAAGTGGATGGCTCCTTGCGCCTTTGTGTTGACTATGGCAACCTCAACAACACTACTTTCCCCAATTCATACCTCCTTACCCTTAGAGCATACCATTGCCCAAGCCATTGCCAAGTCCTGAATCTTCTTGAAGTTGGACCTGGTGAGCGCCTTTAATCAGGTGAGGGTGTTGAGGGGGCAAGAGTAGCTTACAGTTTTCCACTTTGACGTGATGGGGGACTTGCGCTTATCATGCGCTGTGGCCTACATTTGTCAGTATCCTGATCCATTCCACCACCCCAGAACAACACGCCAAGGATCTAGAAGCAGTTGTGTCAGCCCTCCACAAGGCAGGACTCTTCGTGAAACCCTCCAAGTTTGAATTCTTCAGGTTTGGAGTGATCTTTTTATGCAACCTTGCCTTGAAGGATGGCTATTCTGTCCACCCCTGCAAGCTTGAGTCTATCCAGTCTTGGCCCAACCCAACTACGCAAGTACATCTTCGTGCTTACTTGGTACTGTCGCCTTTTTGAAAAATTCTCCCCAGCCCTCGCTCAACTGGCGGCACCCCTCCACCACCCACTAGGAAGAATGCCCCTTTTAAGTGGTCCAACGTTTGCTAGCAGGGCTTTGAGTCTATTAAGGAGTTTTTCCTCACAGCCCCAGTCTTGCGTTATGCTGACAACTCTCGCCCCTTTATATTATTTTGGGATGCCTCGTCAGTGGCAGTAGGCGCCGTTCTTCTACAGGAACATGAGGGATTTAAACACCCAGTAGCCTATTACTCATGCAATTTCACCTCAACAGAACAAGCGTGTCCAATATATGATAAGGAGCTTGCAGCAATGACGTGGTCAATAACCCACTGTTAATACCTCCTGCAGGTTGCTCAGCATGCAATCACCGTTCAGACAGATCACAAGGCTTTACTATACTACCACAAACCCCAGAAGCTAGACACTGACAAACTATCACTTATCAGGATTTATGTGTGTTTAACTTCAGCTATGAATTTATAAAGGCCCCTTGATTATTTTGCCAGGCATGCTCAGTCAAAATCTCTCCCTTTCACCCAATAGTGGGGGAGGACCAGCTAGATTCACAACTGTAGTGCACCCCTCCCAAATCCTCACCTTGGCCCCCTACGGTAGAATTAACTGACTTGGCCCCAGATGTACCACTCCTCCTCCATGTCCTCTCCTCCCAAACCTGTTGCCCCAAAGTAATAGAGCTTTAGCTGACTTAGAGTCTACGAGTCATAAGAGAGCTCCATTTACCTTGTAGGAGGTAACAATCTAGTTCCTCTATTTGGTTTGAGTTTCCCATCCTTACGAAACCATGTTATCAAGGAACATCATGTCCTCCAGAAAATTGGGCTACCCATTTCTAAAAAATGTGCGGATCTCATAAAGAGAACTTAGAACTAGCCTTTTTCCTCAAAGGACAATCTCACCGAAATCTCCCGTTGTGTCACCTGCACCCAGGTGAGATCTGAGTGTTCCAGGAAGAAAGGGCTGCTACACCCTCTGCAGCAGGCTGAGGGCCCATGGACCTCTGTCTTAGTGGAATCATCGTGTAGATCCCACTTTCCTGTGGCTCAGATGCTATCATAGTAGTTATAGGCCGACTTACTAAGTTTTCGCTCTTTATTCTGTTTCTTATCTATTAATTCAGTGGAGAATGCAAATTTGTTTGTCAACCATTTCTTTGCCATGTTCAGCCTCCTCAAGGAGATAGCAAGTGACAAAGGACCCCAGTTTACTGCCCAGTTGTGGGAAGAGCTGTTAACCCAGCTAATCATCAAGCCCTAAAAATACACTGCCTACCACCTCAGTCTGATGGTCAGACTGAGCGGGTTAACCAGGCATTGAGCAGAACTTGTGCTGTTATGCAACAGCCTTACAGACATCTAGGTCAAAGATTTGCCCCTAGAACAGTTTTCATACAAATACCCACATTAACAGACCACAATCTCCCCCTTTGAGGCTACTCTGGGGTACTACTCTTCCTTTTAAATTAGCCCCAGCTCTCCTCAGCAGTTGACGCAGCTGAGGACCTTGAAAAACTCACCCTGCGAGACACACAACCTGGTCTGAAAACACTTAATGAATTCTATAATGACTAAAAGAAGCTTGCTGATAGAAGTTCCTTCACGGACATGAGATTGAAGTCATTCATTTAATAATGTTAGCCACTCACAACCTCCCCCAGAAGGCCACCACCATAAGCTAGCAGCCAAATTCTCAGGACCCTTCAATTTGAGAAGGATTTAGGCAATGGGGCCTACCATTTGAAACTCCCCACGCATTGGAAGCAGCATAATGTCTTCCAAACCTCCCTCCTAACCCCTTCAAAGGGGGAAGGCCAACATATCCAGAACCAATTGTTGTTGGAGGATCCCAGGAATTGGAGGCGAAGACTATTCTGGCTTCCTGGAGTTCCCGATGATCCATTGAATACCTGGTCACCTGGAAAGTCTAACCCTCATACAATAACAGCTGGGTGAGTGCACGTGACTGTTAAAACTTCAAGGACCTGATGAAGAATTCCACACTTCCCACCTGGCAGCCCCCATCCCCCCAGAAGATCGTGGCATTGTGGCAATAAAGCAACCAGAGCAGTACAAACATTATGCCTTGATCTATGCCCCTCGTGGTGGAATCCTCCTATCAAAAAAGACAAGGGTAGTGTAAGTCATGGAGACCAACCCCTGAAGCTGGATAGGGTTAAACATCCCTTCCGAAGAAAAAAAGGTTCCAAGGGCCAAGTAGACCCCTTGTCTCGCTGTGAAACTTGGCGCACATGGTAGACGGGCATAGGGTTACTGCTCCCCCCAAGGATAACCTGTTACCACCCCTTCCCCCTCCTCAACCATGGTAAGTTTAATAAAGGGTGTCTACAGAGAAATCATGCACAACAGAGGCCACGGGCAGGCCCCTGGAACCCCCAGTCCCCAGGAAAACTATGTCAAAATTTTGAGGAGATAGCACCCACCAACATCGGATCCTGGTATGCAAATTCTGGGCTGGGGAGCCGATATGGACTGGATGGTGCCAGATTCAGGTCAGGGAACAACTCAGATCTCAAACCAGTCACCAAACGACTCAAACCAGTTGATTAACTCTCCATGATGGATCTGGGAAGTTCAGATCGCACAGGTAGCCCAATTAAGAGTTCAATTTAGATTTTGAACAACTCAGCCTGCGTCCCCTGCCTCCCAGGACAAATCTTGAGAAACCAAATTATATGAACAGCCAACGTGGATAATCATGACCTGAATTGTCACCATTAACTTGGTTTATTACTAGAAATGTGGAAAATTTGCAAAAGTTTTTTTGATTTTGCCAATATTTCAAGCTTTCCTCCACCCCCTCCCTGCCAGCCAACCAAATCCCAGTGCTGAACCACAAACGACCAATCCCATAATACCTACATTATGCAACTCACCCAGTACTTAAGGCAACTGCCCTTCCCAGGGCGGTTGTCAGCTCATTCTCTTATCTTCCTACACTTTGCACTAAATAAAATCCTTGATTACCCAATATATCTTGCCACAGCCTCTGTCCACTTTACTTTTAATTAATAATTTCACTGATCAATATGGTGAAGCATGCCATTGTCCGGGTCCTTATCCCAGTGTTAGCTGATTGAATTATATGATCACTTATCCCTGCCACATGGCTCGGATCATGAATGTAATAAACCAGCGTGCCCCTTACAATGAACCTGCTGTCCCTTTTAAAATCGTGCATCCATTTAATGAAAACTCTCCCATCCACTCTACTGCTATTTCCAAAACCGATCCCCTTTTTGAGAAGCACCAGAGCGTCCCTGCTCCACTGATTGAGGCCTCAGGGCCCATACCTGGCTTGGCTGCTGATGGTTCAGCCCACCTGTGGGGCCTGCAGCACCCCATTCAGGGGAGGCTCATCCTTAACCCTTTAACGACTCACATTCCTCCTCTGATCTCATCTCTGATTGCACGGTGGCCCTGCATCGCCCCTCTCTGGCATGCAAGCTCACTTGTTTAAATCTGAAGACCTGCAACCGCAAGCTCAGGAGGAGTCATCATCCTCCCTGCCTCTTCCACCCTTGGGGTCGCCCCTGAAAGACTTGTAGATGCCCCATTGCAACTATCTGGTATACATTGAGGCCTTTGGTAAATATTTTTTTCTTTCCTCACGTTTTCAATAGAATTCTACTCTTACCAGTCAATCAGATCGCTATGTCTATGGCATTCTGGGTCTCAACTGGGTTCTCGCGCACCCTGCTGGGAGCCTAGTCTAATTCTTATCAGCCGATTCCATGACAACAAGAGGGCACTGTGATCTATGTGGACACAGAATGGCTGGGAAGAACCATGTAACTGATGATGATAATAGGTTGATGCCTCCATTACTGCTAGGAGTTCTTTGTCATAAACCTTATAACTTAACTCTGCCAGGGACATCTTCTTAAAAAATATCTCATGGGATGCTCAATTCCATTTTTTCTCACAAGAGTGCAGCAGCAATGGCAAAATTGGAAGTATCTAGCCACTATGAATTCAACTCAAGATCAACGTGATGGAGAATTAAAGTGGACAGCAGAGTACACTGTACTTCTTGGAAGGCATCCTACAGTGCATGAGACCACTAAAGAACTTTGTCACCACTGGTCATATATAAAGGCGCCGCTGCCTCAAAAATCTTGGCGTAAGCTTTTAAGTAAGAAATATGCCTCCAAAAGCTCCTCAACACTTTAACCAAAATTGGTGTGAGCCACTCTCAAAAAGCCTTCTCCTTGTCTGTAGTAATCATATTGCCTTAGTTGAATATAAGGCTGCCCAGAAATGCAAACTGCAACTTTCAAAGCTCGCATTTACTTATCTTTAGGACCAGCTTAGCTTCCCTCAAAAGCTCAACTACTTGCAGCAGGTGGATTGCAAGTGACCCTGGATCTAGGGTAGACACCAGAATGTCATCCATGTAGACTATTGCGCATACGCCCAACAACTCCCCCTATGAGATGCATCAATATGAAGTTGGAAAATTGCAGGTTCATTTTTAAGCCCAAAAGGCATGACCCAGAACTGAAAAATCTTCTTTCTGCTCCAGAATGCAGTGAGTCACTCCTTGCTTTCTCTTGACACAAATCTGATTGAAAGCAGTCAAGAAAATCCATTTGGAGAAGACCTTGGATCTATCCACATAGCAAGAAATGGTTGCCACTACTAAGATGGGATGTAGATCTGGGATGGTAACATTGTTTAGTTGCATAATCTACGCTGAGGAATAGAATCCCACCTGCTTTTTCCAAAAAAAGAGTTGATCACAGTGGGGAACTCTGATAAAATATGGACCCTTTACTAGCTGCTCCATGACTAACACATACAAAGCTGCCTCTATTCGTAAAGTTAAAAGTTAGATAGGAGAAGAAAATGCACACCTTGTCCACTGTGTTCTTGAAGTAAAAATTAAACCTATAATGCTCTGGAAAAGCAGGTTTAGAAGCCACACCAAGGAAGGCCCCAACACTTCCAGAAAAGAAGGTAGGGGCATTTCTGAAGCAAGCTTCATCAGGAGTGCAAGGATAATTTCGTGTACATTTGATGATTGGGGAAAATTGCCTTAAGGGTCTCCTTCCTACATGAGGATTACATAACCACTATTCCACCTTCTAGAGATAAAATCAAGGCTTTATCCTTAAACTGGTTCGGCTATCAAACTTTCTCCATCACTCCAAGCCCAGGGCAAGTGGGTACAGGAGATTTTTGACTGCCCAAAAAGCTGTCAGCCAAATGGTAGTTACCCGCCTAAAAATCAACTGACCCTTGAACCTTCAACGTGGGAATACCCTGGGATGCACCTGACCTAACCATACCCCAGGCTAGTATTGCAACTTGAGATAGTCAGTAAGGTCCATGTCAATTAATTCTTAGAAGCTCTAGTATCCACAAAAATAGTTGCGCTGAATTTACCAGAAGGTGAGGAAAGTGTAGCAGTAGTAGGAATTATTCAAAATGATTTTTATTGATTAGGATAACGCCAACAGTTCACCAGAGGAATTTTCTCTAGACTTAATCAAACCCCAAATAAGAATTTCTCATCAAAGAAGGGGTAAGGGTAGTTTGCAACCATTACCACTGATGTACATACCCCAAAGTACCCTCATTAGCATATTTACCAATATTTAGGAACATTAGCTCTTTCTCAAGCTCTTCTGTTTTTTAATCATCTAGGCGCACAGGCGCAGGTTCATAGGAGTGATGTGATATACAGGAACTATTGTAATACTGGGCTCACAAGAGTCTTAAATGACTCGTTTTTATTAATTAATTTTATTTAAAAACGCGTTTTTGGGCGTCAATGACACAATTCTTAACCTGATAACAAATGATTGTTGCTATTCAATACCATCACTGCTAGGACAACCAACAATGGTTCCACTGGCCCTCAGAAAGATTGTCAGAAGGAAAACCAAATCAAATGAACGATTTACGTTAAATCCAGGGCTAATCCACACCTGAACCCTTGAATTCCACAAAAAGTAGAGGAGTATCAGAGTGGAACTTGCCCCATATAAAAAAACCATAGTTTCTAGTGCCATATTTATAAGGGCAGCTATGGGTGACATCATTGCGGCTAAATTGAATGAAACACTTAAAGATATATGGTTAGACCCCTTTTTGCCTTCAAATTTCCCCAAAGCCAAAAGTAATGAAAGGACAAGATTCCTCCCATTTCAGAGGCGCGCCAAGTTTTTGGGCCATATTTATATGGACATCCCCAGGTAATACAATGAAGGACCAACTACTTGGACCCTTTCCAGTTGGGGCAGGGAAGTCACCCCAAAGTGCTACAATCAGATGATCAAAGTTGGCAGGGGGAGCTTACCATACTGGATTTTCCTCGCAGGAGGAACCAATGTGGCATTGAAAAATGGCGTTTTAACTATGTCAGACACAGGTAAGTCAGGACCCAAATAGATTCATGGGTATATGAGCACCAAAAGCGTAAAATACATGATGCATAGATGACCAATGGAAGGCTGGAAAGCAGTGAAACTGAGTTGCACCGCTTCTGGGAGGCGCTAAAACTTTCTATCGCCTCTGACTTCCACAACACAATTGTCTAACTTTAAAAGACCCCAGCCAGGTCCCTAGGTTGAAGCGACGCAGCCACAAAATGCCAGGAGATAGCAAGTGAGGGTTAGTTTTTTTATAATTAAGTAAAAAGTGGTGGGGAAAATGGAAGACAAAACAATCAGGCCTCAAATGGTCCAAATCCTCCATGTACTCACAGAAATGGTAGGATTCGCACCATGAGCAAAAAAACAGAAAATTCCGAGCTGGCGCACTGCCAAAATGATCACTAATAACATGGCTACAAGCGTCAAAATTACGATGCACAACCAATACACCCTATCACCACCAAGAGAAAGTACTAAATGAAAAAAATCCCACAAGACCAATAGAAGGGTTGGTCATCTAACATCAAAAGCATGTCTACTGATCGAGTTCCTGAAAAAGTGGTGTTGAAGGGCTACCCCACAATCCAGGAACAACCTGCTAGCAAAAATGAAAGAAGGGCCCCGCTAAGGAGGATGGTGCACATAGGTCCCAGGGAAAGGGTTACACAGAATTCATTATCTTTGGCCTCTGGGGGTCATCAAACAGCGCCAAACAAATGCACATAGTTTAAAATAAAACAAACGAGGTTTTATTACTAAAAATGACTAAAGAGAAGGTTAATCATTAATACCATTAGTAACAAAGTGGGGGACTCTTCATCTGTTAGGCAAGGTAATGCGCCAAATTGAACCAATAAACAAAGCTTAAAATCCTTTGTCAAGTTATAACATAAATAAGCCCTCAATATGATTGACTGAAGCTGAATTCTACCAGAGTTGGCATTATTGTAAACTGAACAAACTTAAAGTCCAATTTTTAAATCAAATGTAACAAACCGTTTTAATTTTCAATGTAGCTGGTGCTTTTTTAACGCCGCAGATGTAACACTCATCTGACCATCACGCACACCCCCAGAACCAACTGGGCATACCTTACCTTTACACAGCGTTGGTCCAGGGTATGCTTCAAGTCAAGAAGGCCTGCCAACTTTGTCTTATTGGCTTTTTCCCGTTCAGCCTTAAATTACAATCTGTCCCCTCATGTATGTCATTTAACCATGACAATGAGGCTTTTTTCTATTGATGCATTTTTATAGTTAGTGGAGCGTTTGATTAAGTTGGTGTTTTATCAGTTCTGTCTCCTTTAAATATCTATAATTTATGTATAATAATATTTATGTGAGTCAAACTACATAATTTTAAAAGACTCTTTGCAGAAAACGTCTGACATTTTCTTCTTTACTTAAGAAAGGTGCTCAGATTTTGACTCTTGCATTTCATGCAAGCAGTTTTCCTTCATATGTGCAGTATTTTTTTGTTGGCTGACCTATGTTTTCATGTCAAGTGAAATGAAAATCAGTTGTTACAACTAAAAAATCTGAAATAAAAAAGGAAAATAATATCTCCAAAAAACACACTAAGGACTATGAAATATTAAATAAAAATGCACTAAAAAGTATGAAAAGAATGATGTAAAAGTATGAACAATAATAACAACACTTTAAAGTTGGCATCATATATCAAACTCTCTTATCACCTTTTCTCTTGAATACAAATTAGAGCTTATACTAGATTGGGTCCAAGTTCCAAGCCATTATCAAAATGACTCAGGCGTTGATGACACTTGCCTGCTTTATTGACTTCCGCCCTTATAAGGGATATTTTGATCTCAACTTCACCTGTGAAGCCAATGCTTTCACTGTGGAAACGGTGCTCCTAGTCTTCCAGGATACACCTTTTACAACAACATGGACCCAGCTCCCAGTTGACACCACCTTGGTTCAGTTTACTAATTTTCCCACCCACCTTCCCCCTGAGGCGCTCCACCAGGAGCCTCAGGAAAGGTTTAACAGCCTATGACTCAACCCCATCTTACAATATGTGTCCCAAATGGGGCCACACACCTCTCTGGGCCTCAGGCATATGCCACAATCAGCCCTGAATTGAACAAAATTGCCTCATCAATTCCCTCTTGCACTGCTATCCCCTCTTCAGCCCAAACATCTATTCTGGGCCCACATTGAGGGCAGATGGATGATTTGTCCATCCTGTTTCAAGTTAGACAACTCAAAATGCAAGTGCACATATCTATCTGCTTCTGATTGCGCTGATAGTTCATCTGATGGCCACCAATCTGCTGCACATCCCACCAATTTTGGCATGGGGTATGATCCTACCTCCTGTCATGTGAACATGACATAATAGTGGGGTTAACCCCAAAGACAAAGCTGGGCGTCTGGAGGCCCAGAAGGTGAGGTTGCAGGCCCTTCCTGACCTGAAGAACACCCTGGACCAACGCTGGTTCCAAGCAAAATATGCCCAGGTTGTGACCAGTGGTGCACCAAACGCCCAGCCCCTGATGGCAGCCCAAGCATCAAAATGAACTATCTACCAAATAAAGGCGGATGGTTCAGTTCACTTAGTTTTGGAAAAAAGGTTCAAAACCCGTTCCTGCTATGAGATAATGAACTTGGGTCAAATTCAACTTCAGTCAATAACTCAAGTGAAGTTGGTTTCAGTATATTGTACTAACTTGGATGGAAGTATCACCCTGTTGGTGAGTCGCTGCTTGGGCCCACTGCGGCATAACCCCAATTTCCCCATCTGAGCTTAAATACAAATTTCCCCTGACCAACATTCCTAGTTGGTTGACTTCCTGAATAAACCTATCCCCACATTTTAAGTCATTTTTTATTTTATGGTATTCTGAATGCTCCTGTTCACAAACCTCTTTGAGGAGGTCTCACGTTCCATTACACTTGCCATTGCAAGTACCATTATGCTCTCCCCTCATGCACGATTTGTCCGCTCAGGATCCCTCCACCCTGGGCCACCTAATCCCGTCCAATAAGTGCACTGCGTCACCCTTCTATGGGGTTTTATTATAAAATTCGCAATATTATGCCTCAGCAGTTATTGCTCCAGCACCCTCTGCTGGGCTCTAATCCCTATGGCATTAATGGCTTTTTCCCTGGCATTGGGCCTATGCACCGAGCACTGCCACACTGGGAACTGGAGAGTTATAGACACTCTCCTTACATTAGTCGACCAACCACCTTTTCTTATGTGCATGAACTTTTTCCGCGTGGAACTTTTCTGAAGTGGAAACAGTGGCCGTCAGCTGTGGGCTCCAGCTGTTGTTAGCTGCACCACAGTTTCCTCATTTTCCCGAAGGTTGGAGTAACTTGGCGTTATTTTGGTTGCCTCCAACTGGAAATTATTCACCCTTCATGTTTGTACCTGGTGAAGTCAGACAATGCAATGTCTGGGAGTTGTGATTCTCCAATTTCCCATTAAAGTTACTAAATTTCATTCTTAGAAACAAATTTTCCATCACCAGCGCATTCATTCAATGCTGGCGGAATCAGCGCAGATGGGCCTCGTGGTGTTGGCCTTAGATAACGTTGGGCATTCCATCACAGTTTCAGGGATAGGGTCATTTGCATCTAAAACTGCGTTTTATAACGAAACCCTGCCTCTATCTCTGAACCTTTTTTTAATCTTATGGCTTGGATGAGGACTCTATTTCTGTGTATCAAATTACCCCTAAGAACCCACGGTTGACCTCTACCATGATCTGGGGCACTCATGAGGTGGAGAAGGAACTTCATTTCAGATATAACCAAGTATATGCACCTGCAGAAGGCATTGTGGGGTATGTGGCCTCAGTATTAAGAGTGGCCAAATATCCCACCCCCTTTTTTGATTCCCAAACCCATTCTGTGTGCAGGTCTGAGGTAGATAATGAGAGCTTTGGTGAAGTGTTGTCATTATCTTCCATAAATAAAGACCATTCCGGGTATTTTCTATTGACTGCAACCCTCTCCTCGCCTTTAGGGAAACTTACCACTACTATTTTTGTGGATACTGGCGCTACTGGAAACTATATGGACCAGTACTTAGCCGACTACCTAGGGATGAGTTACTTTCCAGGTGATATGGTTAGAGGAGGGGCGTCCCAAGGTATTCCCACTATGAAGATCATTGGAATAGTGGATTATCAGGTTGGCAAGTACCACTTATATGATCATTTCAGTGCGATCAAAAACTCCTGTTCCCTATCATTTTGGGTATGGAATGGTGGCGGAAGTTTGATGTAAGAGCTAACCTGAAGGAGAATACCTTGTCTTTCACCATGAAGAATGTTCGCACATTTGTTGTGCCTTTGTCCAAAGAAAACGCTCCAGGCGACTTGCCCCACTGGCCCCACCATATCCCTTGTATCCTTGCCTCAATGCAGAAGCCCTCAGTGGAAATCCTTATACCTTCTTGCTTGGAGGGTTTGGAATCCTCTTTTGATGCAGCATCTGCCAATGCACTCCCTGAGCACTCTGAGTTTGATTGTGACTTCAAACTCATGGTGGATCTAGTGCGTATCTCTTTTATTATTTACCCTTTAACTGTCTGGGAGGAAGAGGCGTTGGATGTGTGGGTGAAAGAACAGTTAGCCAAGGGTGCGATTTTTCAGCGTAACTCCCCTGTATTCTCACCCTTACTCTTTGTGGAGAAGTCTGATGGTACCTTACGCCCCTGAGTAGACTTTATTAACCTTAACAATGTTACTGTACCAGACCTCCATCCCATCCCTTTGGATTTGCAGATTGCACGTTATGTGGAGAAGGCGAAGGTCTTCTCCAAGTTGGATTGCCTCAACGCGTTCAATCAGATTTGGATTAAAAGGACAAGAGTGGTTGACCGCATTCCATACCCAAAAGGGATCTTCCAATTTGGGTCATGCCCTTTGGGCTTAAGAATGCTCCTGCTATCTTCCAACGCCGCATTGATGCAGCGTTGGGGGACCTGTTAGGGGTATGCGCGGTCGCTTACATGGATGATATCCTGGTGCTTTCCCTGATCAGGAATCCCATGCAGGTCACCTTTGGCAGGTGGTGGAGCGGTTAAAGACAGCCAGCCTTACGTTGAAAATAACAAAGTGCGAGTTTTTTAAGTCACAGGTCACGTTTCTGGGCAACGTTGTGTTCGACCAAGGATACATGATAACTCCTGAAAAGGAGAAGGCGATTCTTGAGTGGCCTACCCTTACTTCAATTAAGGAATATAGGAGCTTTTTGGGGACGTGCACGTTCCTCAAGAAGTTCACTCCCAATCTTTCTGAGGTGGCAGCATCCTTATATAAGGCTTGCGGTGCAAAGATGCTTCAGCGGTACCCGTTTGGATGATGCTTTCCAAGCAGTGAAGTGCACCCTGTTGTCCATGACTGTTCTTTGCCATGTCGACCCTTCCAAGGAGCTCATTTGTGTCAACTGATGCCTCCAACTTCGCTATAGCGGCCGCCTTGTTACAAGTAGGCGAAGATGGGATAGAGCATCTGGTGGGATATTTTTCTAGGAAGATGTCTTTTCCAGAATTGAATTACGCCGTTTACGACAAGGAGTTACTAGCAGTGGTGGAGGTACTGACTTATTAGCATCACCACTTGCATGGCTCTACCCAACCATTCCGCATATGGACAGACCACAGTGCCTTGCTGTACTACCGCGCGCCTCATGTCCGAACCCCATTGCAGACCCGTTGGCATGAGACCCTTGCCAAATTCGCATTCACATATGAGTTCACCAAGGGCAAGGATAATGGTTTGGCGGATGCTTTGAGCCGCAACCCTGCTTTAGCCCCAGACCTCAAGGAGGTAGAGGTGCATAACACCCAGGTTATGATCCCTCCAAGTAAAACTCTGTCTCTGCTTTCCTCTCCCCTTGCCAACGGGCCAGCGCTTGCACCTCTGGATAATGCGGAGGAATATGGTATGTTTAGAAAGGTCGTCCTCTCTCAGCCTCTGTCAGGCTAATATGCCATGGTCCTTGCAAAAAGCGCGTCAAATCAAGAGGATCTATCCAGAGGCTATCACATAAAGGATGAGATGGTGTGGTTCCAGGGGCGCCTTTGGGTACCTGCTGGGCCACTGCGCCTGGACATTATTCGGGACCATCATGATGGAATTACCTTTGGTCATCTGGGGAAAGCAAAGACCTTGGAGTTGATACGCTGCACCTACAATTGGAAGGACTTGCCAGCTCAGGTGGGGCGGTATTGTAAGGAGTGCCTGGTGTGCAACCAGATGAAACCCAACCGTCAACCTTTAGCAGGGTTGTTAGTACCAGTCCAAAAGGCTGATGGGCCCCGGACTTCCCTCTCAGTTGATTTCATTGTGGAGCTACCAGTCTCAGATGGTTATGATGCCATCATGGTGGTGGTGGACCGATTTACAAAGTTCGCCCACTTCATTCCTTGCAGAACCATGATAACCGCAGCTGAGATGGCTAGGCTTTTCGTCGCCCATGTGTTTGCACTTCATGGGGTTCCCCAAGAGATTATCAGTGACTGGGGACCCCAATTCACCTCCATTTTTTGGGAAAAGTTGTGTAAGTCTCTTCAGATTCGCCCTTGCCGTTCAACTGCCTATCATCCCCAATCAGATGGGCAGACGGAACGAGTGAACCAATGTTTGGAACAGTTTCTGCGGTGTTACACCGCCGCAGATCATGCAGATTGGGCTTCTCACCTTCTCATGGCCCAGTTTAGCTACAACAATACCTTGCACTCTTTGATTGGCTGTTCCCCATTTTTCGCCAGACATGTCTTTAACCCCGCCTTTAACATGGAGCCCAGTTGTGGGTCAAAGGTTGAAGCGGTGGTGGACTTTGCCAAGACCATCAGAAGGTCCACCAGGGGGTTTCCACAAGCTTGGAGGCGGCAATGCAGGTGTATAAGGAGAACACTGATGGGAAGCGCTGAGTAGGTCCTGCATACATGGAAGGGGATCTCGTGATGCTTGATGCACGTAAAATCCCTATCAAGCAGCCTTGAAAAAGCTGGGCCCTAAGAGTATTGGACCTTACCGCGTTGTTAGAAAGGTGGGCCATGCCTCATACCAGCTGGATCTTCCCCCATCATTTTGGATCTTCTCAGTGTTTCATGAGAGCAAAATTACGTTGTTTGAGGGCCCCCCACCAGAGAATCCTGAGGCCTATCTCGTGGATGGGGCGCCTGTGTGGGAGGTGGAAGAGATAGTTGCCTCCCGCCGTGTTAAACAAAGACTTAAATACCTGGTATCCTGGAAGGGCTTTGATGCTGCTGAAAACAGTTGGTTTTCAGCATGTGACTGTGTGCATGCCCAAGATCTGATTGATGCCTTCCACCAGCGGTTTCCCCAAGCTGCCGGATCCCAACCTCAACTAACTGTCGCCACCATGAAGTTGGCCCCCGCCCATAAAAACTTTTCCTTGCACAAGCCCCTGGAGGGGGTTGAGCCCCATCGATAGGAGAGGGTAATGTCATGTGAACATGACATAATAGTGGGGTTAACCCCAAAGACAAGGCTGGGCTTCTGGAGGCCCAGAAGGTGAGGTTGCAGGCCCTTCCTGACCTGAAGAACACCCTGGACCAACGCTGGTTCCAAGCAAAATATGCCCAGATTGGGACCAGTAGTGCACCAAACGCCCAGCCCCTGATGGCAGCCCAAGCGTTAAAATGAACTATCTACCAAATAAAGGCGGATGGTTCAGTTCACTTAGTTTCAGAACAATGGTTCAAAACCTGTTCCTGCTATGAGATAATGCGCTTGGGTCAAATTCAACTTCAGTCAATAACTTGAGTGAAGTTGGTTTCAGTCTATTGTAATAACTTGAATGGAAGTATCGCCCTGTTTGCGAGTCGCTTCTTGGGCTCACTGCAGCATAACCCCAATTTCCTCAGCTGAGCTTATATACATTTTCCCCTGACAAAACTTTCTTGTTGTTCAACTTCTTAAATAAACCTATCCACTGTTTTAAGTCATTTTTATTTTATTAAATTCTGAATGATCCTGTGCGCAAACCTCTTTGAGGAGGTCTTGTGTTCCATTCCACTTGCTATTGAAAGTACCATTACGCTCTCCCCTTGTGCGCCGTTTGTCCACCCAGGATCCCTCCAACCTGGGCTGCCTAAACCCATCTGATATGTGCACCGTGTCACCCTTCAATGGGATTTTATTATAGATTCACAATATTATGCCTCAGCAGTTATTGCTCCAGCACCCTCTGCTGGGCTCTAATCCCTCTGGCACTAACGGCTAGTTCCCTGGTGTTGGGCTTGTGCACCAAGCACCGCCAAACTGGGAACTGGAGAGTGATAGAAACTCTCCTTACACTCCCCCTCACCCAAAGCCTGTTGCTGCAGCTGCACCTGCAGCCACTAATCAGCCTCCACTTCGCCCCAGTGCCACACATGATTCTTCCAATCAAGCGCAGGATTGGACCCCAGTTTGATACCATGTAATGTCCATGAATAAACCAATCCTCAACCATATGCCGAATCCACAATTCAATTTTGCCAGAACCCATAGGAGTTTTTGGATGAAATTGACAAATCGGGTAATATCATTGAGGATTCTTGCTGCAAGTTGACCGTTTCTGTAAAGCAAAATGGGATGCAGAATTCCCCTTTGTTTATATGCCCCTTGCCAAATGCTGAACCATTCCACAACAACCACCAGCTTGCAGTAGAAGCAGCTGACACACCAGACTGCCAGCCCCTCTGCAAAGCCACCGCCAAATTAGTGGCAGCACTCACAGGAGGAATTCCACCTCCTGTTATCCCTGAAAATCTTACTCTAAAAAGTAATATTAATGTAAAACAACTGCACAAAAATGTCACTGATGTTATCAAGAACGTGGTAAATAATAGCACGGAATTCAAAAGCTAAGTTTACCTAAACCAACATTGCCACATTCGTTAAACTAACAGACACCCATATTAAAGCAAAAAAAGCTTTAGCAGTTATATTACTGTCAATTTTATAGTTGGCAATTACTCAGAAGTACCAATCATCAAAGGCATTGAACCACATACTGCTGATGTCCTGACGCCCTTGATATCTTCCTTGACACGCACACTACTATGGGAAGAGGTAGATGCTGCCAAAGATGAGCCCCCTTATCCCCCTCCCCTTCCATCATGGAGGAACAAGCGGTCTCTGCTGAACACCTGGTTGTTTTTGTTTGGTGTGATTCATTCAATCTCTCATTTAGCCGTTTTGTTTGAATTAATTAGTTATGTTATCTTTAATTTAAGTTTTTAGTTCAGTAATGTCTATCCCCTGGTCAGCCTATCTCAGTTAAATAAGATAGATTGGGTCCAAGTGTAAACTGTAAGCAAATAAGAAAACACATTGCTGAGCTCAGATAAAGCCTTTTGTTTAAAAAGACTTTTACTAAAGAAATAAAGAGAAAGGTAAGGGAATAAAATAACCCAACTCTAAAAAGCTTAAAACTTTCAAGGCAAAAATATTAAATTTTTTAAAGTATATCAAAATAGACTATTAAAGATGTAAATTATTAAAAGTAATATTGTAGTATATAGAGGAAAATACTTTTTGATCAACAGATCTTAAGAGATCTAATGGACTAGCTCTAAAGACAGAAATAAACCCTTATATAAATCAAACCCTGAGGTAAATTGAAATAAAACGCAGTAAAACATTAAAAAGTAAAAAAAGTGCATTCTTCTCACAAGATCAAAATTAATTGATCAAAAAATGAAAAAAATCTAAATCACAGTTCTAACTAAAATTACTCAGAAAAAAATGAATTATAATTTGTAAAACGTAAAAATAAAACATAAATCAACTTTAATCACCAGATCATTTGATCAAGAATAAACAAGCTTTAATATAAACATAACCTTTTTTAAGTCTAACTTTAAATTAAGTTGAATTGTTATAATTATGAAAGATTTAAAAGCATACTGATATTCAATTACCTTTATAACTTGATTAGAAGTTTAGAAGAAAAGTTTTCCTCTGTAACTTTCATTGTATTTTATCATCCAGCTTTATTGCCTATGCTTTACTACATACTACATTTCGATGTTTATTTACTTACCAGATGAACTCAAATTTATCTTAGATTTTACATTGGTAGATGGCCATTGGTAAGCCTAAAAAGTGACTGACCTAATAAATTGACTAAAAACCAATGAAACAATCAACCACTTGGCCAAAACCTATTGAATACATATTTTGACCAATCACCAGCTACTTGGTAAAACCATTAAACCTATCTGATCAAATATTTTGACTCAGTAGAACAATTAAACCTATCTAATCAAACATAATTACTAACCACAAAAAAGTTAAAAAGGTACTGACTTTAAAGATGCACTTAAAAGTATGAAATGGTTAATAAACAATTAATAATAAGTCATTTTTGATATGGTACCAATTTAAGTCTGAGGCTGCAACCTTTGTGCTAAATTGTGAGCTATTCCTATTGCAGACCAAGGAAGGGATAAAGTTGATTACTTTTTTCATCACCCTGGGCGATTTAGCCTATATGGTAGATGAGAGGTGGGTGATGGCGTATCCCTTGAAGTTTGCGTCGTTTTCACCTATGTTAACCACTCATGAGTTGATACATCGGATAAATGTGTATGAGGGAAAGTGGCGGCAGCTAGGGCTTTTCACTAGCAGAGGGTTGACAGTAATTCTCTCCTTCAGAAGGTTTTGTGCGTTTTGTGTCCCATAAAGGTAGCTAAGTTGGGTTCTGTCAAATTAAATTTAATAAATTGTTCTCAGGTGCGGGAGTTCCCACCTTCTGTGACTTTTCATACCAGAAAATTTAAGCACGTCCCTGATAGGTATGGGTGCACCAAACCACTTCTTGACTCAACGGGCAAGCCTTATGGTGCCTGGCTGTGGGCACCCCAGTCACCTAACAAACGAAGTAACAATAGGCCAAGTGAACTCATGGTGGATTGGGAAAGTTGGTGGCAAAGTTCAAGCTTGAATCAGCTGGCTAGGCTGTGATTGATCCAGTGTCATAGTATATCAGGATGCTAATTTGGCATAATCAAAAATGTGACTTTATTCTTATGGTGAATGTCATTTCTCAAGTCCTCAGTTTAGTTGGTGAGCTTACAAGGTGGCGGATCCTTAACGGTACCACTGTCACTTCATTTTTTTTATCTTCCCATCATTTTAGTTTCAATAAGTATTTTTTAAAAAATCCAAATCTATTTGTGTAATTTAGAGTTCCCTTGAACATTAAGTTGCAACGATCCTCAATTCCAAAAATCCCTGGTTAATCCTCGCAACTGACCTTCTAATTCTATATCACATATGGATGGCTGTACCTCAGTTATCTGGCTGAGGGTTCTGGGTGTTCCTTCATCTGGAGATCAAGGACAGTCATATTAGTAGTATCAGCACTCTCCATGAAACAATGGAGCAACCACTGTTTTGAAACCATCACTATCCTCCTTAGTGGAAAAGGTGCTGCAATGGTTCATATCACTAATAGATAATAAAATTTATCCAACAAAATTTTTCTTACCAGTTAGCAATTATGCCATAAGCTAATGGTGATACTTTGCCCTACCAGCCCAAGTGCAGAACAGTTTGGGCCCTCTTGTTATTCACTTGCAGCTTAGCTTGGACTGTTCACAGATGTGGTATGTTGTTTGTTCTAGCAGCCGTTGTCCTGCCTCCTCAAACCACTAGTCTGTACTTGGAGATAGTACTGAATAGTCGAGTCAGATTCTCTGGTTGAACCAATGTGCATAAACCTATTAGTGCCTTCGTTGACTGATGGGAAGCTTCCAGATATGGAGGTGTCTCATGTGGCTGGTGCCATGGTTTCTTCCCCTGAGGGTGATTCAGGGGTCAGTCAGGTGGATACCTCTTTTTCCACAATTATATCTTGCAAGGTGGCTGAGAACAAGATTAGGCATATGTTCTGTTACCAGTAAAAATCAAGTTGGCTCTCATTTTGTATCTGTGGAGGCTTTTCTGGACATAGGTGCAGAAAGAAACTTCATGATTTTTCAGATCTCCAGGACTTTTGATTTGGAATTTGACGACAAGTTCTCAGTACTAGGTGCGTCATCAGCTTTGACGACGTTTTATGCAGTGTGGCAACCCATACATTATTAATGCATGGGTATGGGTTCTGTGATCAGTTAACAGTGGTGCTGGACTTGTTGTTTCCAGTTATCATTGGCGTTCTATGGTGGCGGCAGCAACAAGACAGTATTGATCTGGAACAAAACGTGCTGTTATTAACAAATTTATATGTGCACGGCGAGTTTCAACTTATTACCTTTTTTTAGTACTAGATGGTTTCATCTTATTGCCGATTTTCTCCTGCTAGAGAAGTGAAGTCAATTGTTTCAAACTTCTTCCACCACCACTTTGCCAGTGGTTTTCCCTGCTATCCTGGGTAAGTTCTAGTCTATTTTATTATAAATTAGTCAACCGCCTTCTCGCCCACTCCAAGTATGATTTGGTTCCATTTGACAGTATATGAAAATGAATACTAACTGCCCCTTTTATCCGTATACCAAGCAGGAGGACAAGGCTTTGGCATTAAGGTTGGATGACATGCCAACTAAGGTTGGGTGTTTAAGAAGACATCTCCTAATGCTAACCCATAGTTTTTTTCAGAAAGCTGAAAGAAATTTGTGTCCCTTCATCGACTATGGACGTTTAATTATATAAATGTTCAATACTCCTACCCTCTTCCCCTCAAGCAGACAATCAGCCAGGTGATTTAGAAACCCTAGGTGTTTTTAAATCTCGATCTCATGGATGCATTAGTCAGATACGAGCTGTGGAAGGTCAAGAGTGGCTTACAGCATTATTTACTTGGAAAGAGACTTTTCCAGTTCTGCGTGATGTTTTTGGTATTAAGAATGCCCTAGCGATATTCCAAATGACCAATGATCTCGGTGATCTTTGGTTTACCTGTGTGGTGTCATATATCAATGGCTTCCTCATACACTCCGCCACTCATGAGCAGCATGAGAAGGATTTGAAGGCGGTGTTGACTGCTTTGCACAAGGCTGACTTTTATATGAAACCTTCCAAGTATAAAATTTTCTGGGATGAGGTTACCTTACTAGGTAACTTGGTCCTGAAGGATGGGTACGCCATCCCACCCAGCAAGCTGAGGGATATTTTATTTTTGCCAACCACCACAAAGAAGAAGTTGTGGAGCTTTCTGGGTAACGTAATATCTTTAAAAAAGATCTCTTCTGCCCTCTTACAGTTGACCACACTGCTGAATCCCTTGATGGTAAAATTATTTTGTTTTAATGGACAGCAGAATGCCAACAGGCCTTTGATACCATCAAGAAGGTGTTTGTGGCACCGCCCATTCTCAAGAATGCTGAATCCATGAAGCCTTTCATTGTCACCTGTGATGCATCATTGGCTGCTTTGGGGAAGTGTTGCTGCAAAAGCAGGACAGTGTGGACACCTGGCTGCTTATTTATTGGTAAGTTCACGGTATCTGAGCAATCCGTAGCCATTTAGGACTGAAAGTTAGTCGCCATGGAATGGTTGCTTGTGCATTGGCAGTACTGACTTATGGGAATACGCCATTAAGCGACTGCGAAAATGGACCATCATGCCCTCATATACTTTCATAAACCGCAGAAGCTGGCATATTGTCAGGTTCAGACATATTTTGATCTCTGCAGCTTTAGTTTTAATATTAATGCTTCAAAGAGCCCTGTATATTCTCTTTGACTTGTTGAGCTGGAACCCAGAATCAAGCCCAATGGAGGAAAATCAACAGGAGCTCACCACTGTGATTCCGCCAGCCCAGATTTTGGACATTGCTCATCCTGTAATTTTGTCGGTGGAGTGGGGGCCAGAAAATACATTAGTCACTCAAATATCAGCAGGTTCAGATGGTCTGCATTAAGGGATTGGAGCAGATTTCCCAACTGGGGCTTCCAGAGCATTGGTGTACTCATTATTCATTGGCTGATGGCACAGTTTTTTTAAGCCCTGAATTTAGGTTCCACCCTGACTTTGCACTGAGGTGACCAGTCTCACCAGAACCTCCAGAGGTGGGTTACATGGGCAATAAAAATGCCTCAAATCTGATGAAGCGGAATATAACTTTCTGGGATCTCCAAGGACATCCCAGGGTAGATTGCTAGTTGCACCATGTGTGTCTTTAAAGTCCAATCAATTATTTACAATGGCCTTCTCCATCCCCTGCAGCAGGCGGAAGGTCTGTGGACTTCCATGTCAGTTGATAACATTGTTGAGTTTCCCTGCTTAAATGGTTTAATTTAATCATAGTGGTGGTAGACCACTTTACCAAGTTTTTCTTGTATATACTTGTTCATCATCTACTACTTCCAAGGAAACTTCACAGCTCTTCATGCGGCATGTTTCTCCATGTTTGGTTGCTGCAGGAAATTGTAAGTGACCTGGGGCTGCAGTTTATTATGTACTTTTAAACGGCCCTCAGGGCTATCCTGAAGATTAAAGCATGCCGTTCCACTGCATACCATCTCCAAACAGATGGGAAAATGGAGAGCGACAATCAGATTCTGATGCAGTACATCTATTGGTATGCTGCCACCACAAAGGATACCTGGGCGGATGACCTCCCATTTGCACAAGTAGCATACATCAATGCCTCCAACGCATCTACCAGGTTTTCACCATATGATGCCACATTAGGATATATTACCTTCATTATCCCTAGAGTTGTAACTTTTCCAAGAGGTTCCTGCTGCATCAGAACACACTAAACAAGTTTATGTCATGCAATCCCTGGTCTAGGAGCATCTGTTTGAAGCCATCAGTGATTATAAGCAGTTTACATATTAGAGATGTCTCCCCACCTATGAGATCACAGTGAGTTCCTCAGTTATGCCTGATATGCGCCACCTGCATATGAGTGTGCCTTCACAGAATTTCACGAGCATGTGATTGGGCTCACATGTGGTCAAGGAAGAATCAGATAATGGGGACTTCCCCTTTAGCTATACCCGCTCATTGGAAGCAGCACCTTGTCTTCCACTCTTCCGCTTTTAGGTGTCACTGTTTAAAGGTATGCCACCCATGGATCCTGAGCTGGTGGTGATTGAGAAATCAGCTGAAGCGGAGGTGGATGCTATCTTGGCATCTTGTCACTTGCAGCACTTAGTATAGTTGTTGGTGGCATGGAAGGGTCCCCCACATATAAAAAGCTGTTTTATTGCTTGTTGTTGTGTAAACTAACACAAGTTAGTGGAAGTCTTCCTCAAGACACACCTGGATGCTCCTCTCCCTCCACTTAAGGTTGTTTCCATTTTGACATTCAAGCACCAGAAAATGCAAAAGAGCATTGTTCTGGCCCAATTATTGGTGGGGGGCTCCCCCATACCAACAAGGGAAGGGTAATGCAAATATGGGAAAGCAACCCCTGTGGCTAAATCAGGAACAAATCCCATTTCAGACAAAGAAAAGGAAAAAGCTGGCGGCTGTCCCCCTTAGCACCCTAGGCGATTTAGCCCATTTGTAGATGATAGGTGGGTGATGGCATATCCCTTAAGGTCATGGCATTACCCCTATGTTAACAACCATGAGTTGGTATTGTGGATACAGGGTTATGTGGGGAAGTGCAAATGGCCAGGGCTTTCCACCAGAAGAGAGTTAATAGCAATTTAAGCCGTTGGAAGGTTTTTGATGGTTGGAGTCCTGATAAGGTAGCTAGATTGGGTTCCACTAAGAGGAAATTGATGAATTGGGTTTGGGCATGGGAATTTCCAACTGCTGTGACTTGTCATCACCAGTAATCATGAGCCCATCCCTGATAGGTCTGGGTGCATCAAACTCTTTTCAACTCAGTTGGACCAACGTTATGTGTCCTGGCCATGTGCGCCCCCAGTCACCCACTAAATGATACAATATCAATCCACCAAGAAAAATCATGGAGGAAGGAGAAAGTTAATGGCATAGTTTAAGTGTGAGTAAGTCAGCCAGGCTGTGATCGATCCAGTGCCATAGTAACTCAGAATTCTAATTTTGCATAATTAAAATTGCAAATTATTCCTGATGGTGAATGACATTAACCAGGTTCCCATTTTGGTTGGCAAGCTTAAAGGCAACAAATTACAATAGGTTCCACTATTGCTCCATTTTTTCTTCCTTACCATCATTTTAGTTTCAATAAGTATTTTTAGGCTAAAAATTATTTTTGTAGTTTAGAGTTCCGTTGAACACTAAGTGGAGATGATTTCCAATTCTGAAAATCCCTGCTTAGCCTAATGGCTGCCCTTCTCATTTTTTCATTATCAATATGGATGGATGTACCTTGGATATTCTGGCTGTGGGTTATGGGTGTTTATGCAACTGGAGTTCCAGGCCAGTCTAGTAGCGTTATTAGCACGCTCCATGACAACCAACTAAAAAAGGTATTTATCACTTTTTATACTTTTTATTGATTATTTAATAATTTTTAGTTCATTTATGGTGATTGTTTCATACATTTGTACATTTTTGAAGTTGGTTTTTTTCTTAATTTTTAATAACTCATTATTTAAATTAAATTAATTTTAAATCTCCCATTTTAGTCTTCTCTTCTGATTAAGCCCATGCCTTTCTGGGCTTTCCACTTGGACCTGATTCATCTAGAGTTGAAGCATAGCCTTTTCTTTAGCCATCTCTTTATGAAAACTTACATTTATAAATAATCAGCTATATAATTAACCTTATGTCTAGTTGAATTTTGCATTTGTAGGCTATGCACTAATTGTAAAGTTCTCTTTTATGTTCATAGACATAAAAAAGCTAAGATACAATATATTATTTTAATGTAAATTAAATTTTAGTTGAAAGTAAATATACTTTCTCATCACTAAGTACTTCTTTAGTGCTTTCATAACTACATTAGTTCAAGCTACATATCAAATAATTAGATAACAATTTTATTATTAGTTATATAGGCTTTAAATAAATTTTTTAATGCTATAGATATATCAACTAGTTAATTCACCTATAATTAATTATGTTTGAGCTTGGTCATAATTTACAACTTATACATTATAGGCATGTAATTTTAAGTAATTTACAACTACTTTATTGCAACCAAAGCTCAAAAATAATATTATAAATTGGGATAGTCTATATGACGTTTCTCATCTTTAATTCTAAGCATTTTGGTGACTGGGTGTATTATAGTTATGTACTATAACAATTAAACCCTAATATATCTTTATTTGATGAGTATATTCAATTGATTATTATAGCCTCTACTATATAAAGTGCATTGTCTTTCCATATTTTTGTTTGTTAGTCCACAAGATCTGATAAGGCAAAAATAAATTTCTTTATGATATTTTGGGAAAGGTTCTATATAAATTGCTTTATAAATTCTTAAGTGATAATCATAAACTATTACTGCATCAACTCTATGTGACAAAATTTATCTAAATATATTTGAGGTGGGCCAACCTAGGCATGATACTGCACCAATGAAGGGAATCAAAGTAAATGGGAAAGGAGGATAAAACCTGGAAAACCTCCATGCATGGCATATGATGGGCCAAGAATTTCATGGACTGCCTTTGCTATTTGCTATTTCAGTTCGTGGCGTTGGTGTGCAAAAACATAACAGTCATAATTGTTCCCTACCTAAAGTTCATCAACTCGGATCAAACTTGGGCAGGCAGTGGTAGAGGGTCCATATTCTACCACTGGGGTATCCTCTCCTATATGATAAATTTATGTTTGACTAATAATAGAATAGTATGAATTCTCACTTTTGATTGACTGAAAATTTAATTAAGCTTTATTGCCATAACTGTATATCATCTCATTGTTTGTAAACAGTTAAAAAGAAGCTGTATATAAATTTCACCCAATTTATGTACTTATAATTATAATACTAGAAATTTTGAAAAAGTATTTTTGAAGTTATGAATAACGTTTTATATAGTAATAATATTATCAAGTTATATGTTTTTAAAATAAAAATAGATACCTAATAAAATACTATATAAAAATTTTTGTTTTAATTTAAATTTCTTTTGTATAAAGATCATACTAAGTCTACTAATTAAATTAACTCAGTAATTTTTAGTAAACTACTTGATTATTTTGATTATGATAAAGTAGTACTATATAGATCTATTGTCACTATTTTATGGAAGTATGTTATCTTTTATAGTAATCATGAAATTTTCTACATATATTAAATTTTATTTGGGGAAGGCCAAACTTGGGTTGGACACTTCCAATAAGTAAACTAAACTTAACGAAATGAACTCTAGCAAGATGAGGGCTCCCCATAGAAGCAGACGCTATCTCCTGTTGCAAGCGGGAATGCCAAGAGAAGGAAGGGGGCTACGCGTGTAGGAGCTTGCGCCACTATTGAGCACATGTGTAGTAAGGGGTCAGAAATGAAGAATTAAACCAGGAACTAGGATAAAACCACCCATCAGTGATGAGGTGGGAGGTACGCAAACATCAATGCTTGAAAGTGGTCCACAAGGTGTGACTGTAGCTGGCATACATCTTCCTAAAGGATGGGGGTAGAGCCTGAGATAGCATTCAAGACAATCTTGTGGAAAGTTCACATACTGATTGCAACCACTAAAGCTCAGAGGGAAGGTGGTATAGGGGAAACTAAGGACAAGGCGAAGATGTCCTTAGACAGGCTGAAGGGTTGTGCCTGATCCTGGAGAAAGAGACGCTAAACCTCACGGCATATTGCTTCTGAGGGAGAGCACTCTTCCAGGTGGTGAACCAAAGTTCCATACTGGCCACACATGATGCAAGATGAGTGCAAAAATTTAGAGCGCTTGGCTATATGGTATACCCAACTCAAGCAGCGTCACACATGGGAACAAATATGTGACTGCAGAAGAGGGTAATGGGTGTCAGAATTAGAGAAATGACCAAATCAAAAATTTCATTTCTGGATTGGGCCATGCAGAATTGGCCGTCAAACCCAACTAAGATAAACTAATTTCAGGATCCTCATCCCCTATTCCTGAGTCATGTGGGTCGCGTTTCCACCCATTTGGTCAGGTGGGCAACACAATTCATTGAGGATGCCCATGAGGAGGTCATTCCAAAAGATTGGTAAAGATCCTGAACAGATGAGGCCCTGACAATCCCTCAGGCACCGAGTCCCAATGCACCCTATAAATATTGAAACCTTTTGACTTAATAAATTATTTGGTATTCTAACCCATTTTTCCATTTCCTTCTTGGCGCACTTTCTGAATTTCCAGATTTAAGCCAACTATGAACCTCAGCGCCAGTATAAAGAACTGTAGCACTGACAAAAGTGGTGCTCACTACAGGGGGCTCTGAGATGTCCTAAGTGAAATTGTCTATCACAAAAAATGGAAAATACTAGTAGCACAGAAGACTAATCAACTGGTCAGTTGAGAAGCGTTACTTGATGGGTTAGTACCACATGATATGCAACGCCATTCTCGCAGCCTGAGAGGCTAGAATTTTGGGCCGCCTTCCAAATCTCACTGCCCTCCCTTGACGGGAGCCAATACCAACTTCAGTTCAAAAACCTTAATGATGTCGTCCAACAACTGATAAACGGCATCTACTCCAGGTGCTCCTGTGAATCTTCTGTACCTTCTACAATGTGGGACCTCTATAACTCAGCTGCACTACTGGCAGGGAGCTTGCCCTAGGGCCTGAACGCTACCTTTGTAACTTTGTCCACCCAGCTTTTCATCACCTACTTCAGCTAGTTAGGTTACACCATCAGGAGGTCTCCCGGCAACTGGGACTCACCCAGAATTTACACTCATACATCATTGTCCTCTATGACGCTGCCTCCTCCTTTCTGCACAAACTGCAAAGCCATTATTGATAACCGGCGATTGATCAATGAGATTTGGGATCAAATTGTAGTGTTAGACAGCAGAATTTCCGGTTACCTTGAGGATTAGCTGCGTCAAAGCGCTCAGTTACTTGAGTCAATTTGGAATCAGCATCTCCTCCAAGTTGAAGAACTGGTACAATCCCTGCAACAGCACTAATAAGAGCTGGCCTCTCATTACTACCCCTCCATGAGTGCAGGGTCAGAAGAACCTAGGGGGCCCAAAGGCTCTGAAGGGCGTCCAGGGCCAGCAGGACCAGAAGGATACTGCGGACCTCAAGGGCCTCCAGGCTCTTCAACATCTGGCGAGCCTAAAGACCCATGATGAAGGGATGTGATAACAGTCCTGGCTGCATTAAGTGATCAATTCCAAGATGTGGCGCTGGGGTGCAAACTCTAATTGGATGGAGTCCCCCTTGACCCCTAGAGTCTCTATTGAGGCATCGTCAGATGAAATTGATGACTTCAGTGCCTTTACTAAGTTTACAGATTCTTGTATCTCCCAGTATAAACAAACTTGTTGAGGGTTCAAAACCCATTTGATCACCTCGAAGGGCAGTTTTACCTCCAGAGCACTGAGATCCAACCCCTAAAGGAGCAGGTTGCAAATAAGGCGTCTGCTTCCACCCTCAGCTGAAATTGGGAATGCATCAAAGATGACTTAGAAGGCTTTCAGTAATGGCTGGATTATTGGGCTACCCAAGACTATGTGGAAACTGAGATCTTAGAGCCAGTACCCATCCCTGGCGTTAACACCCTTTCCACTCCTATTGTAGCTAACTTTAGGCCTAGTTTTAAGGAAAGATTCACCCCCAGATGGGAAAGTATCGCCTCCTTCCTGTACGCCTATATGATTTCCATTGAGGAAACCAATTGGCAGAAGGTGAAGCATATCCACTCCTTCCTGTACGCCTATATGATTTCCATTGAGGAAACCAATTGGCAGAAGGTGAAGCATATCCACTCCTTCCTAGATATGCACAGGCCAATTGGCAGAAGGTGAAGATAATCCTAGACAGCACAGCCCATTTGAAGGAGTGTAACACCTGGTAACAAGTCCGTACAGCCTTGATCTAAGAGTTTGGCAGCAATCAAACCCTGGACAACCAAAAGAAAGTGTTCATAGGCATCCAACTGAATAAATGGGAAAACCTCATGGAGTTTTCCAACCATTTTTATGCCCAAGCACAACCCTTGGTCATGACGAATCGTATCATGCTGGATGACGCCATTACCACTGTCATTTCTGCCTTAGGATCCTATCCTGAGGTTCGAATGCATATGATCAGGCAAAAGAATGGGTTTACCTGTATTTGGGATATCAAGGAAGTACTCAACGATATCCATGCCTCGACTCTACACTTTAAGGCTACGTCTACAGGCCCCTCTAACCGCCCTAGGGTCCATGTGGTTAACCAGAAGAATCCATGAACTCGATGCACCTACTATAATGGTTTTAGACATTGTGCTCAGGTCTGCTGGAAATGACTTGACGAGGAGGCGGGAAAATGGCCATCAGCATGAAGGACGAGGCGCTTCATGCTGACACCCCTACCAAGCCTCAAGTACCCTCCTTGAATGAACCAAAAGCTGTCGTACCAAAGAAGGAGTTTCTGTATCTGATGAAAATAAAGAAGTTGATACTGCTTACTCTTCTTCTGATGATTCACCCATGTTCCTCACGTTACCACCCCAACTTTAAAGTCTGGTTACCCAAGTCATCATCTGGGTCCACAAGATTCAAGTCCTCGTCATAGTTGACAGTGACTCACCCATGAATGTCATATCTTTCAAGTTGATGAAACGGGTCAAGATCGCTCCAGACTTGCCCCACTAAATGGAATATAGCACGTCCAGCCCACAGTGTACCCGATCTATAGGAGCTTATTCCTCTCTGCCATTAAGGTTTGGAAAGCTTGCTGTGAACACCCCCGCAGTCACACTAGACAACCCCAGTTATGACCTGCTACTAGGGACTCAGTTCTTTTAAGATTATTTGGCGGTGCTCCATTAAGATGGCAGCTTCCTCTCCCTACTAGCACATCATATTTCTCGGATCTTTGAAACTTCTTGTGACTCTAAGACAGAGGTCAAAGCCCAAGCCTGTCTACTGGAGAATGAGGATCAAATTAATTAGCTCTAGTATCATATCAGTGGCCACAAGTCCAACTACCTTCTCCTGATGTTGATGGACAGGAAGGCATGTCAATCTACTTACCCAGGCGACTACAGTACCCCGAAGTCCCAAGTCATTGCTGATACTAGGGTCTATGTCGACATTACTTGGGATACCTATTGAAATCTGAGGCCTAGGCAATCCCTCTCCTAAAGAAGTGCTGACCTGCCCTAGGATCTTGGATCCAGCGTATGACTGATCTAAATCAGTGTTGCTAGCCAACCTTACTGACAAACCCAAAGTTGTATGTTTAAACAGTATTGCCTCTTATGTCCACCTTATACCAATAGTGGCTGTTGCCAATATTAAAAGATTTGAGTACTTGAGGGATTTTTGCTTAGAGTTGCCACCCTCGGTTAGTCTGCATGACACTATATTGGGAAGGACCTCTCAGACGAGCAGCAACACAAGGTCCAGGAGTTGTTGGAGGAACACTTGGACTTATTATAATCCTTAACCTATTATTTTTGAAGAATGAGCGGAGTCCTCCACCACATGGAAATGGGGATTCTCCCCCATTTTGATTTTACCCTTACCAAAAAAAGCAAGGTTGAAGAGGCCCAGGTGACAGTGGAACTTAAACAGCTACTTGACTCTGGGCTCATGGTGCCATTGCGTAGCCCTTGGGCTTCTCCTCTTCTACTGGTTTGAAAGAAAGATGGAAGGCACTGGGTGGTGATGGATTATTGATAACTTAACAAAAATCACTAAGAAGGAAAGTTATCCTCTGCCTAAATTAATGATTCTCTCCACCTGCTTGCCAGTTCCCAGTACTTTTTGACCATGGATCTTGCCAGTGGATATTGGAAGGTCAAGCTTTCACCCTAGGACTGAGCCAAGTGCACTCTCATCACCAACGAGGGGCTATTTGAGCCCATTTGGATGACCCACGGCCTTTTTAACGCCCCGGCCACTTTTTTTAGTGTGCCATGGACAGGATCCTTGGGGACTTGGAGCTCACATGCATCCTCATCTACCTGGATGACATTACCGTTTTCTCGCAGACCTTTAATGGACATGTTGAGCATCTCAGGGAAATCTTCAAATGGCTTAGGAAGGCCTCTGTCAAGCTCAAGCTTTCAAAGTGCTCCTTCTTCCAGTCTGAGCTAGAGTCTTTAGGGCACAAAGTCTCCAAGCGTGGCATCCGACCTATACCTAACAAAGTCAATGCCATAGAGAAGATGACACGCCGCCAAAGCCTAAGAGATATCCAAATTTTTCTTGGAATGCTGGGCTATTACCGTCAGTTTATCTCACAGTTTGCCAACCTAGCTAAGCCACTCTTCTACCTCCTACAGAAGAATGTACCGTTTGAGTGGCGATCTGAACAGGAACAGGCTAATAACGCTTTACAAATGGCTCTATATTCTAAACCCATTCTAGTTCACCCTCACTTTGAACAACCTTTTTTATTGTTCATGGATGTGAGCAATGTTGCCGTAGGGGCTATCATGGCCCAAATGATGATAACCAGGTCGACTACCCCTGGCCTATTTTAGTAAGATGCTAAGTAAAGATGAGTGGAACTACAGTGTCACCAAGAGGGAATGTCTAGCCACCTAATAGCCATCAAATATCTTCATCCTTACCTCTATGGTACCATTTTACTAATATTACAGACCATTCCTCACTCCAGTGCTCCAACAAATGAAAGACCCAGATGGCCGGCTGGCCAGTGGGCTCTACGACTGCAAATCAAAGATTTCACCATCATCCATTGCACAGGCATGATTTACCAGAATGCTGATGGTCTCTCTCAGATGCTGGTGCTAGCAGTCCTGACCCCAAAGGAAGATTGGACATATGACCAGATAGGAATTCCCGAGCAATGGGAATTGGAAACTACTGAGGTTCAGGCCAAACTCCGCAGAATGACTCAAGACATGCAAATCAAGGATAAGTTACTCTATAAGAAGATCAACAAGAAATGGCTCCCTTATATCAGTCTCTCCTCTCAAACTGATGTCATCCTGGAGGGCCATTCAACTGTGGTACACAGGGAAGTTAAGAAGACTCACAAATGGATGAAGTTACGATGCTACTGGGACTGAATGTTAGAAACCATCCAAGAGGTATTGGAGGCTTGTATGACTGCCAAGCAAACAATTGAGCCAAACCTCAATTTCAACGCTCAGTCGTTGCCCCAACTAGGCCCTTCAATGACGTTAGCATTGACTTGGTGGGTCCCTTCCCACAGGATTGCATGGCCACAAGTATAATATCTTAGCGGTTGACCACTTAATTAAGTGGGTTGAGGCGATTTCAGTTCCCACTGCCACTGCCAATGCCACTATTCTTTTCCTTGTTCGTTTCCATTTTCACCCAGCACTAGTGCCCCAGACCTTACTTTTGGACAATGGATTGAACTTCACCTCTCAGGTAGTACAAGAACTAACTTTGTTATTTAGCACTACCCAGAGTTTCGCTTCCCCTTAACACCCATCTACAAATGGGACAGTAGAACGTGCTAAAGGAACTCTTATTTCAATCCTATGAAGGCTAGCCGCCCTGGATCCTGCCCATTGGAACCTTTATCTACCCAGCGCCTTGCTTGCCTACAAGGTGAGCTATCACAGAGTCATCAAGATGTACCCATTCAAAGCCCTATATGGGCGAGGACCTCAGCTACCAAGTAGCATCCAGCCACTTCTCGAAGCCTCAACACCTGAGAACTCCAAATTAACTATGAGGGCCTTAGCTGATAAAATTGTCTAGCTTCAAGCCCAAGTCACTCAAGGCATTATTACACCTCTGGAAGAGAGACATCCCGATTTAATCTCAGACAACCCTCCTTACCAATTTTCAATTAAGTGACTTCATTCTCTTTTCTCACCATTGACCTGAAGGCTGACAAAATAAAGCTAAACGTACTTTGGTATGGACCCTATAAATTCATTCATAGGGTAAAGTCCAAGTACTCTATTGCCAACATCAACCAAGGGAACATAGTAAAATGGGTGCATAGTCAAGTCCTGCCACCATATCCCCCTCTGACAGGATCTTGAGGTGGGCTTTGTCAGAATTTGAGAAAACAACTGAATCAAATTACCCACTTCTGGATTAATCCATGCAGAATAGGTCGTAAACTCAACCAAGCTAAACTAATTTCAGGATTGTTGCGATTCCAATATGACTGGATGATAAGCCTGAGGTCATCATTGCAAAATAAGTGGAATCCGTTGGAATCAAACTGCTTAAGGTCATCATGGCAAAATGAATGGAATCCGTTGCTATAGAACTAGTAATGTTAATTTAAGGGCCTCAAAATGAAGCAATATTGAGTTACTGGGAACTGGATGAATTGGGTGATTGGGAATTGACAAATGAATAGTTAGTGGAACCAATGAGATATGGCGAAGTGAATTACTAAGCCATGAAAGCAATACCTTCTGAAATCGTACAATACAAGTGGGATGAGACAATTGAGAAGGTTAAGTTGTTAATTAGGTTAAAGTAGCGGAATTAGAAGAAGCCTTGATATTAAATATTAAATAAAGAAGTAGCTGGAGCTAGTGCTCCAGATTTATTTATGAAATTTTATTTTGTGTTCTGAGAGCAACGATCTTGATATTGTTGTCTACTTGCTCATTGGGTTGAACCCTGTGCAAATCCGGCGACGTATCTCTTGGATATCGCCAATTTTATAACAGTGGTGCCGCTACAGGGGCCCATTGTTCAATCACATAGAACAAGAAGCGTTCCTCAGTAGCTAGTCATGTCATATCCGGCTTACTTCACTAAGGAATCATCTCAACATACTACAACTGTTGACTACGCAGAACTCAAACTGGACTTAGACGCTGTGCTCAACTGGAAAAAGGAATTTCTGCAAGAGTGTTGTATTAATAAGCTGCCTCCATTTGACCGCTATGGGAACATCCATGGGTTTTTTAAACGTTTTGTGTTTGCAGTAGAAGGGGTATCAGATCAGCGTAAAGCAAAATTACTAATGTCCATTTTGGATGTTGGAATTGCCGACCAAGTTACTTGCTATCTTCTGAGCAGTTCTGTTACCTATAATAAATTGAAGGATACTGTGCTGTGGCTGTTTGGAGCAACTTCAAAAGTGGTGCTACAAAAGGCTGAGTTTATCACCATTGGGTTTCAGCCTAAAGAGACTCTCACTGCATTTTCTGATCAATTTTCAGTGGAAGCCCTTTGTGTTGATTGGGGCAGGGCTTTTAACTTAATGTGACATAAGCATAGCATAGACCTCTGCTGTAAAGCCATACCAAGAGCTCTTTAATACATTGGCTTCATATTTAGAGGTTGACGTCTCCTTGCTCAAATTTGTTCAAATTCTACGCCGTCTATCTGCTAATTTCCCTCCACCCAATATAGAATGGAAATTAGCACCTCAGCTGCTAGCCTTTTTTATCCGGAGGAATCATCCTTCCTTGTTCAGCAAACAGTTGGCATCCCTGGCCTTATCAGCAATACAAGCCCTGCTTCCAGACCAACCCTTGGGGTGGCTCCTTTTACCGCAATCAAGTTCACAGGTCTTTTAGGGGCATCTGCTTTTCATGTGGTCGCTTGGGGCACCTTGATAGAAGTTGTTGCAAACAGCTGGTTCAGTACCTTCCACAGGAGCAGTATCAGCAGGGAAAACTCAGAATGGAGTAGAAATGGGACTCTCTATTTCCGCTATTTTGGACCAAAACGTCCCACCGGAACCTATTCATGTACCTTCAGTGGAAGTTCTTCAGTATGATGACGCCTTCTTATATCAGCGACCAGTTGGAGGGGTGAATGTGCTGACATGAACGCAATTCATGAACATGGCGGAAGCAAGCTCTCATGAACAACCCAAGCCTTATGTTTGTCAAATGTTTGATCACCTTTCTAATGATGAACCAAATTCATTAGCTGATGCGCTTCTTTTGGAAGAAGTAAGCGTGGCCTTCCCAGTGGATGCTACATTTAAAGAATACTCTAAAGTAGGGAAGGGTATTATATGCTTCCTTAGGAAAAAAGATCAGTTAAATGTCCATGTTATAAAATCAGAATGCATCTTATGCTGAGTGTACCTAATGTGACACTATTATAGCAAAAACCTGAGTGCGTTCAATAATTAATATGGGTGCCCCAATTAACTTAGTGTCCACAAAGTTGGTGGCAAGGCTGGCGTTAAAACCGGACATGGAACATCATATGGTGTATGGGACTGCAGGCACGGAAAACACAGTCTCTGAAGGAGCATACAGCGCACTACCTTTGCGATTTGGGTCAATTGTCATTGTAGCCCTAGCCATAGTGCTACCAAACAATAACTATGACCTTTTAATCAGAACTGCTTTTATACGTCACTATGGAGTTGTTGTTGATATGACCATAGAGACATTTGATATTCTGGGGCAGGGGATTCCACTCTACTTTACCTCCAGTGGAATGCCAAAAGATCTGGTACACATGAGTCATATTAACCTGGCATATTTTGATGATGTGGTTTCCGTTTGCTATCATTGACTTAAATGTAAGACACGTGCCCTTCCCATTCAAATTTATTAATATAAAGGGTTACCACTTAGAGCTGCGCCCCTATATCTATTCCCTCTGGACACCAAGTAATCATAAACACTGAGTTAGAAGTGGAAGTGCCTGCTGGTCTTTATGGGGAGGTCATTGGGCCTTATCAGCAAACACAGTTCAAGCCCCATGTGGCCCCAGGCATTATACTTCCAGGACATGGGGAGATCAAGTTCCTAGCAGCAAATCTTCAGAATAAACCAATGCAAATCCGCTGACACCAAATAATGGCGTACTTACATTTTTTCCAATTGATGAGGTCCTCAGGTTCATGAGTTCAGTTCATTGGATGAATTTAGCCTGCCCATTGAAACACAGCCTGGCGTAATGGCAGTTGTACTGCAGAGTAATTCAACGGGATTAATGGATGAACAAAAAGACCAAGCAATGGCTTTTTTTCAGAAGTACAAGAGGGATTTTCGCTGTTGACAATCACAATTTAGGGTGTGCTTGGGGGTGGTCCATTGATTGGACACCGGCGATCATCCTCTGATAAGGTCTCAGCTGATCCATTACTCTTGGTAGCGGAAGACGTGGTTACTGAAGAAATTGACAGGTTATTACAACAAGGGATGCTTGAGCCATCAAAGAGCCTGTGGGTTTCACCTGTTCTAATTGTAAAAAAGAAGGATGGCTTCAACCATATAGTAATGGACTACTGGAAGCTCAACAGTATTACAAAAAAGATTCATATCCCTTGCCAAGAATTGACTATGCTCTGGATCAATTAAGGGGTGCCTGCTACTTTTCTTCGATGGACTTAATACTAGGCTACTGGCAAATTGGGTTACCCTTGGCGGAGCAGGAAAAATGTGCTGTGATCACATCTAAAGGCCTTTTTTAATCAACATGGATGCCTTAAGTACTGTGTAATGCTCCTGCTAATTTTCAGAGAGCCATGGACACTATTCTTGGCGAACTGAAATTGTCATGCGTCCTAGTATACCTCAATGATATTAACATTTTCTCTCAAACCTTTTCAGAGCACCTTGACCACCTTGAAGCAGTATTCCCTGGCTGGCTGAGCGAACATTAAAATTAAACCTTGATTTGTACCTTTTTCAAAGACCATCTAGAATACCTGGGTTTTGTGGTAGACTCAACTGGGCTGCAGCCACAACCAGCTAAGGTGGAGGCCATCAGAAAAATGACTACACCTAATATTAAGCATGACATACAGGTATTTCTGGGGATGTTCATTTACTAACAACGCTTTATCCCTAATTTTAGCTGTATTGGGGCCCGCTATTTGAGTTGTTAAAAAAGATGCTGTGTTTGAATTGGTGGAACGTTGTCAATCTGCTTCCAATGCACTCCATATGGCGTTGAGCAGTGCACTGGTGTTGCAATATCTAAACTTTGACCAGGAGTTTATTGTTCAGATGGATGCGTCCCTTTTATGCTGTTGGGGAAGTACTTTCTCAGAAAGATGAAGAGGGAGAATAACATCCTGTTGCGTTCTGTAGTCATAGTTTGAGCTTTCGTGAGCGTAACTATACTGTGACTGAGCGAGAGTGCTTAGCAGTAATTTATGCATATAAACAATTCAGAGTCTATCTGCATGGGGTAAAGTTTAAAGTCATAACTTATCATGCATCATTACGCTGGTTAAGGAATCTCAAAGAACCAGAAGGATGGTTGGCTCAATGGGCTCTCAAGTTACAGGCTTATGATTTTAAAATTCTCCATTGCCCAGGAGCAAAGAATCAGAATTCTGACTATTTGCCTCAGTTACTGACTTTCACAGTGACAGCGAGCCTCAGTGATGTGATTTATGATAATATGCTTAGCAGAAAATATGACGACGAACTGCCCCAAGTAATAAAAGTGTTAAATTACATGTGCACGAATACCTTCCAACAGAATGGAGAACTGTACAAACGAATTGGAAAATTCTACAGTGAATTTCCCACGGCCCTCCATACAGCTGGGAATCATTATGAGCGCTCACAGGGCAGTCGGGCATGGTGGCATGTGTAAGACTATGGAGTTGTAATGCCCATGATACTATTGAGGAAGTATGAGTTTTGATGTGCTCAAAACTATTTCCTGTTGCCATCAGTGCCAAGTGGAGAATCCATTCCACCATATGATATCATATTGGTTAGTGAAACCACAATTTGCTTGGCATACAGTCTCCCTCGATGTCATTGGACACTTTCCAACAGGAGCTTACCATTGTAAGTACATTCTAGTGGCTATTGACCACTTGACCCGGTGGGTTGAAGTAAGGGCAATATGAGATCTGGGGACAGTTATGGTGGCTAAATTTTTGTTGGAATGCATTATTTAGCAGCATGATTGCCCTCAGTTTATTCTCACTGATAATAGCATTAACTTCACCTCACACATCCTTCCCAAGCTAAATGAGCTTATGGGAGTCCGTGGAGTTCTGACAACCTCATATCACCCCAAGTCCAATGTAATGGTCAAACGATTGAATGGAACTCTGGTGAATATCCTGCGAAAATTAGTAACAGATCGACCATCTTATTGGACCTCCCTTATTTCCACTGCTGTGTTTGCCTATAACATCAGTTATTATTCCGTGATGGGGAAAAGTCCCTTTCAACTACTATACGGTTGACATCCAGCTCTTCCAGCATTCCTTTATGCATGTGTGGAAGACACCAGCGGAATAGAACCCCATCATTATTTGACTAACCTTGCAAATATTCTGATCAAATTGCAAACTGAAGTCTATTTTTTCAGCTTAGCTAAGAAAATCAGGAATCAGGCTACAGATCAGGCATATCAAAGTGGGTTAGCACAGTTTAAGGAAGGCGACATGGTTATCTTCCACGACCAGCATGGGTTTAGGTGGAAGCACAAGCTGGCCAGTATATGGATTGGTCCATTTGAAGTCATTGAGAAAACTGGGGTCAACGTATATACTATTAAGGACCCGTTAGCAGTCAAATTATCAACTGAGTGCATGCAAGATTCCTCAGAGCATATAAGAAATAGGAGCCTCATCATCCAGTCAAGGAGGGGGTAATGTTGTGATTCCAATATGACTGGACGATAAGCCCAAGGTCATCATGGCAAAATAAATGGAATCCTTTGGAATCGAACTGCCCAAGGTTGTCATGGCAAAATGAATGGAATCCGTTGGAATCAAACTGATAATGGTAATTTAAGCACTTCAGAATGAAGCGATGTTGGGTTACTGGGAACTGGCCAATTTGGGTTATTGGGAACTGACAAATGAATAATTGGTGGAACCAATGAGATATGGCGAAGTGAATTACTAAGCCATGAAATCAATACCATCTTAAGTTGTATGATAAAAGCGGTTTGAGATGATTGAGAAGGTTAGGTTGTTGATTAGGTTAAAGTAGCGGAATTAGAAGAAGCCGCGATATTAAATATATTAAATAAAGAAGTAGCGGGAGCTAGTGCTCCAGATTTATTTGTAAAAGTTTATTTTGTTTTCTGAGGGCAACGATCATCATATCATTGTCTTACTTGCTAGTGGGTTGAACCCTGTACAAATCCGGCGGCATATCTCTTGGATATCGCCAATTTTATAACAGTGGTGCTCACCCCTATACCTGAGTCATGTAGGTCACATTTCCACACATTTGGTCAGGTGGGCAACACAATCCATTGAGGATGACCATGAGGAGGCCATTCTGGAAGATTATTTAAGATCCTGAATGGATGAGGCTCCAAAGATTCCTGAGGCACTGAGTCCCAGTGCACCCTATAAATATTAAAACCTTTTGACTTAACAATTTATTTGGTATTCTAACCCATTTTTCAATTTTCTTCTCAGATCACTTTCCAAATTTCCAGCTTTGAGCCACCTACGAACCTTGGCGCCAGTCTAGAGAACTGTAGCTCCAACAGTGGGTGTACTTCCAATTGGTCTTCTGGGTATCAAGGGAGTAGGGGATGTCCAACATGTCCAGATAGTCTACCCTGGATATGGTAGGAGACCTCATGGATATCACTCCGTTCAGAATGGGTAGTCCTTTTACTTTCTGGGTGAACTGAGGAATAGGGCACCCCTTCTGGGCGGTGTGCCCATGATGTGAATTCTCCACTCAGCACTTTGCATGGAGAGGAAATTCTTTTGAAGTGGGGCGACGTCCCATGTGGGCCTGCAGCAGAAGGGTGCTGAGGCGAGGTACTTTAACAGAGAATGGGGGTGGGTATTATTGGTGAGGCCCAGGGCGTGGGAAATATTGGAGTGGGCCGCGCGGGACCAGTGCTGGGCTGAGATCATAGGTTTGATGACTGCAGCGATCTAGGTTCCAAGGACTTTGGTGGCGTGGAGCTCATTTTTGAGCTGGCCCATGCCACCACTATGGCGAGAGCCATACATGACATCCAGGCGCACTGGTGGTGGGCGGCCTAACCAAAGCCACCCTTGCAGAAAAGCGTATAATGACTTGAAGAAACAAGGGGATTAAGCGATGACGTGGGCCCAGAACCAAACTTTAGAAAGGAGCATAGAGTTGTCTAGCACTACCCTGCCTATAAGGGAGGTTTGGCGGGCTTTGAGGGAAGCTATGCTTTTTGTAACGTTGTCTAGGATATGATTTTCCATCACAGTTGAGGCATACCCTCCCACCTCAAGCCACACCCCCAAATGGCAGACTGCTCCAGCGGTGGGGATTGTCACAAAGCGGAGCACAAGCGGGCGGTGTGGGGTGGGTAGGGCAAGCGATCCCATGGGCAAGTTGTTTAGCAGGTAGAAAACGGGGCGCTGGGGACCAGCGGGCTTGAAACCAACCAAGGAGAACAATTTCAGTTTTGGAGGCGTTAAGTGCAGCATTACTTACCTGGGAGTAAACCTGGATAGTAGCTTCAAGCGCGCGTGCATCATGATTGTTAGACACCCCAACCACACAATCATAAGCAAACGACAACATCTTGACTGGTGCTTGGCCTTGCACATGGACACTAGTAAGGCGAGCATTCACATTTTGAAGAAGTGGGTCAAGGCTGAAGTTATAAAAGAGTGGGCTTAGAGGGTCCCCTTGGCGTAGGCCCTTTGAGGGTGAACTACATCCGTGAGGAAGCCAGGGCCACGCACAGCCATTGTGGCATATTCTGTGGCCAAATCATCCAATAAATGAAAAGATATGAGAGTGAAACTAGTAGAGGCAGACTCTGAGGTAATCCCAGTTGACTCTATCATAGGCCCTCTGCTAGTCTAAAAAAGTTCTCCAGAAGCCGTGGATTGACAGATGTTGGCTATGGTTTTTATGTTGTCTCAAATTGACTTTTTGGGGAAGAAACCAAATTGTTCAGGGTAAATGAGAGCAGAGGCGACAACCCCTAGACTGTTTGCCATGACTTTAGTAAAAACTTGTGTCTTTGTTAGTAAGTGAAATGGCCGCCAGTTGGCCAAATCCAGCTTATTAACTTTCTTGTACAGTGTTATCGTGAAGGCCTCTTGCCCTCCAGGAAGGAGGCGCGTTTTCATAAGGCATTGGTTTATAGAGGCAAGCAACAAGGAGGAAAGATATTTGAAATACTTCTTATAAAAAATTGAAAGGGATGCCTCTGACCTAGGCATTTCCTGTACGGTGCACCGCAAATGACTGACCAGAGTTCATTTTAAGAAATCATATTCATCAACTCAAAAAAATGGGATTGATGTGGATATGTGCGCTTTTGAGAAAATTGTCTACTTCATCTGGTGGAACTGAATTAAAGTGATACAATTAAGAGTAATAATTTTGTACTTTTGTTGTAACTTTGAACGGAGTATCTGTGACAGAGTGTTCTGGCCTTCACACCTGTGTGCAGGCCAAGTACTGGCGCGATACAAAGAATTCTCAAAAAAAGTGGAACATGTATCTTCCGCTGCTATAAGCTTTGCTTTACACTGAACACAAACCTGATGCTTGTGTTGGCTTACCAGTGTGTTGAGGCGAGTGGACACCTCCACCCATTTATGACCCAATCTGGGCTGTAGCCTGCCGCTGGTACATTGTTTTCCAGATGGTCCACTTCTGCCAGCGTGTGCAAAATGACTGCTGAAGCAGCCTGTGAGAAACATGATGAGATGTGGCAAGCCTGGCGGATGGTGTTTGCTTTGAAGGTTGATCATGTGGAGATTGGGTCTGCACATACATTGTGGTAAACTCTGGAGCTGAGGCCTTGGTGTCCACCCACAAGGAAAACCTGAAAAAACGATCTTGGTGGGGATGAGTTTGCACCACATTGGTGCCTTGGCTTCTGGATTGTACAAGCAAAAGGAAACTAATACCATTTCTGTGGTCAGATAAATTGATTTTTGTCATGGAAATGTGGGATCTTTTAAATTTAAACTGTACAAGAATAAGGTCAATGTGGGTCAAAGACCTTAGCTGGACGTTGTGCACATGGGGGTGAGACATGTTTGTGAGCAGCAGTGCATGTTGTGGCAGAGTATCAAACAGCCTTGGGTGGCTTTTAAAACTTGAATTTCAAAGTGTCCCTGTGATGGTGTAGGCAACGAGGGCCAGCTGTCTGTGGTTGGGTTGGTCCAACAGTTCATGTGGCCTCTAACAAATGCGCTGGGGGTAGCAGAAGAGAATTGATGGCCAAGAAGAATATGTGACGATCTCATGCACAGGTTGGGGCATAATTTTTTCTACAAAAATATTATATAAAAATTATGCTACCTACATTCTTTAGTAGAATTTATGAAAGGGAGGCTGTAAGTGAAATTATATATAACAGGTATAGACATCATTCTAATATTTCTAGCTAATTACATATCAAAAATACCATGCACTTATGACATTTTTTAATCTGTATTATATAATGCTATGTGAATAAATATGTTTTAGATCAACAATTAAGCTGCAATAAATCAAAAAACTCTCAACTTATTATAAAATATATTATTAAAACTGGATGAAAGAATAATAAAAACAAACATTGATCTCTGACTATTCAAATTCTGAAGTTAAATACCAATACTAAACTTAAAAATTAATAGAGTAAATTTATAAAGCCATAATAGTCTTCTAAAATCAATAATGATAACAATATATATATGTATGATAAAACCTTTTTTGCAATAATAGTTAGATAACTTTTTAAACTGTAGTAAATAGAAATAAATCCAAAACCTCATTTATGTTCTCCTTAAACTTAAATGGAATTTTGTTTGTCTATATACCAGATGGAAATGGGGAGTCATGTCTAAGTATAATGGGATTCAACATTCTTTAAAAGTCAGAAAATGAAAAAAATTATCAATGCATCATTGCTATATTGAATTTGGCCATTTGGTACTAAAAGGTGTAAGCTTTTGATAAGAATAATGATATGTCAGTAAACTGTTGGGCCATAATTATGATTTCTTCTTTTATTTAAAGATCCCTTTGCATGATAGACAAATCAAACAACAGACATTAAAGACTAATATAGGTATGATTAGTTGAAGACTAAAAAACTAACCTTATTGGAGTTTCACTTTTGCTTTTGAGGGATGCTTGAGCTCAGAAAGTGACTTTTTGTTAGGACCTTAGTCAGATCACTCTCCTTCATAAGCTTCCTAAGTTTTGTGATGTGGCGCTGCTTTTGATAAAGCATACTCTTGGGGTCATACTTAGCGCCATGACAATAATCTCAATACTCAGTCTGAAATTATTTTATTCCTGGACTTGATGGTAAGAGATTAGTTACAATTATGGATTATATTTACTACCACAGCCAAAAACATATAAGGGCATAGACCAACTGTCTAGTTTGCATGAGAGTGCTACATCAGATGAAATTTTTATCAGATTTTTCATTGAAAGTTTAAAATTATTCTGCATGCGAGTCTATAAAAATAGGTTATAGATGATAATTGGTTCTAAATGATTTATTATTATAAGCTAATTGTTTTAAGTTGTATATTTATGTGGTTTAATAATAACTTATCGATCTTTCTTTTGCTTTGATACCCAAATTGAAGCCAAATTTGGATTTTTTTAAAAAAGACAAAAAAACAACCACTCTATTGAGCCAAAACTTACTGATGTCAATGCAATCGACGCCTGCTTCCACAGATTGGAGTGGTGTTGCACTGCCATCTGGCATCTTTCAGCCACCACTGAAGCATTCCTGGGCTGGCTCTACTAGACCTCTCAACGCTACCAGGCGTTATGTCCCCCCTCAGGACTTGGACCACCACCTCACCAGCTCTCAGGCGGTGCTCTGGAGCCCTTTGGTGCTCCCACAGAGCAATTTGAATTTTGGCCTCCAGATCAAATATGTGAATTTTTTCCCATACACAAGTGCAGCCATCATCGAGATGGTTACTGCAGTTTTCAAACCTGCAAGCTATATTGACTTCCACCCCTTTAAGGGGTACCTCGACCTTGGCTTCCACTCTGAAGCTGATGCAGTGGCAGCATCCAAGCTGCAATTAATTTTTAAAAAATTCTTTGCCCACCGTTCACAACTGACTCCCTAAGGAGGCCACTTTGATGGTCCAGTAACTGAGTTGTCCTCTTTCATTTCCCCTGAACGCCTCCACCATGAGCTCACAGAGGGTTTGGCCATTTATAGCGAAGACCCCGTGTTGCAATTTGTGGTTCCCAGTGGGCAGATCAGTTGGCAGGGCCTTACGCCTTTGCAACAATCTGCCCATTTTATCACAAGTCTCACCTTGTGATCCCCCCACACCATGATCAGATCCACCCCTGATCACCCATTCTGGGCACGCATCAAAAATGGCCACATATTTGCCTCTTGTGCTTCAAGCTTGACCACTTAAAGCACAAGTGCCCACAGTTGCCACTTCTACCACGTCTGCCGCTCAGGGCTCAGGCGCCACCCTGGCATCTGCGTCACCCCAATTTTTCAAATGGGGATTGATCTTCCCACCCCCAAGTCAGGGAATTCTGGTGCTGCTTCCAAAGTGGCAGCCAATCAAAATTTACAAAAATTTAAAAATTTTGAAAATTCAACTAGATTAAAGAATCCTGAGTCAATAGCTGAACCAATTTCAGCTGAGCTGCCATGGTTGACAGCACATGGCCAATCAGCTCCAGCCACAGCCCCAATTCCTGAGGCTGGCCCAGCGCTGGCCAATTCCAATCCATTTGAGGCTCTTGAATGGATTGATGAGGATGAATGGCCATGCCATATGAAACCTGGTTTTGCTTTAAGGTAGTTCCTTGTTAGCCCTCCCAAATCATGTTCCCATTATTTTCGTCCAAAAATGGGTTTCCCATTTATAATTTTATTAATGAAATGGCAGTTGTGGCTGCAGCTGCCCCGGCCAACATCCTCCTCCGCCAGCAACTCCATGGGGCAATGGAGCCCCTTGTTGAGGGTACACCTATTCCCAATTTTCCTCATGATTTTGAGGAAGATGCAAAGTATAAAATTGAGGAGCTTGCTTTTGATGTGAGCTGTTCCTGCATTGATACAGCAAAACCTTCTCTTTTTGACCCCAATTATCCCAAAACCCGATGGCACATCAAGTCATTTACTTTCATGCCAGCTCTCATCATTTTTGATGAGCATCAACTTGCTCAATACATTGAGGCGATGGACACAAATGCTAAATAGAATGAAGAAAACCCCAAAGTACCTCCTTATGCCCCATGTCGCTGATGCTCCCACCTCAATGCTGTCTGCCATGGTCTGCCAGCTAAAGCAGGCGCCAGACAAAAGTTTCTCCAAATCCTCCAGGCCATCTGATATGGTTTCTTAAGCTAATAACCTAGGTACTATATTAGGAATGTTTCAATATATATTAATCCCTTTGTTTGGCCCATTTGCAAATAATGATGCGTGGTGGCTCCCCCTTTTGGTTGGGCACCATTAGTACTAAAAAAATAATAAGTTAACTTCCACAAGTCAATATTTATTATATTAATTTATCCCTATACTCCAGACTAACATAAGTAAAAGCTATTGTTCTTAATCTAATAATTAACATATTGTATAAACACATAGTATTGTATTTTTAAAACAACAAAGATCTAAGCTAATCATCTTATGCCCTATAAATCTTCAAAGCAACTTTACAATTGAGGAAGTTGGTTCATTGCTTAAAACTACAATATTAATGCTATAATGTGATTTGACAAGCTTGAACCAAATAACACTGCTGATCACCAATTTTCTAGGTTTAATTTCTATAAAGTTTGTAAAGTTTATAAAATGCTTTCAGTTGTCAGAAAGGTCATGCAATCTACTTAAGTACAACTAGAATCTTTAAATATTTTTGACCAAAGATATGATTATTAATCATTGTTTGTTTCTGGCTGTATCTGTATTACTAATAATAAAGTTGAGCATTGTATGCAGCAGACAAAATGACAAGTCAAAAAAACTTTGTAATTTATAAAATATCTAAAAATTAAGCCTAACTTTTGTGTTCCTTGATAAAGTTATATAAATTTGTAGTAGGGTCAAATTTATAAAATTTTATTTATTTTTAAGTTGCAATAGAGTGTTTTTTTGGCTTTAAGTTTCTAAAACTAAATTAGTTTTAAAAATATAGTTATATATCATATACCTACTTTTACAATATGATATAAGAAAGAACAATGAAGCAGTTAAAGATTACATATAAATTAATGAGATTTTTGTCATCACTTGACTCAAATAATGTTTTATAGTTAGCTTTTGAAATCATTGTATTTTTTTGCACTAGTGGTGCCCAAACCAAAAACGGGAGCCGTCATACATTATCACCATTATCTTTTTAAATGTTACAGTTTAAAAATATTTGTTTAATGATCTATATAATAGAATCGTTAAAACAGTACATCTCAAAGTCAAAAAAGCTGTTATTATTTATTTAATAATTTTAGATATATAAATGAACAAAGTTTATTTCTATGAGTAGTACTTTTTTAGAAATAAATTGTTAGGGTAAGGCTTTGATCCAAAAAAAAGTTTTATGATCAATTTAAAGTGAAGGTTTTTTTTACAATCCTTAATTTCTCCAAATTAAAGGTTCAAAAACCAACAAAATAAACAAAAGTTTAGCTTTATAAATTTAACTTGAAGATATAATAGAAATCAGCTTACTGAAATATTTTATTTAGGTCAACTTGGTGTCATAATTAAATGACATTATTGAGGGACCAGATTTTAAGGATAAATATGGGCATGATGAGGCCAAGAGGACAAAGTTGGCAGACCTGCCTGACTTAAAGCACACCCTGTAACAACTTTGGGTAAAAACAAGATATGCCCAAGTTGATTCTGGGTGCGCATGCTGGTCAAATGAGCGTTATATCTGAATCATTAAAATGCGCCAGCTATATTGAAGATTATGAGATATCATAACGTTTAATTGGAAAAAGGCTTTGAGTCTTGTTCAGTTCTATAATTTTACCAAATCCTGTAGAATTCAGCTTCAGTCAATTACCTGAGTACATGATTATCTGAGCTACAGTATGATAATAGATGGGAACCTGCATTTATCATCAGATTGGGTCAATGCCTTGACCAATGGAGGATAATTCCGCCCAATTGTTTATAGTGTTTTTTGAGACCAACTTTCTTTGTTAGATATCTTTATCATTTTTAAAAATAAATGCGGGGTTTTTTTATATTCTATTTTTTCCATGCTACCATATGCAGCTCTTGTGGGTTACCTTCACTTTAGGGTTTTTCATTGTTTATTTATCTATTATGAAGGTGTTGGCACAATACTTGGTGGCGTTAAGGTGGTTTTATTATTGGCCTACTTGCGGAGAGTTAGAGACACTCTCCTGACAATATATGACCAAACCTTTTTTTCTACTTGTGGGTATTTTTGTGTTAAGTTTGTTCAAAGAGCTGATCTAGTGCGTTGTCTGGTTGTCATAATCACTAGCCTTCTATTCACAGCGTTCACTCTTTTTGGCAATAGCCAATCTCAGCGTTTCATCTGTGCTGTCCCAGAGGGGTTTTACCACCCTGAAAGTAATTAATGGTTTTGGGCCATTTAAAGTTCTGCTACCCAGGCTTCAAATTTTTAAAGCTTTTAATATAAAAAATAGAACCTGCCCTCAATCAACTTCTCAAGACTTTGAGGGGTTGCTTTGGGTTTCCACCAACGCTTTTGGCTGGGCAATAGAAGGTTTGGAACTCCCTCTGGAAGCGGGCCACCACAGATTTCTTTTTCCAAACCTTCAATAGTTCTTTGCACCAAGTTAGTTAGGACGCTTTTGAGGGGTGTATTTGTATAAAATAATGGGTCTGGTCAAGGCCCTATTTGTCTTGACGTCTTCAGAATATCATTGTAAAGCTGGGGAATCGTCACCTCCACTTGGACTGGGTGGCGTTTCCCTCAGAAAGGGTCTGAGAAGGCCAACTTTCCCTCTTATCTCCCAGGGTGACCTTGCCCATATGGTGGATGAGCGATGGGTAACAGCTTACCCTTTAAGGACCATGACACCTGATCCAGTATTGACATCAAACAAATTGATGCAACAAATTAAGGGGATTTGTGCTGAGCTATTGAAAGGTCATCATTCAATTGGGATAAAAGGTTCAAATATAAATTGAGGCAACTATCTTCAGAATTGAGGCCCAAGAGCTCCAAATCTTCAGAAAAAAGGACCAATGGACATGTACCTTTGATGTAAATACCATCTGATGTAATCTTTTTTGCAAAGCTCGCCAATGGCATCAGGCCATTTGGAAAAGTTCCTACCAGTTTATAACCCATGCCAAAAGCTCCTAATCCTCGTCCAACACTTCTTGCCTGGAAAAAGGATTCTGGAGCAACAAGGTGCAGGTGGGTTGGGCGCCCTAAAACTATTCCCAACCTCATGGGACCGCCCCTATGTGGGGTGGCCCTGGGAGGTTCTGATGCCCATTTAATGAGACGACGTCGCTCTAGTCATTGGAACTGAAGAAGATTGGCAACTTGTGCATCCATGTATGAACCAACATCGACTCAGCCCACCTCATTTATTTTATAAGCCAGTTTAAATAAGTAGTTTTTACGTCTTCATGCTCAAAGTTCGCCAGGTTAGGCTGAATCTCAATGTTACAACCCACACTTTCCTAAGCTATTTCACTAAAGTTGATCATCTATTTAAGCAGCCAGTATACACTGAGAAAATTGGCGTTCAATCTATAATTTTAAAATAATATCTAAAAAACTTCCTGTGATCCAATTTATATGGTATTTTCAAGTATTCCGCTGTATCCCCACAACATCTCTCATGTGGCCACACGGGCCTCATATTGACTGGGTAATCCCAGTCATGTTAGAAACTTCAGTTTCTATTTCAATCAAATACCCTATCATGTTTTAAACTAATTCAAACTCTTCCCAATAACAGAGGCCATCCGCCAGCAGGATTTAAAATTTTGTGGGCCCAACTATCCACGCTCCAGGTGAGGATCTGCCCCCTCGCCAATGTTGTTGTACCCAGTTCCCCTTATGGGATGCCTCAAACTACCAAATTCAATTAAGAAACTTACTACTCCCCGGCCCTCAGGCCTGAAGCTGGGACATCATGGTTCTTTGCTGGGTTCGTTTTATGCTCATGGCATTTCAGCACTCAATCATTACCTTTCTTCCTACACAATATAACATTGATTGAGTGACAATGCCCCTGGGATTCTGGCTCGTCTTTTTGGTGCTTTTTCATCCTTACTGGCAGGAAAGTCTAAATTTTATCTGCCGTCTTCCTTACATAATTATCCGTCCATTGTTTCTGGCCATTTCTTCTCTCCTCATCAAGATAGTGCAGCAGTGGTCTTTCTCTACTAGTTGAACATGCAATTGATAGTCTACCTTCTGTTGTTCATTTGGTCAAAACCAATTTTGTGAGCAGCTCCTGGATAGCTATGGAGAAATTCCTCCATGGTCACATTTCCTTTGCCCACTAACTCCCCCTTGGCTCACCCTCAAGTAGGAGATTTAAATGTTTCCTCCTGAGCCATTGCAAACCAGGTCCTTGACGCCCTCGTTGAGGTGCAAATGCAACCAGCAGTTGCACCAAACAATACTTTTTCACTGACAAATACTCAGAAGGGGGTTGCTCTTTTAGATGCAATCAAAGGTGGAGCTCATTAACGGGTGCGGTGTCTTTTGTGTTCTGCTATCTGGGCAGCTGACACCACCGCACTTATTGCTGTAGTATTATAAGTTTTTAAATCCCTAGTAACACGTTCTGAACAATTGTTTTCGTTTATTCTCTAATATCGCTGAAGCCTCTGGCTCGTTTCTTTAGTTGCAACCTTCCATAAGAAAGCCCTGGTGCTGGATCTCCCCAAGGAGTTACTCCAAGAAATTTTACAAACAGCTTTGGATTCAGCCTCTGCCCATACGTTGTTTAATCCACCCCTATGGAAACGGTGGATTAAATTTGCAAGGAAGCGACTTCCATTAATGCAGCTCCCCGCCACACTCCCCTCCCCAGAACAGTAACTTAATCTTGAATTTGCCAATTTGACCTCAAGGTTGACCCCAACATGTATCAGTATCTTCAATGGTTCCAGGTCCTGAAGTTGCCACTGCACACGAGTTGATTCATTCCAGCTCACCTGTCTGCAAGTCAATGAAAGTTCAGCATAAAGTGAATTATATGTAACCCCTTGTTCACCCCATTTCTGACCCTATGAAGGAACCTGCTCTTCACCCTGATTTAGTAAATATCTCTTCAGTGTCAGAAGAAATCACCGCATCTGCCAATAAACAGAATTACAAATACTTTTTATTACCAATGAATATTTGTATTGGGGCACACCAGGTGTCTTTCAAGGCCTTGGTCAACACTGGAGCAGCGGTAAATTTTATTAGTTTGATATTTGCCCAGCAGCTGGACCATGACTTAGACCTGAGGCCAGTAGTGTTAATCACCTTGTCGGCCTCCCAGCCATCTTATAACTTATGGCGCCCAGTACCCTTCTCAGTTTACCAGTTTAGTTTTGTGATAGCTTCTTGATAATGCCTAACCTTGTGTTCCCAATGATTTTGGGTGTGGGTCGGTGACATTGGCAGCTTGTGAGAGTCCGCTTGGAATCTAACACACTGTCATTTTCCAACGGTCAGGGGAGGGTGAGTTCACTTTATTCAATACCCTTACCAAGGATCAAAACCGTGAATTGGTTACAACCCTTGTATCTCCCATAGATCTTTATCTGGATTTCCCCACTGCTTTTGATGTGCTATCAAGTCACTTTCGATTCCAAAAAGGCGAACTTCCTTCCCTGCATAAGCAAGACAATTTGAAGTTTAAGACTAAGGTGCAGGTGGTGAGCATAAACTGCCCACTATATCCACATAAAGCAGAGGAGGAGGTTACCCTCAATACCTGGTTAAATGACATGCTCAAGAAGGATTGGTTGCTCAAAGAGGCATCCCCTGTTGCCTCTCCCACTTCCGTTGCCAAGAAGGCATATGCTTCCTCTTTGTCCCTGCATGGATTACGTCCACCTTAACAATACCACGGTCCACAACCCTTACCCACTGCCATTGGAACTGACGATTGGCCAAGCAATTGCCAAGTCACATATGTGTCTTTAAAAAATTTATTTAGTAAATGCTTTTAATCAAATTTGGGTGGCGGAAGGTCAGGAATGGCTTACCACTATCCGGACAAGAAGAGGCATATTCTAATTTCAAGGGATGCCTTTTGGGCTTAAAAATGCGCCTGTAACATTCTAAAGGATAATTGATAGTGTGCTGGGTGATCTCTGGTTCACCTGCGCAGTCGCATATATTGATGATATCAGGTGCACTATTTCTCTCCCAAACAACATACAAAAGACTTGGAGGCGAAAGTAGCTGTCTTGCATAAGGTGAGTCTGTTCATAAAGCCATCAAAGTGTAATTTTATTAGAGGAAGCCACATTCTTAGGCAACCTCATCTTAAACAATGGGTACGCCATTCTGCTAGCCAACAGGATGCCATCCACGAATAGCCAGACACAACAACCCATGAGCAATTGAGAAGCTTCTTGGTCATTATTAAATTGCTAAAATATTTCTCCCGCACTATCCCATTTGGCCTCCTCACTACATCCGCTCATAGGCAAGAACATCCTTTTTGATGGACGCCCAAGTGCCAGCAGAAATTTGATTCAATTAACGTTTTTTTACCCCATTATCAAGCATGCGGATTTTCCAAGCCCTATATTATAGCATGCGATGTTTCTTCTGCCACAGTAGGGGTTGGTTTGCTCCAAAATCACAATGGGTTGCAACACCCAGTTGCTTATCTTTCCTGCAAGTTCTCTCCCACTGAGAAATACTATGCCATTTACAACAAGGGTGGAAGCTGTTGAGTGGTCCTTGACCCACTGGCGTTATCTCCTACAGGGCGCTTAGCATGAGGTGACTGTGTGAATGGACCACCAAGCTCTTCTTTATTTCCAAAAACCACAGAAGTTGGCGTATCAGCATGCCCAAACTTACCAGTATGTGTGAAGTTCTAACTTCAAGTATGAATTTGTGAAAGGAACATTAAATTTTCTTCTAGACTTTCTTGACTGCAACCTGAGACATGTCCAGCTGACTCAGACAATGCGGATCTTGTTATGGTCAATCCCCTTACTCAAATCTTGGCTCTTGTCCCTCCCACAGTTTCAGAAGCAGATCTTGCTCCAGATGCGCCTTTGATTTCACAGGCCTTAGCAACATAGACAGAATCTGATGTAGTGGTGGAACTTTATGAGTGATTGTCTATCCCTTCATACAAGTATCCCTTTTATTTTCCTTTTAAAAAGCTACTCCAATTTCAGTTACAGGTGTAAATCACTCCTCTTATCCGAGCTGAAGTAAATTCAGGCTCATCACAATCCTCCCGCTGTTGGTCACCTAGGGGATAAGAATTATATTGATCTAATCAAGAGTACCTACAATTAGCAAGGCTTGTTAAAGGATGTCCCAGCATGGATTGTAGACTTTGTAACTTGTGCATGGGCCAAATCAGACCGGCCTGATAGGAATGGTCTCTTAAATCCCTTGCAACAAGCAAAGGGACCATGGAAATTGGTGTCCATGGATATCTTTTGAGCTCCCCAGATCCAAGGGTTTTACAGAAGTTATGGTGGTCGTAGACCAATTCATTAAATTCTCCTTGGTAATCCATGCTCCACAACATTTTCCTCAAAGAATCTGCCCATCTTTTTGTGTATCATGTATTTTCAATAAGCTGCCTCCCACAGGAAATCGTCAGTGACTGTGAGCCTCAATTTATGTTTCAGTTTTGTAACGAGCTCTTAGCAACCTTGAAGATTAAACCCTTCCTCTCCACCGTGTACCATCCACAGTCAGATGGGCAAACCAAACGATTCAATCAGACCTTGGAACAGTACCTGTGGTGCTATGCTTCAGCCTCTCAGGATATTGGGCGGATGACCTACCCCTCACTCAGTTTGAATACAACAATGAAACTCATGTATCCACAATATTTTCCCATAAGAAGCAACTTTGGGACACAATTTATCAAATTCAGTCAGTCCATGCCTTCGCCTAGAGGTACCAGCCGCTGCCAATTACGCCCAACACATCTGTGCCACAAAGTCCTTGGTATAGTAGAACTTTAAAAAATCCATAAGTGATTATAAAAATTTGTGGTTCAAAAGTGCCTCTTGGTGCGTGAAATAAAGATAGGATCCCATGTCATACTCAATATGTGGCACTTTCACATGCAGATGCCATTGCATAAGCTTTCCAGAAAGTAGTCAAGTTTTTACATGGTGTAAGAGGACTTGGAAATGTTGCTTTCTGCTTAAATTTGTCACCCATTAGACGCAACATTCAGTCTTCTATGTGTCCCGGTTGTCCCATTAAAAGGGGCAATCCCCTTATATGCTGAGTCTGTTGCTATTGACGAGTGGTGGAAGCCAAAGTTGAGGGCATTCTGGCTTACCGCAAATCCTATCAATCAGTCCAATATCTCATTGTGTGGAAAATTTATCTAGTTTACAAGAACAGCTAGGTAGGCGCATGGGTCTGTGCCAACAGCTCAGAGCTCATTGAGAATTTCCATGCTACTCACCCTGATGCTCCCAGTGTTCCCTCAAAAATCGCCACCCTAATGGCAATCAAGCTGCTTAAGGCCCATAAGAACGTTGCCCTCACTCAATTCAGCAGTGGTGGTGCCCCCTTTGGCAAAAGTGAAGTGTATTGTAAGTCTGGAGGAGCGACCCATCCATTTGGACTGGGTGGAATTCCCATTTATATCGAAAAAGGGTATAAAAAAAGCCAGCTGCACCTCTCATCACACGGGTGACCTTGCCCACATAGTGGTCAAGCGATGGGTAACAACATACCCTTTAAGGATCCCGCCACCAGTCACCATATTAACTTTAAATAAATTAATAAAACGAATCAAGGGGATTTGTGACGAGTTTTTGGCTTGTAAGAATTATCTTGGGATGAAAGGTTTGATCAAAACCAAGGGCAATGAGCCTTTGGCATCAAAGCTGGAGAGCCCCAAACCCACAGCAACCAAGTTCTATGGGTGCACAATTGCAAATAATAGAGTACCAAATGTATAAGAGTTGGAAAATCTTGATTGAATTGAGCCATTGGGAAATGAAGCCCACAAAACCCACCTCTAAGCACCAAAATCTTTGCCCAATAATCCTTGCTTGGCTAAACAGACGCCAGAGTGACTGGGTGTGGGAAGGCTGGGTATCCCAAACCCATTTTTAACCTCATGGGGCCGCCCCTATATGAGGTGGCAATGGGATGTTCCCATAGCCTGTCTGGCAAGATGCCGTCCATTTAGTCATTTTAATTTGAAGAAAATTGGCATCTTGGGCATCCATGGATGAACTGACAGCTACATAGCCTGCCTCTGACAATTTTAGAGTCAGTTTAGAATAAATTACCTTCCCCTCGCTCAAAGTTCATCAGGTTAGGTGAATTTCATGGACCCCTATTCAGAGTGTCTAATATATCCCAAATCTCTTTATTTAACCGAGGCATTCTGACCAGGGGACAAATAATACCAAAACTTAATCTCCAAAGTTAAACCGACTAAAAATTGATTTGAATAAACTGCCCTTTTCAGGCACTTTGACACAAAAAATGATAAAATTACCTACCAGGTCGCATAGTGGCGAGCCTCTTATCCCATCATGATGGAGGGGAGGGGGATCAGGCAGGTCATCTTCAGGCTCAGCATTGTAGAGGCAGATCACTGCTGAGAGTAGGGGGGTTGGAGCATCCTCAGGATGATGGTCAAGGTTGAGTAGATAGTTGTTGAGATTGACTATTCGGGCCTGTATTAAAGCCTCTATGAGTTTGACAATATAATATTCAGCCTGGATATGGGCGTCAAGAAGTTGTTATAATTTTGCAGTTTCTGTTCTTGTGGTGCGTGTGGATGGGGAAAATCTTCCAGTTCAATGACATGCTTGGCGGCAGTGGTGGCACTTTTGTGGAGGTTTTGGAATTCCTCTTTTGCGGTAGGAGGAAAATTAGAGGGAAACAAGGAGGTATGCAGCCCATTTTTAAATTCCATGACCAATTTTGCACACAGTATGCAAGTATGGGTATTATTGGGATTGGCCACTGCAGCTGCAGCAAGCTAGTGGTCACTTTGGAAAAAGGCTCTGAGTTTACAGACATATTGGTTGGTTTGGGATGGAGTATCAAACTTTGAATTCAGGATAGGCGTTAAATCAATTGGATAGCTTGGTGGTGGGACAATTTCGCCCAGTTCTGTTACTTTCTCTAATAAATTCCAGGGATTTATATTGATTCAGGAAGATATGTGGATAGGTGATTCATAAATTGGTAGGTTTTGGAGCGGGTGATTTTATGGATTGAACATTGGTCCAGTTCTGAACATGATTGGTTGGCATGGGTGTGCATTGACCAACTTGGTTTTTAGGTAAAGGATTTTGCTTCTTATTTGAGTGCATGGCCTGTGAGGCGGGGCAGCCAAAACCCCACTCAAATGCTGTTGGTATTGCCTCATGGGCGGTGTTGTCCGTGTTTGCAGGGTGTTTTATATTGACATACCTTTTTGGTGTGGTCCAATTCATACCAGAGGAGGCAAATTGTTTGACCGTTGTTGGTTTGGGCCCAAAAGAAATGGTCAGTTGTGGATGGGATATAGGTACACGGTGGGATATGCTGGGCCATGTTCAGCTGCTGAGGGGTAATAGTGGCCATTGCTTGAGGTGCCGCGAGGCTTTCAGCACCACTTTGTTCAACAAATTGGAGGATAGGGTTTTCTCCATAATTTGACAACCCTGATATCAATTCTATATAAAAGTTTTGAGGGGGAAGTTGTGAGGGGATTTTTGAAAAGGTTACCACAAGTGTGTTATCATCTGGGAGGCGTGTTTGGGTGGTGGTAATGAGGGTATTTTTATAAATTAACTGTATATCTGCTGCAGCAGCTGCATCCTCCTCAGTGGGGAATCTAATATTAAAATAGCCCTTAAATGGGAAGAAATTGATAAACCCTGTGGGATCCGCCAATGGATGCCACATATATTTTGTTTAAAGTGAGAATTCTACTTTATAATAAAAGTAATAAATAACGCTTGTTAAAGTTTCTTATGTTTTTATTGTATAGGCAGGGCAAAACCAAAAAAGGTCCTTTGCTCAATACTAATCTTTCCTATTTTACTGTCGGATTTCAAGACCATAGGTATTTGAGGCAAAAGAATGTAAAGCTGAGTTACTAAATTAGGAAATATAGGCTTTCAGCCTATCAAATTGAAGATGAATTTTTTGAGGCAAAACTGACCCATGTGGTAACGATTTGATGAATTGTATCCAAAGCACCAGCGAGTAAAATCTTTTCACCTCAGCGGTGGTCAGACTTGTGTGGTAATGATTGGTTAAATTGCACCCTATCATCGTCGAGTAATATCTTTTCACCTCAGCGGTGGTCATACTCAGGTGGTAATGATTGGTTAATTTTTATCCTATCATCATCAGGTAATATCTTCTCACCTTGGCGGTGGTTAGAATCATATGGTAATGATTAGCTAATTCATACCCAATCATTGATGGGTAAAATCTTCTCACCTCAGGAGGTTTCAGATCTGAGTGGTAATGATTGGTTAATTCACACCCAATCATCAATGGGTAAAACCTTCTTGCCTCGGCGGTGGGCAGACTCAGATGGTATCAAACACCTCAAATTCAGCTGAGAAGTCAGTGTAATCCTATTACTAGTTATTACCTTTTTTAGCCAATTTTTATGATAAACTGTAATTTTCTGATAGTTAGGATTCCACCAAAAATCCGCCGAAGTCTTTTCACTGTTGGCACTCATATCATCGATAACACATTATTAAATGATGATTGAGCAGGAGATGGGCCAATCATGGTAGCAGATTTGGAAGCACTAATACCTCTAACATTTTTTTTCTTAAATTGAAAAGGTAAAAAGTCCGACATTGCCCCCCTCAAGAATGTTGGTAGGGGTGTTGTAGTTATGGTAGGATAATACCTTATCACCCATTTGAGATGTAGGAATGGGGGTGCGGAGCCCATTGGCAGCCTGCCCTTCTTTAGTCGCTGTTTTTGCGAGGTTGGTGTACATGCAAGAGTATTCCTTCTTGCTGGGTTCTGTATTGGCTAGAACTAAGTGAACTTCATAATTGATCAACAACAAGAACCCTTGCTTCATATTGATAATGTTGTCATATTCAATCATAAACTGAATGCCTATAAGCATATCATAAGCATTGTTATCCAAAGCTACTGCGGGGGCTGATAGAATAAGCTTCCCCAATACAAATGGGTAGCGACGAGTAAGCACCAAGTGCATGGGTGTTGTTGGGTCCAGAGTAAAAAGTCTTGGTTGTACTCCAAATCAGGTGCAAGTTTGATCTTTTTCATCAAATTGGAGGAGATTACATTCACCGGGGAACCTGTATCTAAGATATCCATTACCCAAACTTTTTGGATAACCACTTTGACCTTCGTAAGTATCCCCCCAAAAGTAGCGATAGCACTAAGATCTCCTTAAGATGGAAATTGGAGGTTAATGTACATGCAGTCTTGGGGTAACTTTTCTGGATGGACTTCATGGTATGACCATGCTGGATAGGGCAATAAGGTGAGACATCACCTCATCTGCATCGCTGGCAGTATTGATGACAATTGGCTCCCCTAGAACTTGGCAGAGATACATCTCTTTAGGTATGGTGGCTTCATCTACTCCTCCAGCATTCAAACAATCGGGAACTTCCACTTCAGCAGGTGCCCCTACAACGTAATAGCTGACCTCATCTGTACCCCCCTCAGAATCATCCCCAGGGGTATTAGTAACACGAGGTAATAACATAAGTTGGTTAAATGAGTCAGGCACATGAGATTTGTCAGCAATAAGTGTGCCTTGCCCTACGCTGACATTTCTTTTCCCTGCTCCTGTTCCTCGGCGCCAGCTTTCTTTTCCAGCACATAGCCTCCTTGTATCTAAACTTGTTGCAGTATTCGCACCGTGGGCGTTCAGGACGTTTTGCTTTGGGGTTTTGTTCTTCAGGGCCCATTATCTGAAGGGGCTCCTCTCTATCTTCAATAGCTAAGGCCCGAGGCTTAGGCTTTGAATCCTCAATGGTTAAAATGTGAGGATGAAAACTGCTCCACGTGGAACTTCAGGCTTATGGAAATCAGCGAAATCTATTAGCGCTTCCTTGACGTTTTGAACAGTATGGAAATAGCGTTTAACTGAGGTGATGTGCATCGCCAAAGGAGGGTGAGATGCCACTCCAGTCAAAACAGCCGCTACAGTGTCATCTAAGGTCAACATCTTTGAAGTAAACAACGTCTGTGCTTCCAGATAGAATCATTCTGCAAAGGCGACTACTGACTCTCCTTTTCTAATACTCATACGCATAAAATCTTGCTTTTTCATGCTTAAAGCCTGTTTTGAACTGAACGTGTTTTTGAGAGCCTCTTTAACTTCAACCCAGGTGCTAAGAGCATCCATATGTGGGACCATCACCTCCTGTGCCATGCGGCCCAAACAGGAAAGGATATGTTTGGCCTTTTGACGATCAGTCGCCCCTTCCATAGCTTCTTCATAAACGTATAAAAATGAAACAATGCTACCCTCACCAGGGATAAACTTGTCTTTGAACGTTGGTTTGAATAAATTATGGTCATTCCTGGTAAGGGTATGAATAGCTGGAGCTTCTGCTTCTGATGTTCTAGAGTGATAGCTTAACTGATCAAAGGTCCATGAAAGGCAATTGAACTGGTCATACATGGCTTCAAGCTGGGTTCCCATTTTAGAGAGGGCTTCTAGGGGCCCAGATTCACATAGTCTCAGTCGAGCTTCGATCTCTGATTTATGAGTTTTAAAATCTTCCACTTGGATCTCCTTTGCACTGACTTGGAAATGGAGCTATGACACCATTGAGCTTAGGTTTAATTAAGCAGTTTCCACGGCTTTCACGCGGTTCTTCAGCTCTTCTTTCATTTGTTTACACCCTTCATCGTCACAAGAGTAAAAGCTGGGGCCTTATACCCCCTCCTTAATCTGTTCATATTACTGCTCGACCTGCGTTAGTCAGCTGTATACTTCCTTCACAGCACAGGGCTTTCCAGCGAGGCTTTTATTCATTTTGCTTCAATTTTGCATTCAGTCAGGCGACGTGCCAAATATTTGGTATTTTTGAACCAAGCTTTAAGAGCTAGTTTCTTTACTAGCTGGATAACCTTGGCCGCGAGGGTGGTGGTGGCGCTAGATGGTTCAAGCAATAGATGACGTTCAAGCTCATCAACATGTGAAAAGGCCTGAATTAACTGCCGCTCCACCACAGCCACACACTGTTCATACTTCTCTTGAAGGACAAATTTGGGGGCTGAAAGGTCATGATGCGTTTGCTCATTTTGCTTTTGAAGCTCTTTAGCAAACTCCTCTAACAACGAGTGGGTGCTAGTGGAGGATGCGTTCAAATCATCCTGGAATATCTTTATGGCCTCCTCGACATACTTTACAATCCCAGTGTCCATAGTAGTAAGTTGGTCATACAGCTGTATGATGAAGTTGTGATTAGCTTCTACACCAGATTTAACTGCTCCAAAATGTTCAGAGGTCAGTTGATACAACTTATCATAGGCTAAATTCAGAGCTGCATGGGTATCTGGGTGTCGATGAAGCTCTTCATGATAGATGGCTAAGAGATGCATCATATGGACCAAGGCAGGGTGAGCAAACTTGCATACATAGGTGGTCAAATTTGTAAGCTGACCATAGGTCTCTGGGAGGACACTAGTCTTATAGAGAAACAAGTGGCGTTTCTCTACCAATGACACTCGTTTGTGAGATGCAATGTCACCAGGATTAAAGATGCCATGAGTAAGGTCTCTCACAGCTTCAGTGGCTAGCCAAGTGATGCAATGAGACTCAGGTATTAATATGGGCTCAATTTTTTTTTTAAATATCAGAGCAGTAGGGCTGTCCATTCAATCATCATCTTCAGTACCTTCCCCATTTCGCGCCCAATGGGTGACACTCTCCATTTCTTTAATACTTATTGAAGTATTTAGGGGGATTGACCCCTGTAGTGAGCACCAGTTTGTGGGATCCGCTAATGGATGCCACAAATATTTTGTTTAAAGTGAGAATTTTACTTTATAATAAAAGTAATAAATAACGCTTGTTAAAGTTTTTTATGTTTTTTGTATAGGCAGGGCAAAAATAAAAAAGGTCCTTTTCTCATTACTAGTTTTTCCTAATTTAAACTAGTTCAGATTTTGAGACCATGGGTATTCAAGGCAAAAAATGTAAAGCTCAGTTATCTAAATTAGGAAATATAGGCTTTTGGCCTATCAGATCAAAAATAAATTTTTTGAGACAAAACTGACCCATGTGGTAATGATTTGATGAATTGTATCCAATCACCAGCAAGTAAAATCTTTTCACCTTGGTAGTGGTCAGACTCATGTGGTAATGATTGGTTAAATTGCACCCTATCATCATCAAGTAATATCTTTTCACCACAGCAGTGGTCAGACTTAGGTGGTAATGATTGGCTAATTTTTACCCTATCATTGTTGGGTAATATCTTCTCACCTTGGCGATGGTTAAACTCATATGGTAATGATTGGTTAATTCATACCCAATAATCGATGGGTAAAGTCTTCTCACCTTGGGAGGGTTCAGATCCGAGTGGTGATGATTAGTTAATTTGCACCCAATCATTGATGGGTAAAACCTTCTCACCTCGGCGGTGGGCAGACTCAGGTGTTATCAAACACCTCAAATTTGGCTGAGAAGTCGGTGTAATCCTATTATTAGTTATTACCTTTTTTAGCCAATTTTTATAATAAACCATAATTTTCTGATAGTTAGGATTCCACCAAGAATCCGCCAAGGTCTTTTCGCCGATGGCATTCATATCATTGATAACCACATTATTAAATGATGATTGGGAAGGAGATGGGCCAATCATGGTAGCAGATTTGGAAGCACTAATACCTCCAACATTCTTTTTCTTAAATTGAAAAGGAGAATGTTTGACAAACCCTGCTGGCGCAAAAGTGGCGGTTGCCAGCTCAATTACTGCTTTGTTGCGTATAGGAATAGATGTCCATGCTAGACGCAGAGGTAAAAGCAAGAATTGGATCAGGGTAGGGCTAGTGGTGGGGCGGGTTGGGCGGTCTCATGCGAGGTGGAATGCTAATTCCATTGGGGGACATAGTGACCAGATGTATTTGGCAGACTGGAAAGCCAGTTTACATGCGTTTACATGCTGGGCGTTAAAAGCTAGTGGTTAGAGCACCTCTGCCCCATACTGGGGCAGTTGGTGGTGGATCTGAGGACATAAATTCGGAGAAAAGCAGTGAGGCAGTGGTGGAAAATCGACTTTTTTTTCTAAAATCACTCACATTTGTTGTCAAGAAGAAAGAGAAGCTTTCTATTCCCCAAATTAATCATCTATTTAAGCAGTTGTAACACACTGAGAAAATTGACAGTTGATTTTCTATCTTTATTTCAATAAAAATCCCAGTTCCCAAATTCATTTTTGTTTTTTATGACAAAATTCAGACCCCCAATTCCAATCTCTGTTTTTCCAGCTCCAAAACCCACGGACCCTGGGCCATGATATCCTGGTTTGTTTATTTAATTCGAGGTGGGCCGACCTGGGGACGTGATAGCCTGGTTGTTTTAGGTTCTCAATTAAATTTATGACCCACTGGCTCTCATTAGTGTAATCCCCCCACTTAATTTAACGCAGTTCTAGCAGGTAAACCTCTACCATTTAGGCTTTCCATTTGAGTGTTTGGGCATCCAGACTGATAGGCTGATCTAAACCTAACATTCCACTTCCCTGACAAAAAGATTTCTGATACCACACCATCATCACTGGAATGCAAAAATGAATTTACAGTAAAGAAAGAGCTAAACCCTACGTCCTAGTAATGGAACAACTAGAGATTTCAGTCACCTATGTTAACGCTTATATAAGTTCTTGTCCAAGTAGCCATACCTATTGAGGTTTTACAAGAATACATCCCTTCTTTAATTTGATAATCAACTATCTTATTAAGGTCAAAATATTACTCTGGATGTCAATCTGGTTGATGTAGCTGATTCTTATTATGATGAATAAACATATATTGATCTCACTTTTATTGAGCTAAAAAGCAAGAGCTATTGTGGATAGTGAGGCACTGTTTAACATTTAGTCCACTAATTTATAAAGTACTTGGCCTTGTGGAATATATTGACCACCAAAAAGTATATGGTACTAAGGGCCTCAGATGACGACTTTTTTAAAAGCATATAGTGCGGTGCCACTGAAGTTTGGATTACTAATAATATTATCTCCTGGTATAGTTTTACATATTAAATCACAATTTTTAAAATTAGAACCTCTTCTATGAGAAGTTATGATGAAAAGGTTGATTTTGAAGAATATAAACTTAAAGCTTGGTCAAAACCTTTCTCTTTACTACAACCAGAAAAATGATGCCCTGTTCCTCATAATCAAGGATCTGTAAATCTTGTGTTCAAAGGTGACATAGATTTTTTGGCTATTTACACTTAAATTTTATTTGAGCTAACCCAACCAGGGGACGGACATTACCTATACAAAAATAACAGCCAAAAAACACAAATCAAACGCCCTAAATGAGTGGCGCGACACCAAAATAAAAAGGAAAATTAACTTACCAGGTGTAGCAGTTGTGACCGCTTATACCACCATGGCGGAGGGGGATGGGGTCAGGCGGATTAGTAATTTCATCTTCACAATTGAATTGGAGGATCAAAGCTGAGAGCAAAGTGTTTGGAGCATCTGTGGGATGTGGGTTGAGGATAAATAGAAATTTGTTAAATTCTTTGGTAACAATCTGGGCCTGGAGTATACCCTCCAGGAATTCAGCAACATGGTGTTTGTCTTGTATGCATGTAGAGGAAAGCTGTGAAAATTTGTGATATTGGCTCTAGTGATACGTGTGGTGGGAGAAAATTCTGCCAGTGCAACAACTTGCTTGATAGCAGAGATGGCAGTTTCACTTAAACGTTCAATTTTCACTTTTGCAACCTCAGGGAAATTGGCAGAGAAATTGATAATATGTAGCCCTTCATTAAATTCATTGGCAGAGAGTGCCATGGCTTTGCGGAGATGGCGGCTATCAGGAGAAGCCACTGCAGCCTCAGCAAGTTGATGGTCACTCAAGAATGGGGTAGCGATGGGTTTGGGGACATATTTATTAGGTGGGAATGGAGCATAGAAATCTGAAGGTAGATATGGTTCCAAATTGATTGGAAAGTTGGGAGGCAGGACAATTTCCCCAGATTCAGTTATTTCATCCAATAAGTTTCAGGGATTTTGGTTGAGCATGATTGATTTGGAGCGACGTGGTTTTGGTTGGGTAAGTTTTGGGGCGTGAAATTGTTTGGATTGAATTTGAGTCCAAACCTGCTCCTTATTGAGTATATTGTAAGAAATTAAGCCAGTTTGGGCTTTGGTTGCATAGGTTTTGCTGATTTTTGAGCAATCAGCTGGAGAGGTAGGGGGCAGCTAAAATCCCCACTCAAATCCTGTTTGTGTGGCCTCATGTGCAGGCTTGGCGGATTCCGCCTGTTTTGAATTGTAGTGACAGGTTTTTTGGAATGATCCAACTCATGGCAGAGGGGACAAACGGTGCAGCCGTTGTCAATATAAGCCCAAAAGAAGTGATCTGGTGCAGATGGTATATGGGCACGTGATGGGATGTGCTGGGCTATGATTGGCTGGTGGGGGGTAATGGTGGCCATTGCCCATGGTGCCGCTAACCGCTCTGCTCCGCTAAGGACCAGGAAGTAAAGGATGGGGTTAGTACAATATTTGGGCAGCCCCATAATCAATTCTTCATAGAGAGTTTGAGGGGGAAGGTGCGAAGGAAGGTTTGCAAAGGTCCCACCATTGTGGTGTCACTGAGGAGTCGTGTGCAGGTTGTGGTAATAGGTATGTTTTTACTATATTAAGGGCTTAGTTGCTGCAGCAGCTGCGTCCTCTTCAGTGGGAAAAACTATATCAAAATAGCCCTTATAAGAGCAGAAGTCAATAGCTCACGCTGGTGGAAACGTGGTCGTTGCCAGCTCAATTAATGCTTTGTCAGCATATGGGAAGAGACGCCCATATTTGACTCAGAGTCAAAAGTGAATATTGGATCAGTGTAGGGCAAGTAGATGGGGGCAGGTTGGGTGGACTTGCGCTAAGGTGATAATAAGTCTCTTGGAGGGACAAATATGCCTGATGCATTAGGCAGACTGGATGATCCAGTTCAAACATGTTTGCCTGCTGGGAGGAAAACGCTAGCAGGTGGAGCGCCACTGCCCCACGCTGGGGCAGCAGGTGGCGCATCCGCTGACATAATTGAAAACTGATATGGTTTAGGTGGCGATGGAAATTTAACTTATGCTATTAAAAAATTTGCTTGAAAGTGATGCCAAGCGGAAAGAAGTGCTTTTGAAACCAGTTGTTTAGTTATTTACAGATATGTTGCCATACTTGGAGATTGGATACTAAAATTATGGAATCCAAAGGCTTTCTGGTAAGGACTAAATTGTAAGTTAACTATTTTAGTGGATCAATAAACTATAATGGTTCTGAATTTTTAATTTTTTGTTTCCCAACCTTTGATGTTATGATTGCGCTGTTTGGTCAATTTAACTTGGTATTTGTCAAGCTCATGGGTTTATATTTTCAGGCCATGTAAAAACCCAAATACCATCAACAAAACTTATATCTCTCTCTTAAAAAAATTAAGTAGCATTGATGTTTTGCTTTAAATAATATTTTATCAGATGATGAAGTACTGAATAACATGTTCATTTGAGGTAAGCTGACTAGAGGCTGGAAATTACTGACTTCTCAAAGTATAAAAAATAAAGACACTAACGATTGAACTGAAACGCTAAATTTTGAGCATTCCAAATAATAATAAATAACTAATAACAGACAGATGGTAAATCAAAGGCCTGCTTATTTGACCATAGTGGAAGGGGGAGGATTGGGGGCTCGGCCTTGGTGACAATTTTCTTATCCCAGAGAAAAGTATATGCCAAGGTGGGGAGCAAGGGCATAAGACGTTGGTAGTATACGATTAGATGTTCTTTAATATTGGAATGTCATTAAATTGCCCGCAGTAATAAAAATGCTGATATAATACCAGAGATATGATTGGCTTGTAGTTGGTTTGGTAAGCGTGGTGAAAGTACAATTCTGGTACAAGTAAGCTTACAATTGAGATGACGTGCTATCACTGCAAATGTTCTAATTTTCGTCATTGGTAGTTTCATATTACTTGAATGTGCTACGCTTGCCATTGGGGTGATGGTTAATGTGGTAAAGCTAGGGTGTAGACCTCCTGCAAGAATCACCTCGGACTTACCAACAGCTTTGCAGAGAGGACAACTGGGGTATGTTGCACCCACTTCTACAAAAAGTTGTTAATCACTTAGTAACAAAGTGACGTTTGTCTGGGGGCATAGAAATATAGGGGAAAGAGCGTCAAATTCAGCTAGGAAATCTATAATTGGAGATTGGATAGTTCAATAAACCAACCAAAATCAAAAGCTAGCCAATAATCATTAAGGATTCTCATTAAAATTGAACTGGGCGTCAATATAAGCTTGAGGCCTGGATGATCAATGGGAGGAAGCATATATCAAACTTTAGTCCAGTTGCTTACTAATTGACTGTAAAGTTGCAGTTCTAAGATGATGAGGGGCGTGATTGGCTGGAACGCGGGAACCTCTGCAGAAGCAGATTTTGGGGAAGGGCTAGGATTTTATTCAAGATAGAAAGTATTGTAGGGTCCGCGTCAGGTTGGGCACCCATAGATATGGGCTCAGATCTGGCAGAAGCTGCAAGGGAGGTTCATTTACATTTTTAGTGATCCAACATCAAAACAGGATGGACAGATCGTCTACTTGCCCCTTAAACAGTCACAGAACATATGGTCAGGGGAATCAGGGATAGTGGTTCAATTTTGAATTAACAGAAAATTTTCATTAGTACTGAGGAGTATTGTGGAAAAGCACAAAGCCCTAATAGACGTGTAACCCTTTAGGAACAATATACAGAAGGATGGTATTGTAGCAAGATGCCATAAAACCACCATCCGCTCCTCATGGAGCACAACTTGAGGGAAGGTGGGTAACAAACTGACGAACTGAACAGCCATAGTGATGTTCACTAGTAGCCAGGTGTAGGTTGTGGGGTGAGGTGTACCATGATACCAGGGGCATAATTGCCGCAATTGAGGCAATAGCATAAATGGTGAGGCCCAGAGCAAAATACCACTTACATGGGCGGAATCTAATGTAGCTTGCGGGTTTCAATACCACTTATGCTAATTTGATAATGGCTTTGTCAGCTTATTAGGACAATTTCTAATACTTAAACTAAAGGCTGAACTGCATGTTTCTCTGGGGGAGCGCCAGGGGTCTTTGAGGCACCATCTGTGTACGTGCAAGATGGAGTTTGAGATACTTAGAAGGAATAATGCGTCTCATGGATTTGTGAGAACTGGATGCTCAGTCAAGAAACGTTTTATTCCAATTGACAGAAGATTCTAGGTGGGTTCCACTGATGCCCTACACTGATGCATCCAGCGGGGATCTGAAGACATTTGGGTTGAAATGGGTAGCAGGAGCTAAAATATGTACTTTAATTTTACTTTTAAAATTTGCTAGAAAGTGACAACAAGAAGAAAAAAGGTTGAGTATACATAACAGTCAAGAAATTTGGTAATTTAGATAAGCTTAGTCTTCAAGGCAAGTTAGTGCAAAATAATTTGTTTGCTGATTCCTCATGAAAGTCTCTCTGGGTTAAAGATACTAAAAAAGATCAAGCATAAGATTAATTCACTTTGTACGTCAGCTAATTTCTCCGAATATAATTTTGATTTGGGTGGTGTACAAGATGTGCTACACCATATTAATACTTGTTATCATTCATCTATTTGCCTACATTCTATTAGACGTTCAGGTGGCTGATAAGTTGTTGATATTAAATTTGATTAGTTGGTACAACTGTAGAGTTTTTTATTCCCTTTAAGGATCCTTGGGTCTCCTCTATAGTAATCAAAAAGGATAATAGGTCAAATTGCATGATAATCAACTTTAGGAAACATAATAGTGTTACCCTAAAGAGTTACCTATCCTCTGCTTCACATGGAAGATGTAATAGACATCTTAGGTGGTGCACAACCTATTTTGGAAATGGATCCAATTTCAGTCTATTGGCAGATTGAGATGCTTAAGTCAAAAATAAGAGGAGCATTCCATGATTATAAGACAGGGCCTATACCAACCTTATCAAATAATACAATGGTTGTACAACTCCCTGAACTTTCCAACAGGCATATATAGTATTTTATAGGCTATTGATAAATATACTTTGTGTTAGACTATCTAATTGATTAAATATTTCTTTCATAATGATTAATGATCATTTAACACAAACGGAGGAAGTCTTCTGCTATCTCACCAAGTGGTTTTGAATTTTCGCAGATGCAACTTTCTCTATTTCTATTATATTATATGGGATCATTATCAATATGCAGGGCTTACAATTTGCTGGCAAAAATCAAAGTGATTAATAGAATGACATGGCTGACAAGTAAGCAAAAATTTCAAGTATTTCTTGGAATGATGAGGTATCATAGTTAGTTTATTGAGAATTTTTATCATATAGGTGTGTCTCTAATTCATCTCCAAAAATAGAGTACAATTTGAGTGGACAGAATTTTGCCAGTTGGCCTTTAATGAGTTTTAGGGATTGCGTCACCTTATAACCAATACTTATGTACCCTAATCTTATAAAATCATTTGTTTAAAATGAATGCTTCCTTGTTTTTCTTTCTCATAACAATCACTTTAGTTACTAAAATATAATTTGAACAGCAAATTTGGATAATCACACACAGGAAAGATGGGCGACTTTAATAACAAAAATAATACAACATGGGTGAGCGTCGCAGCAAGCGGTGCACTTAATGGTGCAACTAAGGGCAAGAAACGCCCTGGAGGGGGACCAGGAACCCAAGCCATAAAAAGATCGCAAACTCAGACACCATCTGGGTTTATGGTAATTACTGTAAAGCATGCGCAATACATGTACATTCAATTCAACCAACCTTTGTCAAAGGTGGAACATGGGATCAGAATTTTCCTTGGGGATGAGTCACCAACTCTGTGGGAGAAAACATGTGAGGCACAGCCCTAACTTTTCCCTCACGCGGTGTACATAGCCACTAACAACATGGGCCACGGCTGGATCAATATTGGTTTTGAAACAGCTGATGAAGTTGATGCCACAGCAAAAATCTGTGTGGAAATGGCCCTCCCTGAGGGCAAAAAAATTGTGCGCACCATGCGCACCAGATGGAACAAAGTGAAAACTTTGTTCATCTTCTTTGACTCGCTCCCCACCAACCTTCCTTGTAAGGTAATCGAGGAGGAGCTCTGCAAAGGTCTTGTGGCCTATGGAGAAATCTACCAACTCGAATTACAGTGATTTCACTTAATGCCTGACCTGTGCACGGCAAAGCTATTGCTGTAATCAACCCCTTCCCAGAAGTGGAAGAGGATTTATCCAGAATTCCCCGCGCAGCAGAATTTCACTTTGCAGATGGGGGCCAGTCAGCTGCATTCCGAGTTACACTGGAATCTGCACCACCCATTTGCAACCACTGTGGCTCACTGGGCCACAAGGAACATTCATGCCCTGTAAAAGAGGGCTTAATGAAAAATGATTTTTGTGAAGAAGCTATGGACAAAGATAATGAAAACTTCGCTAAATGACTGATGGCCACCACCCATTCTGCTGGGGTGAAGATGTACTATAATTCATCGTGGACCCAGTTACAAGTAAACAGCATAAAGCAGCACAAAAAGTGCGCAAGAGAGCAGCAGCTGAAGAGGCGGCACACGCGGAATCTGCCATTAACCACGGACAAATTCAGGAGGATATTTTGGATATTCACCAAACCAACCAATAAGAATAATATGTCCAGGTCGAAAATTTTTACAGTAACCAGACTGAGCCACAAAGCGTCATCAGTCATGCACATACTGAGGAACAATGCAACTGCAATTTGGGTGAAAATACGGTGCACAATGAACAAAGTTGAACCTCAAAAATATAAAATCCAATCAACAACCCGCATCAAATCAACATGAGACCTGTGCAGGAAAAGTTGATGCAAATGCAAAGAACCGCAATTCCCTTAATCATTAGGTCAGATCAAGGGAACCAACAATGGCAGTGAAAGAGTTGGATTACAGACGTGGAGCATGGCTAAAATGAGCCGCGGTGGGATAGGACCAGAGGGTCCTCCCAACCACTCCTGAGGTGCCGCGGGCACCTCAGTGTCAATAGGGACGTTAAACATCGTGGGAGCCAGGGCTCATACATCCCAAGCCAAAAATCTGGCATTCCTGGGAAAACCTCTTGTAGACATCTTGGCCATCCAAGAAACCCACTGCCTACAAGGGGAAGAAGAATCCTGGTCAACCAGGGTCGCACCATCACAATCAGTATGGACGTCTCACTGTGGTTGATAGTCCAAAGCAAAAAAAATTTATAATTACAAATTCATCATCACACTTGCACGGTTGAGTCCTGGTAGCAACAATCACATGCCAAGATGAAATAATTTCGTTAGCATGTATCTATGCACCGTGCACTGCAACTGAGAGAAAAAGATTTTTCGAAAAATTTCTACTCTCACCCTCCCACCAGATATCATCATGTTAGGCAATTTCAACTGCTGGGATAACCCCAAAACAAATCAATGGCCTAATCCCAGGGGATACAACCTGGACACATTGAATATCGCACAATGAAGGCATCTCTTGGCTTATAGGATGCTCTTCCCCCCAATTCACCAATCCTTCCCCACACATGACAAGACCCAACATACGCAAGGGACTGCTCATATTGATGAGTCGTATTGACCACATCCTCATCCCACAATCCCACCACTCAAGAATCTCCAAATTTACGACAAAAAGATCAATTTTTCTGATCACCGATTAGTTATGGTGCAGTTAGCGCCAACCCAATCCCACACACAGGTGTCGCCTTGGAGAAAGCTTCACCCAGAAAATATAAAATTGCCCAAGATATCTGACTGGGTTGAAAACAAGGCTACAAACCCAGAATTCACAGCCCCATTCACTTTGGATCCCATCAGAACATGGGAAAATTTCAAAAAAGATATAATCAACAAAACCTGACATATTGCATCACGCAAGTACACCGCGGACACAGCCACAATCAAGTGTACCTTTGACAGAACTAGACCACCTGGAAATAAATACTCTGAGATCTGGCTATAGCCCTAATTGGGGACACAAATGGGCAGAAATTTCAGCCCAACTTAACAATCTCATCTTTGAACATCAACACAGAATCAAAGTATCAAACAAAGGTAAGTTCATAAAGGAAGGTAAAACATGTTTGACATACTTTTTCCGCCAATTTCACTCCCGTGGAAACCAGCCCACATGCACACAGGTCCACAAGACCAACAGCACCATGGCAACTGACCCTAAGGAGGTCGAGGCGGAAGTACACCACTATCACACTAAATTATATCGCGATATGCCAACAGATCCACTAAAAATTAAAGAATTTATTCAAACTGCCAAGATACAAAGTACACCACCAAATTACAATATACTATCCCTTATTACATGGGAGGAGCTTTGGGAAACAATTCGCGGTGCACCACGTAGGAAATGCCCAGGGCTTGATGGGATACCCTACGAATTTTACAAAAATATTTTCAACAAATTGCCCCCCTCCTATTGGCGTCTATGACCCAAAGTTTGTTGGAAACACGCCTATTACCAGGAGGCCATGAATCATACGTTATAACCTTATATAAAAAGGGTGACAAGTTGGACCTGGCCAACTGGCACCCAATTGCACTCTCCAACACTGACACAAAAATTCTAACAAAAATTTTAGCAGCTAGATTAGGCGCAATTGCATCTGACGTCCTATCACCCAACCAGTTTTGGGTTTATACCAGGGCGTTCAATCTAGAACAACATACACCCTGTTGCAAACATTTGTCAATCCAAAGCAACTGGTGCCCTGGTCTGCTTAGATCAGGAAAAGGCTTATGACCGTGTTAGCTGGCCATACCTAAAAGAATGTCTACATGCCTTCAAACTCCCACCAAGATTCATAAAATGGGCGATGCTCCTAACAGAATCTGCAACCATGGCTTTATGCGGCCCTGGATTCCTAACAAACAATATCAAACCACACAGAGGGCTCAAACAAGGGGATCCCCCTCAGCCCACTGCTATACAATTTCAGCTTTGACCAGCTCCTCTGAGTAACTGACTCACGTCTCATGGGGATAACCGCACAAGGACAACCAACAGTCAAGATACTGGCCTTTGCAGATGACTGCGTAGCAGGTATAGCAAACAATGAAGATGCCTGACAGCTGAAACACACTCTAGAGAAATACTCCAAGGTGAGCAATGCATCGCTCAACAAAAGGAAGACAGAAATCATCCTCTTAGGCAAATACACAAACAATTGGGCCACAACATCAGAACCTCACACCAACACTCGAAAAAAAACCCAATTATTTTACCCTTTGCAACACCTCCCACCACCACTCCTGTCCGACACCTTGGTATCTGGCTAGAATCAGGGGGATATGCTAATGAGACAATGGAAAGTAACCTGTTACAACGGGTATCCAAACGCGTAGCCTCCCTCAAGGGGAGAACCCCAGGACTAACAGGACGAGTTACAGTTGCTAACTTGCTCATCCTCCCAATACTGCGGTACCAGGCCCACGCGATAGCCTTCTCACCTACCTTTATAACCTCAATTCGCGCGCTTATCCAGGGCTGGCTGTGGCCTGGCTCTCACCCTCCTATACGGATGGAAACACTATTTGGTCCACGCTCAAGCGAAGGCATGGGACTAAAGATTTTGAGAGCCATGCCAATCACATCCTAGGTACCTGGATAAAGGAAATCCTTGCTCCAGACCTCCCGCAACAACATTAGTCCAGAGCAGCAAGGACTAACTTTGCACAGGCACTCAAATTAACCAACCCACATAGTCCACCCAGACTACTTTCATACCTTGCCAAGCACCCTACTGCAACAGGTCCGCATGGAACCTCCCCTCATTTCAAACATATCCTTAGAACTATCCGCCGTATGGGATGGACCATAGAGAACATGGGTACTATAAAGGGAAGGGGACGACCCAGCCCCCAATTCAAATTAAGAGACTTAGAAAACCACCCCCAGAGGGATATGCTCGCAACAACCCCAAGCATAGCTAGAATAGAATACCTAGATATGCTGGACATCCCTATGATTTAACCACACAGAAAGCAATGTGGAAAATGACACACCACCCACTCCTACAGCTGAGGATAAGAGCAAATGCCTGGTGCTGTCTGAAAAGGACCTATAGGATGGCAGACCATTCCAACTCCCTCCACAAAACATGTGCAGTATGTGGAGGGAGAGATCCCTACATCACCACCTAGAAAAATGTCCCCCCAACCAAAGCTATATGGCAGGAAGTCGCATGCCTACTTAAGATCCAAAACAAACAAGAATTCTCGATATCAAAGAGCATCTTCACGCTCCAGATTGAGTCACCAAGCCCATCTACCCTCCATTCCCTAATACCCATTGCAATGTGGACAATCCACACAATTGCATTAGATGCTTTCAAGGACACAGTCCCAACCATTCATGGGATTATTAACAGATTCCATATCCACTTAATAGAGCACTTCCAAGCCTGGCTCTATGGATATATGAGACCAAGACAAAAAGCGCCCATAGAATCATGGTTCACACTCTGGTTCCTCCACACAGACCCTTTCCTTCACACCTGCTCCATAGCAGGGGAAACCCCCCTCGGAGTAGTGCACCAACCCCCCATACCTGGCAGTCCCGCTGGCAACAGGGGTAACTTGAGTACCCTCAAGGTGCTTAAAAATATACTTGTTAGTTATTCTCTTAGTTTCACATATATTCGGTAATGTCTGTCCCCTGGTCGGCTTACCTCAATTAAATAAAATAAAATGGATGCTTCCTCACTGCCATTAGGGTAGTGATATTAGAAGCAGATGATGCTTTATTAAGCACCCTGTGGCTTATTTTAGCCAAAATTTTGGATATAATAAACGACATATACTGTAACTGATAATGAATGTCAGGCTGACATCTAAGAACTTAAGAAAATATCGGTATATGTCCATAGATTTTTTTCACAGTAGTGACCAATAATACTTCACTTCGCCGTTTACAAGATCTTAAGGATCTAAAAGAGCGGTTGACCTGATGAATTTTATAAGTGCAAGACTATGGCTTTCTATCTAGTACCATCTTAGTTTTAGAGATCAAAGTCTGGTGATCACTCTCACTTTCCTACTGTGGCCCTAGCAGATGATCTTTCTGACGACATGCTTGAAAATGCTAACTCATTAATATGGTTATGAAGAAGAATAGGTTCAACTTACTTAAAAACTGATAGAAAATACCATATTAATAATGGATAAATTTATAAGATAGTAAGTGAGCAAGAGTATTAATACCAAAAGCCAACAGAATGATTGGCTCTGATAATTGCGGTTATAAAGGTTATGGGTCATGAAAGATTAAAAAGCATTTAAACTATTGAATCAAAAGTGTATATGAAATCAATACCTTTTGATTTTCATGAGACCCTCAACAGCTGTAGGGAATGTCAAGCTGAAGCCCTTTTATAGAAAAGTTACTTCTTATAAATTAGATAAACCTAACGCTTGCATTGTACACCATCACAATCGACGTCATAAGCCCATTGTTAACAAGTGTGGTAAATTCAAGTATATAATCGTTGCCTTTGACCACTTCACTAAATGAGTGCATCCAAAGAAATGATATCCTAGGTGCTATGATAATGGTTAATTTTATTCTAGAGAACATAGTTTATCAGATGACTTCCCACAAATTATCTTAACTAACAATGGACAAACTTCACGTCTTATGTTATTACAAAACAAGAGTTATTTGATGAGTATAAGAGGAGTATTGTCTAAAAATTTACTGATTTAACACTAAATGCACCATAGAAAGAGTAAATTTTACTCTTATTGGAAAAAGGCAAGCATTGGCAAGCTATCTAGCTGGACCTTTTCTCAGCTTCTGATATTTTTGCATATATATTTTGCCTATCACTTAGCAGAAGAGCTCTCAGCCTTTCAATTATTATATTATAAGTATCCTGCGCTACCCCATTTTATAGTTATGTGTCAACAAAGAAAAATGGTTTTGAGAAAACCTGGAAAACTTGTGCTGACTTTAATCCAGCTTCAAAGTGAAGCTTACTTTAATGCGCTGACTTGGTAGATTAAGCCTCTTAAGTGCAATAATGAAGAAAGTCAGACCTTACATACCTTTGTCATAGGAGAATTAGTCCTTTAATATGGTAACCATGGGTTCATAGGGACTAGTAAACCGGAAAACAGTGAATGGCCTTAATAAATTATTGAGAAGACCTCCAGTGATGCCTATACTTTGAGAAATTCCATTAAGGGTTTATCATTTGAACTAGCACATGCCAAGTTCGAAAAAAGTACAGGCAGAAGCTCAGTCCAGCAAACCACGGCCTCTCAATATTTTTAATAAATACCACTCATTTTTGTTCTCTGATGTTTGGTCAGGTTAAGGAAAATGGTATGATTTTTTAGCACTAGTGGTGCCCAACCCAAAAAGGGGAGCTGCCACGCAGGAAAATGGTATGATTTCTTCTTACAATCAATCAATTTAATTCATTAAATTACTTAATTATATAGTTAACAAACAGGTAAACATATGGTTCAATTGAATTATGTAGAACCAATATTAAATTATTGTATATGACTGATATGGATTAAAACACCTCGCGCTCTACATTTTATATGTAGTTTTCAATTGACCATATTAATTTACTACTGTTAACCTCGCCTTAGTGCCTGCAGTTACTTATAATTACATTTTAAAATCAATCCTTAATTCTTACTGGCGCAACTTTTGAGTCCCTATTATCTTGATTATCTTGTCTATAGACTAGGTTGTCATATCATATATTTTATTAATTTAATATTTTTATTGACTACTTTGCCCCAAACTGGCATAGACTGTCATTAATAGGTTTATAATTATTCTCTTTAGCCATTCGCCAGTGTCTCAGTTATAAATATAGTTAGTGCTATTATAATGTAAATCATCCCAAGCCAATGCTTTAGTGCCCCTTTCTTTTCCAAATATAATGCAATTGACTTTAAATTCATCTTGCTAGTAATTTATTTTTAAAATTGCACCAATGGGAATGAAGTATTTAGATGTACATTTCAAAATAGAATTTCATTGTGAAAAGGATCTTGTTTTATGATACTTTGATGAAGAGTATGACTATAAAGTTTTTCCCATAAACGTCATTTTTGTTTACAGGTGATTAAATTGATTCAACCAGTTACACCTTGTATTAATTGTGCCGTCCAATCTGGGGATTCCAAAGCGACTGAATCCATTGAACTCACACCTATTCAGCAGCAATGAAGGGGAACTGTTTGGTCCAGAAGGCCCAGATGCTCAACTTTAACTATAGTGCAAAAAAGGACCATATGTCCCAAACAGTGACTATCTCAACGTGGTCCAAGTTTTTCACCGAAAAGGCAACATTAGCCATGCATTTCACAACTCCTCTCATGAATTTGGTGTGCGCATTAACTTGGGCATTGAGGACCTCTACAATATGAAGCAGTATGCCAGGCTATCCCAGGACGCTACTAGAAGTTGTAAGCTTGACCAAAAACTCACAATGGGAACTTTAGATCTTGGCTTTGCTACTGCTGAGGCCGCGGATGCAGCCATAGCTTATCCATTTATAGTCACCTAAACTAAGCTGAGAGTAGGCAAGCTGCCTGAGCAAATTACAGCCAATATATATCAAACGCACCTGTTTTTGGGATGATAAAGCTTATTTCTAGTACTAGAAGGACTTCCAACCACTGAAAAGTGGGACTACCTGGAGGCGGTGCTAACAAGCGGCCTATGCATATGGAGAAATAGTCTATTTTGAAATAGAGAAGCCTGCCTCCTGCATCATCTGGCTACAGAAAAGGCTATAGCAATGATATGCCTGAGCATGGATGCAGATGGTGACATCAATACAATACCGCATAAAGCATACATCTTGGACCCAAAAGGGACTCAGTCTCGCCCTTTCTCGTTCCGCCCAGAAAAGAGCCCACCCATATGCAAGAGCTGCAACAAAGTAAGTTTTAAAAAATGTTTGTCCAGCTACATGGGGAGGGAAGAAATTTTATTGAGTGTGAAGAAAGTCTGAAGGATATAGATCAAGGGGACGCGTTAGCATCCCACCTCTGGGTATCACAGGCTAACTATGAGGTGGTCTAACCAGTCTCCCCAGAGCAACGTAAAGAAGCAAAGATGGTCATAGAGCGCCGGAGAAGCCAAGCAGAAGAAGCAAAAGGAGGAGAAGGAAGAAGCAGATTGGGAGAAAGCAGCCAAGCGCAACATTGAGTAACAACAAGAGCACCTCTCTTATATGAACGCCCCCAAGACAGCCCAGCTGCCGCAAGAGCATGAGCAATAGGCATTCCAATCAGAAATGAACGACGAACTCTTCCTACCTGTACACAATGGAGCCTAACCCATTCAAGTACCAGTCATCAAACCCATCTTTACAAGCCAACGGTCTCTCAATTCTCAACGGAATGGAGGACAACAGTGCTCACTGTATGGAGAAATTAAATCGCAACTCAGGGCCACCAGAATGACAATAAATTACGCCACCAGCCCAAACCAATTACTAGGGTTCTATAATTAGGTTTAGACATAAGCAAGCCACCGCAGCTGCACATGGTCAATCTGGCCCTAAGCAGTCATAGCAGGCGTGCTTGGCTCTCTTACGATTGGGACTCTAACATAGCAGGACTCTCATCCAATAAGTCCCTAGATAAGAAACGAGGGCTTCTGTTAAACCCACTGGTAGATGTGCTTGCTTTTCAGGAGAGAAAGTGAACCACTGGAAAGAAGGAAGAGTAGACCAGGCGCTTATGTCTTCGCGAACATTCTAGACCAGCTTTTGTGGATTTGTAGTCATAGCACCAGCTGCCTTCACAAACACCAACGACTACAATAATTTGGAATGAAGGGTTCTAGTTTGGCTTCAAAAGGGGGAACCAATCATATTAAGCAGCTTCAGTATATGCCACTGAAGCGGACAAAAGGGAAGAGTTTATTATGTAAAAAAATTGTCTTGAACCTTCCAGAAGAAACGATTTACCTAGGGGACTTCAATTGCTGGCTGGACGGAACTTGTGATATATGGCCTAATGTCACAAACCCACCAATAGGATTGAACCAATTACAGCAATTAATGACATCAAAAGGTCTTCTAGATGACAAACCATTCTCATAATTATACTTTCCAAATATCATGCGGCTAAATATTGTAGGTAATCAGCTAATCAGCGCCACTAAGCTTTATTGGATACTTATACCCGTGTCATTGGAATTACAAGCTGAAGATTTTACAACAATCGACCTAAAGTTATTAGACCACATAATGGTGAAGAATTAGTATCCAATCAAAATGAATCACCCAAGAACCAACGTTTAAAAAGGATGCTGCCAAAGAACGTGAATCTGATCCAAGTAGAAGATCAGACAAAAAGACATTTAGATGAATTTTCCAAATGTGTTGACTCTGATACCTTATGGCAGCAGTGGCAAAGGTTAAAAAAGGAAATTCTAATCGCCTCATCCCACACAGAATCCCGTCGCTAAGGAAGGAATTAGCAGGACTATTTAAAGCTCAGAGAATATTAAACCATCTGAAAAGATACGCACCCCAAAGTGACTACTCACCACAGTGGGCTAGAGATTGGGTGAATATGACATCAATTGTCAAGAAACACAAACGACTCTAAATGCACATGGAGGACCTCCAAGCAGAAACCAGATGGGTTGTTCAGGGGAACGACCATCCAAGTTTTCTATCAAACATATAAAATGAGGTCAGAAAATGATATTCTCACTGAATTCCAAACATGCGAAGGGCAAACCACTGCAACCAAGAATAATATGCATACATCACCTACTCCTACTACTCAGAACTGTATAGGGCAGCCCCAACAGAGGAAGCTGCTGAGAAAAACTTCACAAATGTTGATACCAACCACTTAAGCATTTAGTAACCTTGTTGACCCCATAACGGAGGATGAGCTAGCACAGGTTCTACAGAGGCTCCCTAACAACAAGTCACCAGGACCAGATGGCATCCCCTATGAGTACTATAAAACACACTATGTATTAATAAAAAAACTATGCTATCTCTCTTTAACTCAAGTCTGAAAGAGGGGAGGGTGATCCCAGGAGGCACAGAAGCCTATACCATAGTGCTCCACAAAAAGAAGCATACTGACCTGAACAACTGGCACCCAATATCTCTAATCAGCCGGATATGAAGATAATGAGAGAGATAATGGCTAAGCGTCTCTTAGAAAAAGTTAAGAAGTGCATTGCTTCACAACAGCATGGTTTCACCCCATGGAAGAGCATTTTTGACAGCATCCACCAAGTAACAAACACACTGGGAGGAGCATCCAAAAGCACACTCTGATTTATAGACCAAGCTAAGACATATGACAGAGTTGGCTTGGAATACTTGATGGAAATACTTCACAAACAGGGCTTCACAAAACTCTTTATATCATGGTTAGCAAACCATCAACTGTCATCCACCTTTTCAGTACTAGGGTCTGCATTTATTTCACCTCCTGTCACACCAGAAAGAGGCCCCCGTCAAGGGGACCCACTTAGCCCTATTTAGCACAACCTCACAATTGACCCCCTCCTACAAGCGATGGAAAAACAGTTAGCTGGCATTAAGTAGAAGGGTCAAAAACCACTTAAGGTTTTGGCCTTCGCAGATAATTGTGGGGTAGAGTCTCCTCCAAGGCAGAATTCAAAAAGGTATAGGAGATAATAAGTCTATATGAAAAAGCCTCCCAAGCCAAACTCAACAAAACAAATCACAATCTTTGGTGCTATCAGATGCTAAGCGCCCAGGCCCTAAAAACAAGAGGACAAAAAGAAAAGTCGCAAACACAAGCAAAGTGAAGAAGTGAAAAAAGTCCAGCTTTATCCAACAAAACTTTCAGATGCCTTGCCCAAAGGAACTCATCAAACACCTAGGGATTATAATCACAAGTGCAGGTATAGATAAACAAGTGGTGAAAGATAAACTACTTCATGATATCCAAAGGACAGTGGCAAGGTGGAAGTTCAGGAAGACATCTCTGGCTTGAAAATGTGGCCTTGCAAACATTATGCTCTTCTTTAAAATTTTTTGTATCCTGCACATGCTATCGCCCTTAGCATTTTTTAAAAAACTCACATTAATTCTACAACATTGGTTCTGGGGTTCATGCTCCCCCCAGCCAAGATCAACATACTAAAGGGGCCAACTTCTGAAGGCGGGATTGAGCTAATAGACCCTGAACGCAACACTGCAAACAAATTCATAAAATGGATCAGTTCTGCGACATCACAAGAAGGGAATACGCTTTATGGACATTAGAGGCAAGGACCTAAATAGCCAGAAACCTAGCTCTCAGGAACCCAGGTTTCCTAACTACCCTATTCACATAATTAGGTTTATGCCCAAGGCTAGTAGGGCCATGGGACGCGACGCCTGAGTCCAAGGAGAAGCTCAATTATATTAAAATATTAAAAAAAGAACCAAGAATCAAACTTGGACCTCATAAAACATGCCGAGGGTGAAAACAGAAAATTCTAAAAATTGATAGGCACACAGCGCCATCAGCCAATGCAAATTCCATGGGCCCAAGCATCCAGCCAATCCCAGCGCTAGATTTCTGTAGAATAATTTATCTTTATGAGCTCCATAATACCACTTGGAGAATATTAAGCAAGCCTCTACTCCACCCCAAAATTACAGCCCTGTATTGAAGAGTTGCTAAATGACTTTTTTGGACAGGGGAGTGCTCAAACGCCATGCACAGGCAGTGCACAGTGTGCAGCGAATCTTCTTCGCTGCATCACAGGAATGTTTCATGTAAAACAGTGGTTAAATTCTTGGAGGAAGGGGTGTGCTTTGCACAGCTACAATACACAAATCCAAACCACATAGCCAAGGACTGCTCTTCCAGCCAGGGTCAAGGTATCACGACCTTGATTGCAAAAAGATAATTTTTGTTTTAGTGTTATGGGCGACCCATAGTAACTGGGTTGCTGCCACTGCAAGCCCACAAGGGTCTGACCCAGCTAAGGGCCATCAACAACTTTTGCTTTAGTATAAACAAAAACTTTGGCTACTGGCTGTTTGGGGATGCCATTACTCTGAAACAGCATGCGCAAGTAGCAACTTGAGCCATTTCACACATGTTCAAAATTTCCATGGTGCAATGAACTTGTTTATGAAAAGAGCAATTACCTGAGGCAAATGAGGTCTCCCCTCAACAGCAACCCACAGCAAGGCGCGATGCCAAAGTTGTATAAATAAAATTAAACCACTCCATCTATAGCCCACTTTAGAATATTCCTGTTTACTTGCCAATCCCATCCCTCAAGTGCTTTGTCTCCAGTAATGTACTTCCCGATAAAAATTAAAAAGTAAAAATTAATAAGTAAAAATTAAAAATTTAAATTAGACTATGATAATAAATACAATTTACCATGAGCCTCAGAGCCACTATTAGTATTTAATACTACAGTGTGCTCTTGTTCAATTAGTAAAATCTATTTTAATAGTTTAGATTCTGTTGTGTTTATTCTAAGGTCATTTTATCCATATAGTACATTATTACCTAAATCTAAGAATCACATTGCAATTAGAAATTGACGCTTAAGTGCTAACTTTAACACATTATATCCAGCATGCGTAAACAGAAGTTGAATTTTACTAAAAAGCATAGATTGAGTAATATTATAAAGCTAATTTTTTTCTGGTATTTTTTAATTTTATAGCGACATTATATGAGTAAAGCAAAAGAAAAATCTCAATTAGAGGTGGTAAGAGTTGATTTTAACTATCCAAAACCTAAGTTTATTGTATATTATGGAGTTTATTTCATCTCTAAATAAGGTATGAGATTTTATAACTAGTCACAATCAAGTTGCTGTCAGGATTTCCAAGTCTTATCATGATCCTTAGATAGCTGTAAAATTCTATCTATATAGAACATTTATAGTATATTTATTACGTCGCATTACTTTTCTTTCTCATTGCAATCACTATTGCAACCTATTCAATTAAAGACTTAATCTATTTTATAATCTCACAGAGGAGATTAGTCTGCGCCCATGTCAGGGTGCAGTTGGACAAGCAAGGTAAGAGGAGCAGGTGGAAGGCCCGCGGCCTCCAGCGTTCAAAAACGCCCAGAGAATCTGGCGGAATTGACAAAAATACTAAAAAACTGGCGGTCACTATTTCCCCAGAGATACTCGCATGGCAAGCACAGTGCAACCAGTACATCAACACGCCACACTCCCAGCCACTTTCGTCAGTGGAATTCAGAGTCCGCGTGTTTCTGGACATCCAAAAAATGGCCTTATGGGAAAAATTTTGTGAAGATGTACACACAATTTTCCCAACCGCGGTGTATGTTGCACCTCACTCCATGTCATGCAGTTGGCTGGACCTAGGTTTCAAAAGCAAAACGGCAGCAGACGAGGCTGCAGCAGTGCACGTAGTGGTCAACCTCCCCAAAGGACAATGGGTCATCGAAACTAAATGCACCAGATGGACAAAATCAAACCAAATTTTCCTCATGTTTGACTTTTTGTCTACTATGGTAAAACGTGACAATTTGGAACAACACCAGAAAGATGGTCTCACTGTATATGGCGAAATACAATCTTTCAAAATGCAATGCTTCACGCTGATGCCACACCTGTGCACCAAAGCCATTGCAGTTCACACCCCAACTGAGGAGATCGCGAAGGACCTAACCCAGATCCCAAACTCCACTTTTATTGATATCGCAGGGCATACCACCCACCCATTCTGGGTGACCGTGGACAGCGCGCCCCCCATTTGCACCCACTGTGATGCATTCGGCCATAAGGCACATGCATGCCTCATCAAGGAGGGCGTCACATTCCAAGAGCACCCCTCGGCGGCCATGGCCAGCGGGGAGGTGCACTATGAACCAACCGCAAGCACCAAGGAGGCCTTCCCATGGGGAGCACAAGGCTGCTACCTACTGGTAAAGCCTATCTCCCCACAAGAGCGGAAGAAGGCCAAGCAGGCCTATAGGGCTGTGGCCAAGGAAGCGGCCAAAGCCACCACCGCTATCCCACACTCACAACGCCAGGAGGACATGGAGACCTTCGTGGTGGAAGCAACTTGGGAATCCATCAACCAATCAGATTGGGAAGCCCATGCCAAGTGGGCCACTCAACCTGAGGATCCAATGGGAGATTCAATCTCACCCAATCGTTGCACCCAAGCTCCAATTGAAACCAACTTGGGACCCTCTAAAACTGAACAAAAAATTTTCAACCCGCTCAATGGTACACCAAACTCACCCGCACTGCAAAAATTTGTCTGACGTCGGGAAAACAAAAAGCAAAGGCTAAAGCCAATGTGACTCTTTCCACAAAAATCAACAAAAACTCTGATAGCGTTGCTGCTAACACCCATGCTGCTGTGAAGGCCCACGGGGATCTAGAAGAGGATGGTGGGCCTGGGTGCCCACCCTTGCACCTAAGGTGTGATGGGGAAACCTTCACCATAGGGATGTTGAATATCGCCAGACTCAAGGCCTCCCCATCCCAGGCTAGAAACTGAGTTTTTTACAACACAATTTACCCGTGGATATCCTGGCCATCCAGGAGTCCCACTGTCCATGAGGTTTCAAGGAAGCTTGGAAAACAATGCTCCTCCATCCCTATCCTTTTGGTCAATGCACTGTGGGGTGCTAATTCAGAAAAATAATTTTTTCAAATTTTCATCCTCATAAACATTCCTAAACGGCCGAGTGATTGTTGTCACCTTCTCATGGGCTGACGTAGCACATGCAATCATCAACATCTATGCCCCAAATGGTGCACGCGAGCGTTGGGAATTTTTCTCATCAGTAAAATCCCTCCCGCTACCCCCAGACTCCTTCATAGTTGGCGACATGAACTGTTGGCTAAACACACCAATGGACCGGTGGCCTTCCTCACCCCACGCCCCCAGGGTCATGTAGAACTACGCGTTCTAAAGGCCACCCTCAGGTTAATGGACGCGCTGCTGCGGCATGCCCCGCTGCTCGAAAACATGACACAGCCCCACATCCATAATGGCCAATTAAGGTCCATGACCTGCATCGACATTATTCTAATGCTGGCGAAATTCCAACCCCACATCTCCCACTTCAAGACAACAAAATTGGAATCTCTCCAACCATTGACTGGTCTCGCTAACCTACCACCTACCTTTCACAGCTGCTAAGGCCCCACATTGGTATTAAATCCGCCCCCTGAGCTCAAGTCGCCAGGATTTTCCACATGGGTAGAAGAGGCAACTATGGCGAAAAAGTTTGTTACACCATTTTGTGTGGACCCCATTTCCACATGGGTAACTTTCGAATATGACACCATCCGCCACTCTCGCCATCTCTCCTCCAGATGCTCACGAGCCACATCAGCGGTTATCTCGCGCGCTCTGGCAGAATTGGCACACTTAGAGTCCAACATCCCAGTTACAGGATACAGCTCTGCATGGGGACAGAAGTGGGCAGAGGCAGCTGCCCACCTCAACGCACTTGAAAGACAACACAAACATCGGGTTTGTGTTCAGTACAGGGCCACACACATCACAAAAGGCGACAAGTGCACCGCATATTTCTTTAAAAAAAATTTTGTACCACGCCAGAGCGTGGCCTGCACACAGGTGCGAAGATCAGAAAATTCCATTGCGGATACACTGGCTGAAGTGGCAATTAAAAATGCAACAGTATTACTCTGAGTTGTACCAATCTGACCCAAAAAAGCCAGCCAAAGTGGCAGAATTTCTCAACTGAGCCCACATCTGTCCATTTTCCAATACCCAGAAATAATGATTTTGATTACTCCGAACGAATTATGGACAGCCATTCGTGGTGCACCAAACCAAAAATGCCCAGGCCCATATGGCATTCCATATGAATTCTACAAAAAATATCTCAAATATATATCCCCAAAGCTGCTCGCCTCACTTAACCAAAGCCTGATGGAAACGCGCCTCCTACCAGGAGGACATGAGGCCTTCACTGTCACACTCTTCAAGAAAGGGGATAAGCTAGACTTACCCAACTGGCGCCCCATTCTCTAACAAACACAGACACCAAAATTTTGACAAAAATTATGGCTAACCGTTTATGGACTGTAGCATCTGCCACCATCTCCCCAGAACAAATCGGTTTCATCTCCAAAAGGTTGATTTGGGACAACGTGCACTCTGTGGCTAATGTATGTCAGTCCATAGCCTCTGGGGCACTTGTATTCTTAGACCAAATAAAAGGCCTTTGATAGAGTAAACTGGGAATACCTCAGGGCCTGCCTCCATCAATTCCGCCTACCCCCTCGCTTCATCAACTGGCTAATGCTGCTCACAGAATTGGCAACAATGGCAGTGCGTGGCCCTGGCTTCCTAACGGAAGTAGTCCGCCCTCAAAGGGGCTTGAGACAAGGGGACCCCCTCAGCCCAATCTTATACGACTTCAGCCTTGACCCACTACTGCGAAATGTGAATGCCCAACTCACTGGGGTCCACGTGCCAGGCCAAGCCCAGTCAAGATAATGGCGTTTGCAGATGATTGTGTGGTGGGGGTGTCTAATAATCAAGATGCACGCGCGCTTGAAGCTCTCAACCAGGAGTATTCCTGGGTAAGCAACGCGGCACTGAACGCTTCCAAAACCGAAATCATCCTCCTTGGTCGGTTTCAGAACTGCTGGACCCCAGCAATTAGTTCCCAACCTGGCCCATCTGCTCGCCCACGTCCTCGCCCTACTAATTCAAAACACACCGCCCCACTGGCGCTCCCCTTCGTGCCACGTCCTACCATAGGACCAGTGCGCCATCTGGGCGTGTGGATGGAGGCAGGCGGATATGCATCAGCAGTAATGGAGTGCCAAATTCTGGACAACGTGACGAAGAGAATCGCCTCTCTCAGAGCCCACCCTACTTCCCTTACTGGCAGGATTGTTTTAGCCAACTCCATGCTCCTCTCCAAAGTCTGGTTTGGAGCCCATTCCATCCCCTTCTCCCCAAGCTTATAGAAATCCTTGTACGCCTTTCTGCAAGGATGGCTTTGGTCAGGCCGCCTTCCACCAGTGCGGTTAGAGGTCATGTTTGGCCCTCAACATCATGGTGGCATGGGCCTGCTTGACTTCAAAGCCCATGCCACCAAGATCCTGGGTACCTGGATTGCGGCCGTCACCACCCCTACACTCCCCTCCCAACGCTGGTCCCACGCAGCCCGCTCCAACTTCTCCCACGCCTTGGGCCTCAACAATCCATCGAACCCCCACTCCCTGATGGAATACCTCGCTTCTCATACATCAGCCACAGGTCCTCACGGGACTAAAACCCACTACAAACGAATCCTCCTCTTCATGCGGAGCGCTGAGTGGAGAATTCATATTAGCGGACATACAACCCAAAGAGGCCGCCCCTCTCCTCAGTTCACACAAGAGGTACAGGGGCTACCCATCCATGATGGCGTGATCCCCATTTGACCCCATGTCCTATCCAGGGTGGACTACCTGGACATGATGGACATCCCTTACTTCATTGAGACCCAAAAAATATCTGGAAATATGTACACCATCCTCTGTTGCAACCTCAAGTCCGCTCCCATGTGTGGCGCTGCCTGAGGCGGGTGTATCATTTAGCTGAGCGCTCTAACGCTTTACACTCATCCTGTGTCGTGTGTGGCCAGTATGGAACGCTGTTTCACCGCCTGAAGAAGTGCCCTACCTCTAAAGTGATATGGCGCGAAGTTCAACGTCTTCTGGGCCGGGATCAAACGCATCCCTTCAGTCTGTCAAGAGATATGTTCACTCTATCAATGGCCTCCCCCCTTCTGCCCTCCCTTCATGCTTTGGTGGTTGCAATCGCCATGTGGACCATCCACACGATTGTCTTAGATGCCATCGCAGGCTCCACCCCCAACCTCCCAGAAGCGGTACACAGATTCTGGTCCCATTTGGTGGACCACTTTCAAGCAAGGATGTTTGGATACCTTCCACCGCGTTGCTGACAGCTGGTCTCTTCCTGGTTCCCAGTCTGGTTCATCAAATCAGACCCCTTCCTCCCCACGTGTTCAATTGTGGCTATGGCCCCTTCACACGTTTCCTCCCCCTCCCCATAAGTGGCGTTCCCGCTGGCAACAAGAGATAGCATCGCTTCTCTGGGGTGCCTCCCCTGGTACTAAGTTTTGTCTCTTCTGAGTCATATTTGGAAGTGTCCGTCCCATGGTCAGCCTTCCCCGCAATAAATTTAAATTTATTACGTCGCATTTAGAATAGATAGTAGGGTCAAAGTTACTTAAGAGGTTCCTAGCTTAACGCATAGATAATTTAATTTTGAATGTAATTAATTTTATTTATTACAGTAATTCTTTATTTAGAATATTATAGCTAGTAATTATAGCTGATATTTTAGCTTTTGAACACTAGTGTTCAGATTTTAAGAATATAACAAGAAAAATAATATGGGTATAATGGTATAATGGCAGCAAAAATTGGTATAAAATTAATGAGGAACATCTAATTATTGATCAGGAAGGACTTATGGAATTTTTATGTTTTTGTCAGGAGGCTCATTTTTTAACCAGGTGGTAAAATTTTTAACTGTTGTTGGGTAGTAAAATGCCAGCACTAAAAACTCAAAATGGGTGGTTCTAGGTTGGTTTTTTATTGTACAAATCTATCATAAAGATTTTAATTCTATATTGCCAAGACGAATTAAATGGCGTGGTTGCTTAATTCCCACAATTAATTGGTTGATTCATAGATATTATGTTTTTTGCTTTGTTTTCTTGCAATTATAGGGTAATTAATATGGTTCACTGATTACCCTCATTGCTGCCATCTCAGTGGACAAATTCAAGTGAGCCTTAAAATTGGAGCAAAAGTGTAAGGCACCTGTCCAGACCATATGTGCATCAAGATATAATACTATTTGGAACTGCATTGCACAAGAGATGACCTTTTTATATCGCTGCATGAGCACCCAACTTCAAGTTCCAGGTGGACAAGATACCAGGAGTGTGATTATACACAAAAAAGCGGTATGATTAACGTAATATTAAGAACATGCGCCCAATGCAATTTCATTCTCTAACTAACTAATATTACCAAGAATACTAAAAATCTGCCTGATGATTACTTACCACAGGACCATCCAAAAAATCCAGAATGGGTTTATCTATGAATGGACAACCCAAGTAACATTAACTCAATTCAAAATCTGCAATAGATCTCAAGGGATCTTAAGGTTATCTTATGCTTCTAGATATATAAAAGGCCTTCAATCAGGTAACATGGTCCTTCCTCTGATCCACATATGTGAAGGTAACATGCTTCCTAGATTTTTCCAGTGGAATGGCACTTTATATAGTGGACTTTTACCAAAGGCATAGGATTAAAGGGCACAACGGAAGAAATTATATTGGAAGGACCTACGCTAGGTGACCCATGTCACCAAAGCTTCTTAACATTGCTCCAAATAGTTAATTAGCAGCACCAAAATTCAAGCCTTGAGATATTTTCCACTCCAGTCAATGGCTTTGATGGATACAGGCCTTTTAGTAATCTACTGTGGTTGGTATCATCTCATCAAAAGATCAAGATAACTTTGAGGAGATCCTCAACTTTAAACAAGCGTCTACTTACAGGTTTAGTACTAATAGACCAGTTTTAGTCAATATTGGTAGGCAAAGTTTCATTTCCCCATGATATAGTGAATATTCTTCCCAACCAAACCTTCCATAACCTAAGAAAACTGTTCAATGAGAAAGGCCAGCGGTTGAAGAAAGGAACAAGCAATCCAAAAACAGCGTGTCTAATCACATGGCATTCTATAAAAACACCATCTGAACATGGCAAGTAAGTTAACAATTAATTTAATCCACCTGTCAAGGCTCTTTTTAAGGCTCAATTGCTTACATTGTACTAATCACTTTAAATAAAGATCCATTCGCTCATTATAACCTTCCTTTAGTGCAAAGTGCAATTGGTACCAATACCTCTGAAATTTAACTTCAGTCAAAAAAAACTGGGCAGCAAAGTTAACTGATTGCAAAATCCATGAATGACATATATTAAAAAATCATTTAATTGGATGATGAAAGCCATTTGCAATGCCATAACCTAGCATGAACTTTCAACTGGTATCAAGTTCACGGCTTTTAGACCTCACTCTCTTCTTGCGTTCTAAGGGAATGTATGACAACTTTCCCAAGGCTAGTCTTACAAAAGCGCAGCCCCTACTTTTGGTGATTGTGCAACAAAAAAGTTTTTTTAGCACCTGGTCATTTGAATTTTAGGATCATATAATGAGCAATTTATTAAAGATAAGAATATAAACCATGTGATGTTCACAATATTACAAGAGAATAGCGCAACCATTTTTAGAATGAGTTCTATATTAAGCATACCTTAAATTTTAATAAGTAAACTTCAGTCAACAATCACTTTAGTTAAACTTTCTTTTACCGCTCAAAGTCACTTTTGAGCGATTTTAAATTTAAAGTTTTATTTATCCACAGCCGTCTGCCCAAACCTATTCTTTGATGTCCTTGGCTCCGCCGCCTGCCACCCCAGTGTGGGGCAGCAGTGCACCCCGACCTAGCATTTTCCGCCCTGCGGGCAAGCGCGTTCAGATGGGCTCAAACAGCCCGCCCACTGCTTCCAACCATTTTGTCCCCCATGGGACTTAGCGCTCCACCTGGCGCGCGTCCACCCTTCTCGCCCCCATCCTCTCGCCCTCCCTCGCTCTGCCATTCGCTATTGCCTCAGAGTGAACTATGGGCGTTTGTTCCCATATTCTGATAAGGCAATTATTGAGCTAGCCACTGCGACCTTTGTGCCAGATGGCTTTATAGACTTTTGCCCTTTTAAGGGCTACTTTGACGTTGGGCTCCAATCTAAGGAGGATGATGAAGCGGCAGCACAAACTCCTCTAATTTATAAAAAACCCCCAAACCCACAACCTGTACTCACCTCCCTTCAGACACCACGCTGGTGGTATCCTTTGAAAATCTCCCATCCCACCTTCCACCCAAGGTTTTTTATAACCAGTTGGTCGCGGGGCTCATGGCTTATGGCACTCAGCCCAACCTCATCATTGCCATTCCATCTGGTGTGGAGCGCCTTGCTGCTCCTCGGGCAACAGCCACCATCATACCACACCACCCTACCATAGCCCAACAAATGAACCCCACGCTAGTGTGGCTGCAGCGCCTGATCATTTCTTTTGGGCTCAGGTCGATAATGGTAGGCAGATTTGTTCCCTCTGCTTTGGCCTCGACTATGCAAAAAGAGCATGCCCTTAGGCCAAGTCCGCTGCTGTGGCTTCTGAGCCTCCTTCTGGAGGTTCAGTATGAAGCGCTTTGCTGCCCCCTCCCACCCTCCAATCTCGTTCAGTGGGCCCACATGGAAAATCAGCCCCCCAAAACCTCAAGCCTCATTCTCCCACCTAAATCTACCCCAGCCAAACAGAGCAATTCTTGGACCACCATTGGCACCCAAGCAGCTGCCCATTTGCCCAATCCCACCCACCCAAATTTGAACGCCACTATTCCAGTGAACAAAAATCCATGGGATCTATTCGCTGAAACTGACGAATCAGGTAATGTCCTCATTAGTAAGCATACAGGTCAACCTCTCTGCCAAGGAGATTATGGTCAGGCAGAATTTTTCCTTCCTGACTTTGATGAAACCCCTACCCCTCGCTATTTCGCTCCTCTGCCCAATACAGCCCCCTTCCAAAGTGATCACCAGCTCGCCTTAGCTGCGGTGGCCTCTCCTCATTGCCAAAAACTACGCACCGCGGTGGCCCAGTCAGTGGCTCAGCTCCAGCATGGCCTGACCACCCTCTTCTTCCCCCCCAACTTCCCTGAATCTCCCTGCAGTGACATCTCAAAAATATTTGATGATGCTGAAGTTGCTGTTATGAATGTCACAACGATTGCTTCATTCAACCCCTCAGCCAAAATCACCCGCCACAGTATCTCCCTTCTCACCCAACTTCCTGAAGCCCGCAAAGAAGCTGAAGTTCTCCTCGCAGCTTTTGTTGAAACACTTTCCCATCATTATCTTAATGCGGAAGAGGAAAACTCCTACTATGCTGACCTCAACCCCCACTATGTGGATGCCCCAACGCCCTGGCTCTCTGCTCTGATCCGGTACTGTAACCAATATCCCTTGATTAAGGTGGGTCTTTCTGAAAATCAACCCCCTGACCCCTCCTCACCCTCTGCCATGGTGGGTTAGCAGTTTCTGCTTCCCACCTGGTTATTAGTTTTGTTTTGTCATTTTGAGTGTTGTGTTTGGTACTGTCCATCCCCTGGTCAGCATATCTTGAATAAATTGAATAAATACACTTCAGTCAAGATTGACATTCCCTTTGTAATGCCCACTCAGGCCATCAACTAGGCCTCACATGCTAATTAAATGGCTGGAGAAAAAACAAAACCTAATATAGATTGAAAGCATCAATTACCAGCCATTATTTAGTTTGGTACCTACAATCAACGGTCCTTAGTGGAGCATATTGTTATATGTGAAATTAAACGGTTAAGCATTGCGCCCCATAAAGCCATTCAAAGAATACTCAGGATGCGCCACAATTGAAATAAATATTGTCAATTATACTTTAAGTGTGTGGTATTTATGAAGTACCTGTAATGATGTGAGTGATCATTTTCAGTAAGCACTCCCAGATATCTATCCATCCAAAGATCTTTTTTACTAATACATTAAATAGGTATCTTCTCCCCTCTGAGCATTCCTCTACCATTTTTATCATGGGTTTAAGCTCTGTGTTCACAGCCATGAAATTAGACCATGTGTGCCACCATCACAAAGGTCTTGTACTGAAGATCATTAAACTTTTTGAAAATATCATTGATGGATCAAAAAGTTTTCACACCTCATCCTGGATTTCTATAAGGCCATACGGCTGGCCTTAAACCCCATACCAACTGTCCAAATGGGACGATTTCTCTTGTTAAGATTTAATTTTCTATAAGCCTGAAAACCCTATAAATGTGGCTATTAAAGGTGATCTTTGACCAAGAAAAGGTGGCAATGCTACTAGTTTAGGTTTAACCTAATGGCTATTTTCACCTGGATGAGCCTCTAGTTCCCCCTTTTCACCTTATTGTTAATTTTGTTTTTATCTAGGCAAAGATATAGAGAATTAAAATTAGGTGATTTGCATATAATAAATGCATTTGTGCACACTTGAAACCACAAGCTAAGGTGCGGTATTAATGTCAAACGTGTTTTAAACCTTTTCTGGATAGAACAAAATATCAATTCCGTTTCTCTCTTGATTAAAATATTAAGATACTTGTCATGCGGATTGGTTCCTGCTACTACTATTTTTTAGTAAGATATAGTTTCATATAGTTTAGTAAATTAATTTTGTATCTAATGTGATTTAGATCTAGCTATGTGTCATATATAATTATAATAGTACTTATATTATTAAGATGACGTATATGGTATTGAATTATTATATAAATATAATCTCTAGATCGAGGCTTTACACATAATAGGGCAAAACATAACAGAGACCCTTCCAAGCCTCGATTTATTGTGAAATTGCTCTTCTCAGATTAGGCAAATTTTTAATTTGTAATCATCCTCTATGAGGTGTGACTTGGTTTTGAGATTATGAAATGAATTATCATATGCCATAATAGCCTTGAGGACATCATTAAAAAGTATGTGGTACAAATAACGGTCCAGTTATAATGAATTCAAGTAGCTTGAACTTTCTATACTTGATACAAAAAAGGGGAAACATAGTAAGGATGCCATAAGAAATGTAACGACATAACTTTGGGGTTTATAAAGTAATAGATGAAAATGCACGATTTTTTTCCAAGGCATTATTAGTTGAGCTAGATTGAGGGCTGTTAAATGAGACTTTAGCATTTATAAACGTAATATCTTTATTGGTAACCATAGTGCCAAAGCTGACTTCATATAAACGTTTTTGAGCAGCAGGGAAATGAGTAGTAGTCAGTGAGATGCAACAGATAATTCTTTAAAGTGTATTGACGCAGTTCTTTGAGTATTAATCAATGAGGTATTGCCAATAAGCAGTGGGTATTTATGGTCGGCAACTATAGACAATACAACAAAAAGTTCTCCATGAGGCACGTGATGAAGCTAAACTGCAACTTGAAGACCTTAGTAATATTGTGCATTATGAGAAACTTGTGTCTTTAGATCTCAGTGGTCCAGGTTGACTTCTCATGCATGAGTGATGTCTCGCTGAACACTCATATAACAGTGCCAAACTGCTTCACCAACAATAGCCAAATGTGTGAGTTGGGCATCATCATGGCGAAAGCATTCTCTGGCAGCACGAGATTTTTTATTTAACTGAGGTAAGCTGACCAGGGGACATACATTACCAAATACATGTTAAACTAAGGAAATAACTGACAACATAAAATTGGGCACCCCAGGGTACTCAAGTTACCCCTGTTGCCAGAGGGACTGTCAGGTATGGGGGTTGGTGCACTACTCTGAGGGGGTTTCCCCCGCTATGGAACAGGTGTGAAGGAAAGGGTCTGTGTGGAGGAACCAGAGTGGGAACCATGATTCTATGAGCACTTTTTGCCTTGGTCTCATATATCCATAGAGCCAGGCTTGGAAGTGCTCTAGTAAGTGGATATGGAATCTGTTAATAATCCCATGAATGGTTGGGACTGTGTCCTTGAACGCATCTAATGCAATTGTGTGGATTGTCCACATTGCAATGGTTATTAGGGAATGGAGGGTAGATGGGCTTGGTGACTCAATCTGGAGCGTGAAGATGCTCTTTGATATCGAGAATTATTGTTTGTTTTGGATCTTAAGTAGGCATGCGACTTCCTGCCATATAGCTTTGGTTGGGGGGCATTTTTCTAGGTGGTGATGTAGGGATCTCTCCCCTCCACATACTGCACATGTTTTGTGGAGGGAGTTAGAATGGTCTGCCATCCTATAGGTCCTTTTCAGACAGCACCAGGCATTTGCTCTTATCCTCAGCTGTAGGAGTGGGTGGTGTGTCATTTTCCACATTGCTTTCTGTGTGGTTAAATCATAGGGAATGTCCAACATATCTAGGTATTCTATCCTAGCTATGCTTGGGGTTGTTGCGAGCATATCCCTCTAGGGGTGGTTTTCTGGGTTTCTTAATTTGAATTGGGGGCTGGGTCGTCACCTTCCCTGTATAGTACCCATGTTCTCTATGGTTTATCCCATATGGCGGATAGTTTGGAGGATATGTTTAAAATGAGGGGAGGTTCCATGTGGACCAGTTGCAGTAGGGTGTTTGGCAAGGTATGAAAGTAGTCTGGGTGGGCTATGTGGGTTGGTTTATTTAAGCGCCTGTGCAAAGTTAGCTGGCAGCACAAGATTATAGAAGTTAAGTTTATTCTATTATTTTATTGTTATAGTGGCAAATCTGTCAGCTTATATGTTTTTTTACTGTAAGCTAAGGTCTAAATGGGCCTCAAAGCTGAAAAACTAGATGAGAGGTCGATGAAGACAATTGATGGAGTAGAGAACTACTTCTAATAAGTCTGAAGTATTTTGATATTTATTGAGCGAGTGGGGACAAATTGTGTAGAAGACCTTCATGGCTCCATACAATCAGGACCTTCAACATAGATCTAAATTGACTGCCTAGTTGACGACTTTATTGTTCTATGTTGATGGCGTTCTTGTGACTGTATTGATGGAATTCACGCCTTTTAAAATTCAAGGGTGGAGGTGCAATTCCATAATTCATTCCATAGATTCACATGCATGCGATGTTCCCTGATCAAATTTCCCATAAATGCCTTAAGGAACAGGTTTCAATCTAAAGGGCTTGAGATTTAACTTATCAGGACTTGATTCAGGAGCAGGGACCTTAAGTAATTTATTATCCCAAATCCTAAAAAATTTTCTCAAAGTTCTATTGGAGGGTTATATGGGCATATGAATTGGTTATGGACTTGGTTAACCACCTTCCTTTGGCTAATGTCAGCAATGATATATTCAGAATCTAACTTAAAAATGACACAATAGGGTCACAAGCAAAGAATGTCAAGTTTGTTTTGTTGTCTTAGCTCATTGATAATTAAAAAGGTCTGGGTCACCTAACTGGAACGTTGATAAAAAGGGCCATCTAATATTAGTGGAATTTTTATTTTACTTTAGTGGTGTTAAAATCAGTTAGAATTACTCTTAAGATTGTAGCTCGCTTTTGCTCTTTTATTATACTGCGCAGATCCTTGAAAATTGCATTAATTAAAATTAAAGAACAAAATGACAATCGTAATATGAAGACTATTATATAAGTTGAGTGCATTTAAAACCACATTGAGTATAAGGTCCAATGCTAAACTGGCGCTTTTTCCTCTTTAAGATACCTTTGAACTGGTAAGGAACTTTCTCTATTATCTTCACGCAGAGCCAAGCGAAGATATGATAACAAATAACAACCTAAGGATTTCCAATCCTTGCACTCATATCACAAGAGTCATCTATATAACCAATTTATTAACAAATAAGTTTATAATAAGTAAAGATCGGCTTTTACTAGGCAAATACTGGGCGGTTATATAGTATTCTTGGTACACAGATTTTCAGCCCCCGCTGAGAAATAAATTATTCTCCAGAAAGTTTTGAACCTTATAATTAGCCTCTGAATCCTGGTGGATACTTTGCCTTGGTTACTTCTTCAGTAGCATAATCCTCGATGTTCAGCAATCATTTATTAGTATTTTGAGCCGGACACAATTTATTAGAGCCATGTTGCCTGATGACGCCTACTAACACTAAAATAATCGTTTATAACGTTTTGGTAGTTTCATCAAACGCCTCAATTGTTGGATCAGAATAATTATCATGATAATCCAAGTATCAGATGTTAATCCCTCATTGAATCACCTACTCAATATTGTTGGGGATGATCCACAACGAAATACTAATTAAAAAACCATTTGATTATATCCATTGATTATATATGACTAGAAATTTAGTTGACAATCATCGCCAAATATTATAATGTAGATACCATTCTTTTAAAAGCTTAATCTGTCATTAAGATGGATAATGTGGTCAACTAAAGTTTAACAAGTGTTAATAATTTCCTGAGTTGCAAGGGCTTATGGTTGGAAAGTTTGCAGGGTAAGGCCCTCATTGTTAAATTGGAGTTTTCAGGTTTTGAGGAATCTAGTAGGTGTTGAACACTGCATGGCAATGGAGGTGTACATCCATATAGAGCTTCTTTTTTAGTACTAGTGGTGCCCAACCCAAAAAGGGGAGCCGCCACGCATCTTTATTTGCAAATGGGCTAAACAAAGGGACTATTAGAATAAAAAATCCTAATATGTCACCTCAGCTAACAGCATAGGAAGCCATATCAAAAGGTGAGGAAGCTTTGGGAAACTTTTGTCTGGCACCCACTTTGGCGGGTGGACTATGGCGGCAGCATTGGGGGTGCCCATATAGAGCTTCAATAGGGGACATCTTAATAGTACAATGGTAACTTACCTGATAAGATAGTAAAGCTAAGGGCAGATAGTGATTACAGTGCATAGGGTCTGAGGCGGCCATCTTACGCAAGATAGAAACAAGTTCCCATCAGCACATTCAACCGCCCCATTGGTTGATGGATTATATGGGGTTGCAAAACTTTTGTTAGTCCTAAAAAGCATAGTTCTTAAACTACCAGTGAGGTGAAATTTATTTCATTGTCTAAAAGTAGAGTTTGCAAACATCCATGCTTTTTGAAACTGGGCCAGATATGGTATAGAGAAGTAGTTTTTGTGGTAGCAGCTGGAACTTAAATCGTTTTGACCCATTTGGTCAAATGGTCTGCAACTAATAGGAATACTTGTGCACATGTAAACTACTTGTCAAAGGGCCCAACTAATCAATGCTGGACGCAAAAAATGTAGTCACAGTAGCCACAATCAAATGTTAATACTGAGGGCTAGCCTAATCTTGGTTACAAAAAGTCAAAAAATCCTCTAAAACTTCTTGGGTGATCTTGTTTATCCAATCCCAATGGCATCATTTTTTGAATATTTATAAATCTATTAACACTATTAATCCCATGGTCAAGTGTCCTCCAAGAACGTCTTTAGTTCAGGAAGAAGGGCATATGTAACATAGTCATTTCTTATCGTCTCTCTTGAACAGCTTTCCTTCTTTAATCCAAGTATCTTGAGTAATTTATCTGTAGCTCAGTCTGGATTTCGGAAGTTTCTAATTACCATCAATCAGGCTGGCCAATTATATCCTATAATTAGTATTTGCATGGGATTAAAGCAGCCAACGCTGGCATCTAATAAGGACTGTCAGCATCTTGGTGTATCACTTCTTGATATGACAATAGTAAAATTGTAGCTCTATAGTCTTAATGCTCATCTCTATATTTTGACTTCTGAGTCCTTTATTGGCTGTAGCCATCAAGTGAGTTATGGCTTGTGGTAACGGTGAAATGGGTGACATATAGATATTGCTATAATTTCTTGATCCCCAATAAAACACAAGGCACTTTCACTCAGTAACACTATTTTCTCGTTTATCTTGCTCAGTTTCATGCTAAAGTAAAACACTGGATGGTCAACTTGGTCTTAATAATGGTGAGCTAGAATAGCTTCAACTGCGACATTACTAGTGTCATTGAATAGAAAAAAAGGCTGGTTGAAATGTAAATAAACTAAATAGTCTAGTACAATATGCACTCTTGGGCATATTAGAGTCTTCTTTTTTAGGCAGCAAATCAAAAGGCACATTCTTCTGTATATTGTAGATGATGGGTTCAGATAGGTAAAAAACCAAGGGAAAACTGATAATAATATCCAACCATGCTCTGGAATACTTGATTATCCTTGAGGCTCTGGTGGCGCGGCATCTTCTTAATGGCAGTGGCTTTTTCTAGGATAGCTAAATTGAATGTTTCTGACCTTATGTACAAGAAATTTAATTTCAAATTAAATGAAAGAGCACTTCAAAGGCTTGAGCTTTAAGATAGCTTTTTCTGATAAAATTAAATCTTAGATATTTTCCACTGGCCATTAAAGGTTGTGAGAATACAGTAATATCATTGAGGTATACAAGGACAGGATAGTATTAATTCTCTCAGGATCCCGTCCATAGCGTTGGAAGTTGGCGAGTGCATTGCATAGCCCTGAGGCAACCCAGTTGGCTTAAATAGCCCTTCTTTGACTATAAGCGCATTTGGATCAATCATCAGGTACTAGCTCTACTTACCAGTATCTGCTAGCGATATCCATAGAAGAAAAATATTATGACCTAGCAAGAATGTAAAGAGAGTCATTGATCTGGGTCAAAGGGTAACTGTCCTTTTTTGTATGTGAGTTTATCTTTGATCGTTCATCACTATGAGGTGATTACCATCCTTCTTCCAAACTAAAAAGAAAGGGGAGGTAAACGGTCTATAGGAAGGCACTAGTAATCCAGCTTCAAGTAGCTGCCTAAGCTCAACAGACACCTGAGCTTTTTAAACTTTTCCTTTTGGTAGGGACAGGATCAGATGAGTTGAGCGTCCCCGGTCTCAACATGATGTAAAACTCCATCCATTTTTCTGAAAACATATGAGAATTTTGAGAGAAGATTTGTTATTCTACTAGTAATGCAAAACTTAGCTCCAATGCTCACTAATGACTCTCACCCAGTATAGATGTTAATTTAGGCTACCAATGGGGACAATCCTTAATACCTCTTAACTTATGAAGATATGCATGTGTCAATATCTTCTACAAGAAGTAGGCAAACATAAGTGGTTTGATTTTTGGCCCTTGTCATAGGTTTTTAGTGAGGTAAGCCTGAAGAACCAATATGGATACATCATAAGCGGTATTTAGACTTCCCTTCTGAGTCAGAATCTCCCTGATGGATGGGCTATCCAGGCCTCTTATATCAAACAATTGTCTTGAGAAAATATTGATAAGTACCCTGTTGTCAACGGTAAACTGTGACTTTGGTGATATAGTAGTCTGCTTTGGAAATTAAATAGACATGTCCTCTTGGCTATCTACAACATGATGTGATATCCATACTTGAGAGATGCTCACATGATATTCAGTATTGTCAATATAACTTTTACTTTTCAGAAGACAGGGATGATCTTTGACCTACGTATTGCATCACAGGAGGTCTTGAACCTTAATAGAACCCTATGTCCTAAAAGTGTAAAAATCTTCTTTGTAGTGCAGATGGCGGAATATTCAAAATGAAATGAGTTTCAAGGACAAGTTCATAAATAGGGTTGTTTAAAACAATGGCTGAGGTATTCAATGAAAACTTTGCTAATAAATGGGTAGTGATAAGTACCCCCAATTGACTGAGTGCATTGTGATCCAATTATGCCATATTCCATATAGTGATTTAAGTCAGGAGCTACTCTGATGCGTTTCATTGATTTGGATGAAAGACAAGCATAGTTGAGCTACAGTTGATAGTAGCAGGGACAGGAACTTATGAACTGAGACATCAACTCATGTGACTCTATTCCCAACTTGAGGTGCAGAATACAAAAGATTAGAGATTCATCAGAAGAAAAAACGGGCAGGATTGGGCTAATTATAGTCAATTGTATGTCATGATTAAAAAAATAATAGCAGGGACAGATTGTAATAATAGACAGAGCTTGAAGAGGTCAGATAAAACGATTAAGAACCTGCCTGACCTGGAACACACCTAGACCAACGTTTGGTAAGGTCAAAAATATTTCCAAGTCGTTTTAGTGTGCTCTTGATGGACATGGGAGCATTATTCCCTTAGCCTTGCAGTGCACCAATTAAATATTAAATGATGATGATAAGTTACGTCTATTGGGAAAACGGGGCTTTAATTCCAATCATTTACCATATTGCCAAATCTGGCAGAATCTCTTGCAGTCAATCTCCAGTAGCGAGTGTATTAAAACTATAGTACCACAAATAATGGTGTTTTACGCTTATTGGCATAATTGGCGCAGTGCATCACCTGATGGAAAGTGATACTCCTTAGTTTAAGTAGTGTTGCAAAACTAAGCTTCTTTGTTTATCATCTGTTTAATATTTATGAACCCTTTCGTTTTTTATTTTATATGTGCATATGTTTAGTCCTATGTGCTACCTCCAGGAAGACTTAAAAAACGAAGTTTGTAAACCTCGCCCTAGGTCATTTGGAAACATACCCCTTTGTGGTGCACTGTTCACTCTAGTGCTTGCAGGGTATTATTGGTTGGTAAAATAGGTCCCTCCCTACCACCTCTTTAAAAACAGGAGCTTTATAGACATGCTCCTGACATTAGACAGCCAACTTTTACTTTCTCTCGCTGGAACCTATTCCGTGTGTGGGTTTTGTATAGTAATGAAGGGGTTAGTTGTCTGTGACCGTGTTTTTGATGCTTTTGGATAAATGTAATTGTTCACTTTAGCTGTGTGCCAGCTCAGCGTTTCCTTTGCTACTGCTCACAGTGCAACTCCCACCCTTTCTGTGAGCGCTTAATGGTTGGACTGTGTAAGGCCTGGATGCTCAGGCTTCCAATTTTCCCACTGCTTCCTTCATTTATAATAAAACTTGCCCTTGTTGGTCCTTTCCTGGTGTTGATTGGCCTCAGCTTTTACCTGGGGCTCCTGCTTAAGTGTTTCAATTTTTATAAGCATCCTGTGTGTTGGAGGCTATAGAGGGTTTGGAACGCTTTTGGAAGTGGGGTAACCCAATCTCAGCTGCTTAAAAACCTTCCATTTGTCATTTGTGCATTGTGGAGTTGGGCGCCTTTAGTGCCCCTATTTTTACGAATTTCTTGGGTCTCAAGCTTACCTGTGTCTGACATGATTAAAACGTCATTTTTCAATTCCTCTTTGGCCACTCCCATGTGGGACGCTCAGTTAGGGCAATCTCCCCATGCCAACTTTGGCCATCAAATTGGGGTAGATTCTTTACCTCAACTGGAAAAAGCCAGATAATTTGGCCGTCATTTTTTCACCCAGGAGGCCCTTATAAATACAGGCCCCAAAATCTTGCGCGCGCCTCTGATATAAGAGGAGTCTTACACTTCCATTCCTTAGTTTGGGCGGAAGTCAAAGGTGAGCAGTGGTCTAGTTCTAATTTTTGTTAACTTTTTCAGTCAATTCTGCCGCGATGATGGCAATTGTGGTGACACCTAAAATATGGCACTCAAAACTATATGGTTTTCTTTGAATGTGGCATGGCTTCTCACCAATTCTCCCTCCATTTTGGGGGAATTCAAGGATCAGACTAGTCTAGTACTAATATAAAATAAATTTTATTTGATATGGTTTTCCCATTGCACCTTGTTCCTGCGGTGCCAGCTGAATTAACAATGAAAGCCCTAGTGGCGATGGGCTTGGATAATGACAAACAGTTGGCTATCAGATCAGGTATGGTGTTGATGACGCCAGAAAAGCGTTTTATAATGAAAATTATGTATATTCAGTGAGCCTTCTTTCTGCTCTTGAATTTCTAGCTTGGAACCCATTTCTGTGTACCATATTAGCTCAATAACCCGCGCTTTATCAATACTATTATTTGCAGGACTTATCTCTTTTCGTTCAGCGTAACTTTCCAAGAAAATATTACAGAAAAAAGTAAACTGTGATCGCCTGCCTTAGTTTTGCTCTGATGTCCTCAGATTCCCCACCAGCTGCTCCAGTGTGGGGTAGCGGCGAAACTCCCCTCAACATTTTCTGTCCAGCAGGAAAACGCACTCAGAATGGCTTGCTCAGTCATACCAAACCTCTGAGATGATTTGTTCCTCTCAAGGAACTTGACACCCACCTAGCTCATACCCAAGTGGTGCATTGCTGCCCCCCTGGTGTCCCTTGGAGCAGCATGCGTTTTGGCCTTAGGGTCAATTAAGGGGAACATTACCTTACCATGACCAAGCCATTATTAAAATGGCTCAGGTGTGATGCTTCCTGCCGGTTTTATTGATTTCCGCCCCTATAAAGGGTAATTTGATATCAGCTTCAACAGTGAAGATGACGCCGCCACTGCGGCAACTGTGCCCCTGGTTTTCCAGGGTACCCCTCTCCCAACAATTCAGACCCAGCTCCCTTTGGATGCTCTTTGGTGGTTCAGTTTGCTGGTCTGCACACCCACCTCCCCCTGCGGTGCCCCACCAGGAGCTGATGGAAGGTTTGGCACCCTATGGTTTCTACCCCGTCTTACAATTTGTGGTCCTATATGGAGCCACACGCCTCGCTGGGCCTCAGGCATATGCCACAATCAGTCCTGAATTTAATAAAATTCCCTTGTCAATTCCCCCTCGTGCTGTCTTTTTTCTCCCTCTGATCATCCACTTTGGGCCTGCGTCAAGGCAGGTGGACGATCTGTCCATTCTGTTTTGAGTTGGACCACTCAAAACGTAAGTGTCCCTCCTTAGCTGCTTCCAACAGCTCTGATTTTTTGTCTGCTGGCTTCAAATCTGCCGCCCACCCTGCGCCAGTTTTGTATGGGGTACAATCTTACCTTCCCCTCCCCTAAAGCCTGTTGTTGCAGCTGCACCAGCAGCCACCAATCAGCCTCCTCCTCGCCCCAGTGCCACATATGCTCCCTCCAATCAAGCACTGGCTTGGACCCCTTTTTGTTCCTATGCTTCCTCCAATGAACCAACCAAACCTCAGTCATATGCCAATTCCCCAATCAATTCAACCAAAACCCTTGGGATCTATTGGCTGAAATTAATGATTCTAGTAATATTATTGAAGGCTCCACTCTCCCAATCGAGCAGTATGTGTATGCTGACCATGACGCTGAGCTACCCCATCGTTTATCGCCTCCAGCAAAATGCCAAAATTTTCTAGGTGACCATCAGCTGGCTGTTGAAGCAGCGGCCGAGCCAGATTGTCGTCCTTACCACAAAGCTGTCACCAAATCATTGGCGATGCTCGCAGTAGGAATCCCTCCTCCCATTATCCCCTCCACCATCAATACGCTCCAAAAGATTAAGCTGATTGACACTCACAAAAGCTGCCATGATGCCATCCAGCATGTGGCAGTGATAGCGCAGAGTCCCAAAGCCAAGATTACCTGCACCAATATCACCAAGTTTGTAAAACTCCCTGATGCACACATGAAAACTGAAACAGATTTGACCAATTATTTTATCTCTCCTATGATTAACCACTGTCTTCCTGCCACCCCAATCATCAAAAAGTTTGCTTCACATTCTACTGACGCCCCAACGCCCTTGCTCTCCACTGTAGCCCATACCCTGCTTTGGGGTGAAGATGATGCCAAGGATGAACCCCGTGATCCCCTCCCCTTCCTCCATGATGAAATAAGCGGTTCCCGCTGTCCCATCTGGTTGGTTATGTTCACATTTTGTGTGTCATCCGCTCATTTTGGGCAGTTTGTTTGTTTTATTTGGTGATGAGTTATTTTGTTTGCTCTTTGAGCTTTTGATAATGTCTGTCCCATGGTTAGCTTACCTCATATAAAATATGATTTTCAGGACTTAAGAGAAAGAAAAGAAATAAATTTTACAATATGCAGATGTGTATGCAACTTTTTAGGATGTGCAGGGTATAGGTCCTCAGTGGTGAGAGTGGTCAATTATTACTCTCCAATTTTTTATGCAAAATTTTCATATTGGCTTGAAATGTCTAATGTAAATTTTACAATTGATGTGCTTGCGTTGTCTTATATGAATAAAGAATATTTTTGTCAAGAGAGTAGCTATAACTCTCTCATTTCCGAATTATTGGTCTAGGATACACAGCCACACCATAAGAGAACTAGTCACTAGATAAATTGGAAACAAGGCACCACAGAAAGTGCCGGAGAACAGGGGACCCAGGGACAGGGTGTACAGCATACAATAAATACTAGATAAGCAGTAAACAACAGAAATTGGCTGGACCCCAAGGAGGAGCCCATAATCAAGTGCAGATCAGTGTCAGGGTACTTGGGTGCCTTGATCTGGAGAGGACCATAATCACCCAGTTATGCATCAGATTTTAGCATTATTTTTGTTAAAAATTAAATGACTTATGTTGTTAAGAGACCTCTTCAAGGAGTTCCGCACACAGGTTCGCCCAAGAGACCATGAAAAAACTTAAAACTAACGGGCACTTTATTGAACCAGTCAACCATCAAAAAAGTTGGTCTTGAGGGATCATTATTCAACATTAGGGGGTAGAATCATTAATCTGCGGTAGTGTTACTAAGCCTAAATTAAACTAATAAGCGCAAATTACCATCAGCCACAGTACTGTAGCCTGATATAGTATGAACTCAAGTTATTGATTGCAAGTGAATTCTTAAAAATTTAGGGCATATTTTAATTGAACAGGTTTAAAATCCTGTTCTCTAAGAAACCATAACGAACCATTTTCTTAGTAACAAAGTTGGTGCTTTTTAACGTCCTCAATGTAACACAGGGCCGAGCTTATGTACATCTTCAGGATTAACTCAGGCTTATATTGCCTGTACCCAGAGTTGGTCTAAGGTATGCTTTGGTCAGGAAAGCCTTCCAACTTAACATTTTAGTCTCCTCACGCCCAGCCTTGTTTCTACATTCTGTACCCTCAATTGTGTCATGTAACCATGAGAATTATGACTTTTTTCTGTCTGCTACTCTTTCTTCCACTTTAGGGTAGTTCAGCACAGCCATTTTGGTGGATATGGGAGCCTCTGAGAATTATATTGACCAGGACCTAAATGACTACCTTGAGTTGAACTACTTACCTTTTGGTATGGTTAGGGGATGGGCCTCGCAGGGTATTCCCATGTTAAAGGTTTTGAGGTTTGTGGATTTTAAGTTGGCAAGTATCATTTAGCTGATTGCTTCTGGGCAATCAAAGAGATTTTTGTACCCAATTAATTTTGAAATGGAGCGTTGGCGAAATTTGATGTCATGATTAACTTGAGAGCCAATACAATAGCTTTATCTTTTTGAATGACCAGGAATTTTTAGTCCCTAATCTGAAGCTACACTCAGAGCTTTTTGCCCCAATGTCCAAAGGTACATAAGCTCAGCCTTACAACTCTGTTAAGCCCACTTTTGAGGTACCCTTACCTTCCTGTTTGGCAGGGTCAAATTATTCATTTGATGCGACTTCTTCCAGTGTATAACAAGTGCATTAAGAGTTTGATTGTGAGTTCAAACTCACTGTTGATCTGGTGCATATATCACCTCCCATTTACCCTGTAAATTTATGGGAGGAAGCGGACTTAGACGTGTGGTTTAAGGATTAGTTATCTAAAGGAGCTATATCTCAGCATATCTCTCTGGTATGTCACCACTTCTTTTTGTGATAAAAGGCAGATGGTACTCTATGCCCGTGCATGAAATATGGGAGCCTGAATAATGTCACTGTTCCAGATCTGCATCCCATTATGGTGGAGTCAAAAATTGCTCGCTATGTGAAGGAGAGAATCTTTTTAAAACAGATTGCTAAAACATGTTTAATGAGATCAATATCAAAAATGGGCATGCATGGCTCACCGCAAATCATACCAGAAAGGGTATCTTCCAGTTCTGTCATTCCTTTTTGGCTGAAGAATGCATCTGCTAATTTCCAAATTCATATCGATGCAGCTTTTTGAAACCTGTTGTTATGCGCTTTGACCTAATTTGATGATATTTTGATGTTCTCCCCTGAACAAGCAACCCATAAATTTCATCCGTGTTTAGTGGAGGAGCATTTGAGGGCAGCAAACATGACTCTGAAAATCAGCAAATGCAAAACATTTTTAAGTCCCAAGTCACCTTCTTGGGCAACTTTTTTATTTAACAAAGACCACATGATAACTCCATACACGGAGAAGGAAATTCTCAAATGGCCCATAACAACTTCTGTGAATAATTGAGGAGCTTTTTGGGGATTTGCACTTTCCTTAAAAGTTCACATCTAATCTTTCTGAGGCAGCAGCGCCTTTTGATAAGGCGAGTTGTGCCAAGTTCTCCAGTGGTCATCCGCCCTAGAGGTTGCCTTCCAAGCATTAAAGTGTACCCTGCTGTTCAAGTCATTTATAAACCTTGTGGACCCTGAAAGGGAGTTTATAGTGCTATAAAGGCGTTCAACTTCCCAATGGCTTCTGAACTCTTGCAGGAGGAGGAAGATGGGGTTTAACATCATGTGAGATCATTAGAAGATCTCATTGGCTGAGTTGAATTAAGCTGTTTTGACAAAGATCTTCTGGAAGGAGTGAAAGCCCTGTCATATTGGCGTCATAATTTTCACGGTTCTTCCCAACCATTCTGCGTTTGTACAGATCACCGTACCCTCTTGTACTAATGCACTCCTCATGCCCTGACCCCATGTCAACCCGCTAGCATGAGACCATGGACCAATATGTGCTCTTTTATTTTATAAAGAGCAAGGAGAATAGTTTAGCTGATTCTCTAAGTTGAAACTATACTATAGCTCCTGATCCAAAGGAGGTAGAGTTGAACAATATCAATTTTGAATCCGCCAGGTAAAATGTATCTAAGAAGCCCTCTACCATGGCATGCATGCCAGTGCTTGCTTCTGTGGAGAACGTGGAGGAACATTGTATGTTCATAAAGGTTGGCATTATTAGGCCCTCGTCAGCTGAATATACTATGGTACTCGTCAAGAGCAAGAAAGTAAATCAGGAAAATATTGCCAGGAATTTCCATGTAAATGACGAGATGATATGGTTTAAGGGACGCTTATGGGTTCCTGTGGTAACACTCCTCCTGGAGATAAATAAAACCCCCATGATGTAATTACTGTTGGACACCATAGAACGGCGGAGGCCTTGGAACTGATTCACCACAAATATAATTGTAAGGGATTAGCCCACAGGTTGGCAGATATTGAAAGATGTACCTAGTCTGCAATAGTATGAAGCCAAATTGCTAGATTCTCGCGTGTATGTTAATATCTTATCAAAAACCAGAGGGCCTCAGGACCTTCCTGGCGGTTTATTTTTGTGGAGTTATCTGCTTCTGAGGATTATGATGCTATCATGATAGTGGTGGACCAGTCTACAAAGTTCGCCCATTTCATTCCTTCAACACCACAGTAGCAGCGACAGAGATGGCTAAGCTATTTGTTTCTCCTGTAATTTTCCCTCCATATGGTGCCCTGGGAGATTATCAGTGACCGCGGACCCCAGTTCACATCTGTACTTTGGAAGAAGTTGTGCAAATTGCTTCATATTTCTCCGTGCTACTATACTGCCTACCACCTCCATTCAGATGTGCAAACAGAGCAAGTGAACCAGTTCCTGGAATAGTTCTTGCTGTTATACAGTGCAGCCAACCATTCTGAATGGACTTACCATCTTCCTATGTCTCATATTAATTATAACAACGCCCTGCATGCTTTAATTAGATGTTCTCCATTCTTTGCCAACTATGGTTTTAAATCTTCATTCAATATGGAACCCAGCGGTAGGTATAAGGTGGAATATGTGGCAAACTTTTCCAAGCTCATCAAGAAAATACACCAAGGGGTTAACACCAATTTGGAGACCGCCGTGAAGGTATATATGAGAACGCAGATGGGAAGAGGTGGGTGTGACTAGCTTACAAGGAAGGGGATCTCGTGATTCTGGATGCTTTAAATATCCTAATCAAAAATCCATGTAGAAAATTAGACCTAAAAGTATAGGACCTTACCGCATTGTCAGAAAATTGAGTCATGCCATATATCAGTAAAATCTCCCAAATAATTTAGATATTTTGCGTTGCTAAGAAAGGGCAATTTATCCTTGTTTAAGGATCACACGCTTGAGACTCCAAAGGAATACCTTATGGAAGTGACCTCAGAGTGAAAGATAGAGGAGGCTGTAGCCTCCCATCAGGTGAAAAAAATCTAGGGAACCAGGTGTCATAGAAAGGGTTTAATGCAGCGGAGAACAGTTGGTCCCAGCACGTGACTTTGCTCATGCCTAGGACCTCATTGATGCCTTTCATGAGCGTTTCCCCAATGCATCAAGCCCTAAGCCCAAACCAACTATTGCCATCATGATGCTGGCCCCTGTCCACACGAACTTCTTACTGGCAGAAGTCCCTGAGGTGGGGTGGAGCCCCAAAAGAATGGGAGGACATTGTCATTGTTAAATGACGTAATAGTTAAATATTTAAAACAATAAGGCATAGCAGAAAAGAGGCCAAGGGGATCAAACTAAAGAACCTGCCTGACCTGAAGCACACCCTGGACCAACGCTAGTTAAGGGCAAAATATTCCAGATTGGTTCTTGTGTGCGCATGATGGATATGGGGCTGTTACATTCTTGACCTTGCGGTGCACCAGTAATTTGTTAAATGAGGATGGGACGTTACGTTTAATTAAAAATGGGGCTTTTAATACCATTCTGTTTACTATATTGCCAATTCTGGCAGAATTCACTTGCAGTCATTCTCAAGAGTGTGAGCGTACTCTAGCTATAGGACCACAAATGATGATGTTTTATGATTATTGGTTGGATTGGATGCAGTGCATCACCAAATGAACAGTGATATTACTGACTTTGTTTAAGTAGGATTTTTGACTAACCTTCATTGTTGGCCATTTGGTTAATAACAAAACCCAATTCGTTTTTTATTTTAATCTTATCATATGATTATTACTATGTGCCGACCTCCAGGAAGTCTCAAAAACAAAGTTTGTGCAACCCTCACCATTGGTCCTTTTTGCATCATACTCCTTTGTAGTGCAATGTCCACTATAGTGCTATCTGGGTTTTCCTGGATGGTGGGATGGGACCCTCCCTGCCATATATCCAGAAACAGGAGCTTTATAGACCGCTTCTGACAGAGTACCAATTCATCTCCCCTTGGCATGACAATATATGACTCAAGAGTGTTTGCTAAATGTCCTTGGGGTGGTACACAGATTTCAAATGAGGCAACTCGTCATTTAACTGAAACCCTTTTCCTGCCTCCTTTGCGAGTCTCTTCCAACAATTCATGGCACAATAACGGAATCCATTACAGTAAGCGCACTGAGGTTTCAGGTTCTTCTGGTTCTCAACAATGTGGGCTTAGGATGGCCAGGATAGGTAGAAGCAGATTATTTAAAACTCAAATTAGGTTCAGGAATTTTGTTAAAAGCTTCCTTATTTACCCAGATACAGGTAAAGTTGCTTTTCTGGTCAATTATATTCATTTGGACCTCAGGAAGAGATCTTTACTCTGTGATTACAGCAGTTATGGCGTCTTCTAGCATAATACAGCTAGTAGTAACCAAAGATTGTGCTTGGACATAGAATTGGCTGGCAAACTTTAAAAGAGTTTTCCTTTGGTATACGTTTGATCATTAACTTTTGCTTTTCATTAACTAAGGTCTGATTGCGTCCAAACTAATAGATTTGGTGCGGTATGGACATTTACAAAAGTGTGAAATTACTTTAAATAAGGAATTATAATTTCATAAGCTATGCTATTCGGACAGCAATAGATGTACTTCACCTTCTGACAGTCATTCGCCTCCTCCATTGAGCTCTTATAAGCATACATAAAGGAGGAAATAATTTTCTTTTCTAGAGTGTTCCACCTGAATCTAGGTTTAAATTTGTTCACAATAGGAGTGGAAAGAGTATTGACAGCAGGAAATGAAGAAGGCACATAAACTTCAGTTTTTACTTAACCATGTGGGGCCTGTAGTCTAATAGCTATCTCAATCCTTCTAGGTCCTCCTAAACTTTGTCCCAATGGCAGTTTAGAGAGGTTACAGAGGACTCTAGCATACCTTTCTCTTTCAGAGCTTGAATTTTAGTACTTTGGAGGATCATCTTATTTTCACGGTCACCTAAAATTATTTAAAAAACTCGTCATGTTAGCACAAGCTTCAAAATGCAGCTAGCAGTGAGTTTGGCAAATGTGGTGAATTAATCCATCTCATCTGATAAAGCATTGGTCTAATCTCTGGGATCAAGAGGGTCTTTGTCTAAGAGGAGCTTACATCCTTTAGCCACGTTTCCTATTTTTTTCTCATAAAACTGCATGCGCTGTCAGGACGTCTTATTTCCAGGACTGATAGGATTGTCAGAAGTGGGTACCAAGAAACTGGATGGCCCTTGTGGTCCTTGGGAACCTTTGAGCTTTCATGCCCTCTAGGGACTTCTGGACCCTCTGACCCTCTTGTCCCGTCAGTCCCCTCAGTCCCAGGGGCGTTATTGTGTGAGGCTAACTCCTAAAAATTATGCTGTATCAAGTGAGAATGTCCTCAATCTGATTGAGGGTTTGGCTCCAGGTTTTAATAAGTTGTACAGTTTGACAAAGCTGTTCCACAAGGTAACCCAAGATTCCACAATCTAACATATCAAATTGGTTCAAGCCTCATTAATCATTCAGCAATCACCTACAATGGCTTCCAGGTTGTCAAATAAGGAGAGGCAGTATTATATAAATAAAAAGATTTGAGTGCAGGGCTTGGGTGAGTCCTAATTAGTGAGCTATTTAATGGTGATGTAGACCAATTATTTTCAGGATGTAGTGTATAGCTGGATTGGTATAGACTTGGAGATAGCGTTCAGTTTCAAAAGCCAGTTCTCCTATGGGTAGTAAAGCTGAGGTATATAAATCTCAATTGTGGAAGACACAGAGGAGGCACAGAAATAAGTAGAGTGGCCTTTCACTGAGTAGATGCCAAATAACTGTTGCTTTATAATCTTTTTTTTGTTCTTATATTGGAGTTGCTACTGATCTTGTTCAACGAAAGGTAGGGAGAATTGAAAAGTTTCCCATAATTCAAGCTTCTATGGTGTAGAGGAGTTACTTTATACTTAGATGTTTTGATCCATTTTGTTATGCTTTTTGACAGTCAGAAGATTTGCCTCCTTGATTGCTGGTATACTCCATTTTTAAGATAGATGTTTTCATTGGACAGCTCAGAGGGCCCTTGTAGTGAGCACCACTTATAAAGTCTTGTCACTTTTCTTGACTGTAAGTCGAGGTTTGAAATGGGTCTTGAAGCTGCAAAACTACGAAATAGACATAGAAGACAAAAGAAGAAGTAAATAGAAAAATTAATTTAGGTACAAGTTTTTGATATCTATAGGCTAAGTGGGGACATGATAGTTAGAAGACCCCAATAACTCTGTATGATCAGGATCTACAACCTCCTTCCAGATTGACTGAATAGTAAACTCTTCATTGTTCTTTAGTGATGAAGTACTAGTGACGCACTTATGGGAGTTGCGCCTTTTGAGATTCTGGAAGTGAAGAAGATCTTCCAGAAGGCATCTTCATCGTTTCCAATTCGCGTGAAGATTCCTGCTCAAATTTCTTATAGGTGCTTTCATGGAAAGATTTAAGTCAAAAGGGCTTAAGAATCAACTTCTTTGGGCTTAATCCATGAGCAGAGATCTCAACTTACTTAACTTTAATCCCAAAATTCTTGTCAGCGGATTGTAGGAGCAATTTTGCACCTTTTTTAGCAAATGATATTGATTAGGGAACAGTGTGAGATGGCAAGGGTGGTTAGGCTGTGTTTGAGCATGGCAACGAGGCGAGTTGTGCTCTTTAGTGACAGGAAAAATGCTGACTGGGGTTGGGTCATCATGTAAGACAAGTATATGATTCTTTACTGGAAACTAAGTAAATATTTGTTTTCAGTCATCATCATGCAGAAGCAATTGAGGTTTCTCCAAAGAGTGCTCGCTATTCTTTCACCTTAGACTCACCTGAAAAGAGCTAATATCAATCAGATGTTCAAGCAATCATCCAGAAGCTAATTGATAATCATGATAAATTTAACATGCTGTTCAAAGGAGTCTTTGTCCTCGCTTGACCCAGCCATCTCAGCCTTGTGGGTTAAATGCTGCCTAATCACTTTCAAAAGGTAATATATATTATACTGAGCGTTTAACTTGCAGCGTAACTGCAACGCATACACATAGGCTCCACGCTTATGTATAATTGTTAGATATCAGATTATCTGACATAATAGGAAGAATATCAGCCAAATAAATCAATTGATAGAATGAACACCTAGGCTAAAAAGGAGTTAAAGCAATACACTAATATGTTATACAATAATTTTTAAAACAAGTGAGTCTCAAGTTCATACTAGAGTGTCCTCTGGTCTGACTTGAGCCCAAAATTCCCATGATGGTATCATGATTAACCAAAGTAATGGGTATCATATGTAAGAAACTTCTCCATTTCATGGCTAGAGGCGAAAAAATTAAGTTGCATCCTAAAAAGGTACCAATCTGGACTCTTCCCAATAATCAAAATTAAATGATGAAGTTTTATCAATTGGCTTTTTTTGCAATCTTTCTACCTATAGGAAATATGTTACAAAGACATCCATAAATCTGAATGCTCACTAACAAAGACTTCCTTTCAAATAGTCTCCCTACTAATTTATTTATAATTATCCTCATTATGAGGATTTTATTGATACAGTGGAAATAATCCTAGATCTTAATTCTAACAAAGTTACGCCTTTTATTCTAAATCTCAGTTTGATTTGGCTTCACTAAGTTCCTTTTCTCTTACCATAGGGATACTCTAGGTGTCAGGACCTAATTTAGACTTGGTGTCCTTAAATAAAAAATGTTTTTAAGTCTTATATTAATGTAATTATTAACCATCAGGCTTCTTAGGAATAGCTTTTTGAGCCTCTCAAAATTAAAAACCTAAAGGCTGGTACTCAATACTGGGGGCATACCATTTCTAACTGATACCTGCTTCTAAGTAATTGCATCATGGAAGTCGATCCTATCAATAGTATAACACGTTGAGTGAACAATTAAACTATGAAGGATATGCCAAATACAAAGTCTGCCCTTAGTCATATTTAATGAGTAAAAGAATTTAATAGTGATCCCAAAATCTCAACATCTATTTTGGATTTCCAATGAATTTTAAAGAGAATTAACTTGAAGGATTCATAAACACTGTAGAAAGTGCCATCTGTTAAAGGAATTCCGCCATGGACAGGACTCTTAATGAATCTATATAAATCTAGCACTTTCTCAGAGACTTATGGTTCAAGCATTAATCTACCCTGGTACATCATGCTATTTGTACACACAACTCTTTATTGTATTGTGAACCTATTATGAATCCATAATGAGGATCTTTATCATCACATCAATACTCATGGGGCGTTGAGAGTGTCATACAAACAGGTTTTAATTCGGCATCACAAGGTATGGGGGACATACCCTGACAGATTAAAGTTTGAAGTTCCTATACTGTATAAGTAATTAATCTTATGGGAACTGTTGGGATCATGAATTAAAACCAGAGATCCTGTGTTGTTTGAGGTCCAGATGACTTAATGTTTGAGGGCGTTGATTATTTAACTGGGTTGCTTCTCTTGGTTGAATAGCCTTGTTTAATCCTAATATCAAGCCTGGTGTGGTAAATTTTAAATAATTACGATCTTCATTTAAATTGCAAAAAGGGGAGAAAAAGTATAAAGTTTATTATTCAATAACCACTTTATATGGGAAATTGGGGAGTTTGATCAGGTACAATCTAAGCCAACCAAGCCTAGATCTAATAGATAAACGATTGGGTAATTGTACAATCTACAATTAACTTGGTCAATCTGATAGAGCACGTCTCATAGCTTGGGTTTTATCCCTGAAGTTGGGTGGCTCTAAAGGAGCATGATTCTGTCATATTAGTCAAGGTTGATCGCCAATTTTGATCATAGTCAACTTTCATCAAGGACGATGCTCAACAGAAGTTTGGGCTTTAAAGTTAGATCAAGAGTTATCGTTGATATCAATAGATGTTGACTTTTTTCAGGGATTATCCCTGACAGAAGTTTGGGTTTTATGGTCAGTTCTCCAACAAATGAGACTATTCCATTTGTTTCATTTTGATTTGGGCTCAGATATTCTGAATCTGAATCAATTTGTTTAAAATGATTTTTGGTATTTGTCAGGTTTGGGTGCTAGGTTGTGCCTTGCCTGCATTATTGATTAGGCTCTTGTGAGCTTTATCAATGTCTTGGGAAAAGCCTCAGAAGGGCGACTTTTTAAGGTTGAGCTCAAACAATCCTAAAACTTTTTTCAGAATTCTCTGTATTGTATACCACTATCATGTGGGTTTCTCTGGTGGCCTCGGGGCCTCCTTACCTTATCTTACCTGATGCTCTGCGCAAAAAAAGTTTTTGTTGCGTTAATAAAAACTTAGGATTTTGGGGCTTGATATCCCACAAAGGTCCTGTCTTTTACTTGGTGGTTTCAGTATCAGATTATTGGGATCTTGTTTGTCATGACTCTTTATTTTATAAATAATAAGGTAAGGTTAATTCCGGTTTTTACAACCTTAAATCCTTACTTTGTTTTATGCTTGCTTTAAATTTCCCTAATTCTGAGGTTTACTACCTCAAAAATCCAGCGCACTCTGGACATTTGGAATCAATTGCTCAATAATAAGGTAAGATGGCGATTGGAAACTGGAACATTTTCTCTGTTACATTATTTAGAACTACATGTGGTGCCAGTACACCACCAGATCCCCATTTCATCCAACCTCAGTGGTCGTGTCAGGTCCCAGTTTTCAAGTAACCAGCACCAGAGGGAGCCAGTGACTGATGGCTGACCCTGGACCTGAAGTAATTGTCAATGCAAAATTCTGGTGGGGCCTCTTCCCACCAGGGATTTGTTTGGCAATGAGTGGACCTGGTCCAGAACGGGCTTCCTACCCAATGGACAGTCCGTCTGGAAAGGGGATGGCCGTCCAGCCATGCTGGACCAGAGCCCCTTTAACACTTTAGTTGAAGAGAGTGTCTTCCTGGTTGGGACAGGAAGACTATCACCAACTGTGGAATGGGAGGGGGGCGCATCACAGCCAAGTGCTAGGAATGCTTCTTCATGATGGATGGTCTGATTCTGGCAACCCAGTTCTGATTCACTCTAACCATTTATCTTTTTTCTGTGAGGGGCCCAGAATTTCTCTGGACTAATTTTCCCAGAGCTCAAGGCAACTCGCCCCAGGAAGCCCTTGTAGTGGCAGCCTCCAGCTTCAGAACCCCTCTTTGGGAGGTGCCCTTCTTTAGCAGGGGTTGATTAACAAACAGTATTAATCCATTTGTTGCATTTCAATTCAGGTTCAGATTTTCTGAATCCAAATTAATTCGTTTAAAAAGATTTTGGTGTTTGTCAGGTTCAGGCACTGGGTTATGCCTCGCCTGAATTATTGATTAGGCTTTTGTGAGATTAATCAATGGCTTGGGCGAGGCCCCAGAAGGGCGACTTTTAAGGTTGAGCCCACACAATTCTGAACTTTTCTGGAATTCTCACTCTTGTTACCCACTCTTGCGTGGTTTCTCTGTGTCCTTGGGGCTGCCCTTACCTTATCTTACCTGATGTTCCACGCACAATAAGTTTATTTGTGTTAAAAAAAACTTAAAATGTTAGGGCTTGATCTCCCTCAAAAAGCCTGTCTTTTACTCGGTGTGTTCACAGCATCAGATTATTAAATCCTGTTCATCCTTGACTCTTTATTTAATAAAAAAATAAGGTTAGTTCTGGAGTTTGCAACCTTGAATCCTTATTTTGTCTTTGCCTCGCTTTGTATTTCCCTAATTTTAAGGTTTACTACCTCAAAATACCCAGCTCATCCTTGACATTCGGCATCAATTGTATTGAATCTAAGGTAAGATGGCTATTGGAAACTGGGACGTTTCTGACCATTACATGTTCAGGATTGATTACCATTATCCAACATATCTGAATCTGACGTTCAGATAGGAATCCTGACAATACCCCCCTCTAGATATTGGCGCAGGGGGAAAACGGATGAAGAAATCAACTATGTATGCAGTTTATGACTGTGCCCTGAACAACCTCTATGATTAAGTGTTCATTGCCTTTCTATATAAGACTTGATATGTCTCTTACCAGTTGGTGCACAGTTTGTGATCACAACCTCCAGTCCAGTGATGGTAAAATAGGATGAGGCCGCCTGATTAGAAGGTGTAAGGGTTCAGGCTTACTGTTAAATTTAACATGTCTCTCTACTGGTCGTGGAAGACAGGTTTTGGCAGCCAGGGCTTGAATTCTTGTAATTTAATTTGCAATACTTCACATAGAGACTTCAGTTGCTTCAGGAGAATCTTGGTCTAGCATCGCCTGGACTTTGAAAGGCAGATGGGGATTTCTGCCATAAAAGCTTGGAATGGCGAGATCTTAGTAATTTGATGGTAACTAATCCAATAGGCCAGAATTGCACTAGGCAAATAATGGGGCCAATGAAAAGTGTCAGTTATAGCCATTTTCTGAAGGGTTGCAGTTAGAGTTAATTACCCGCTCTACCATCACATTGGTTGCAGGATGGTAGGGGGTGGAGAATACCCGAGTGGTTCCCATCAGGTCAGATAAATCTTCCACTAGCATCAAGCGGAAATTTTGTCCATTATCAGAATGAATGATTAAGGGCACCCATGCTGGGTTATAATCCTATTATACAACAATGTGGCGATTGCTTTTGCTGAAGCATTGGGGAAGAAATGCAGCTTTGATTCACTTAGTTAAATGGTCTACGGCTAGTAGGAGGAACCTATATCCATTAGAGGCTCTAGTATAAAGGTCCTACAACATCAATGCTAATGGTATGGAATGGTTCACAAGGTGGACCACTGGATGTTGAGAGTGGGTATTAAGCCCAGCTTAGCTTTTACATACCAGACATGACTCCAATACATCCTGGATTGAAACAAGCATTCCCTCCTAATAACATTTAGTTTTAAGCCACTGATAGGTTTTCCAAATTCATCCATGGCAGAAGTGCTAATGTCCCTCTAATATGACATCTGTTCGAGTCAATGTTCTTACCTAAGGCACCCATTGTTTAGACACAAGTTTGCACAATTGTCCATCCTTGACTTGGAGATTTACCAATCTTTTTGCTAATTCTTGTTGTAGGGTTGGGGATTCATCCTTCCATAACTGTGGCTAAGTTAGAAGATCATAGATTTAATCCTCTTCAGGGTCAGTTATAGTCAAGTTGAGAAGCTGACAAGTAACTCATGTTTTGGTGGATTGGCCCTGGTTGGTGGATAATAAAAAATCGTAAATTTGAAGTTTCAATGTCCACCAGGCTAGTCTCTCATCAGGGTCCTTCATTTGCTGTAGCCAAAGTAAGGAAGCATGATTGATTGCAATGGTAAAATGCTTCTCATATAAAAAGGGTCAGAAAATCTTAATGGACAATAGGACCGTTAAGTATTTGCATTTGTAACATTATAATTACATTTAGCCTTAGATGAGGTCTTGCTGTAGTAGGCGATGGGATGGTTCACTAAGTTCTCACCATGCTGAGTGTTGAATGGTTGACTGGATCTAAATCGTTGTTTATTATAAACCAAAGATATCCTAAGTATATCTGAAATTGAATTTGTGGCCTAACAATTTCACTTATTTATATTTGACTATGATAACATGGGCTCGAGGGCTTTGTTGGTTAGGTCAAACCTAAATTTAAGTTTTGATTTAATGACTCAGGCATGTGGGCTTTGTTGGTCTATGCTGAAATTAGTTTTAATATCGGTCAAGTTTTCAATCAAATTAATTACTAATTATTGATACAAATCACCTTGGTATGTGCTGCTGATTGCATGTGAAAGTAAATCAGTTCAGTTATTTTGAAGATTTGACGAAACTCCATCTCAAGGATGATGATGGTGTTTACTCTGACTCTGAGGCTGAGCATGATACCCTGAGTCAAAATATTTGTAGATGTCATTACAAACTTTTTATGTGGCCAAGGGTCACTGAAAGGTAATGCATCATGGGTAAGATGTGGTTAACATCGAACCCTATAAATAACCCTTGCATTTACACTAATAAAATACCTTTTAACTTCTGGATTAAGTTTCTAATTTATCTTATAACCTTTTTGCATTATCACTTTATTTTATATTAAAGTCGTTTTTCACTTGGGATCAGTAGTATCAGGGCAGCGGGCCATCGTCCAAGTGAAATGACTGGGTTTACAATTAAAGTATTACCAAAAGCTATATCATAAGTTCAAAGCACCATCCTGTTTATTGTCCTCACACAATAGATTCTCAAAGCTGCAGTTTCCACCAAACAACAAACCAGCCATCAGGTGAAGCCCAAATCTTCAACAATGGCGCTCATGGCTGGGACTGCAGATGGTGACCAGTATCGACGTTTGAGTACCCAAATTATGCAGTTGAAGAATGAATACACGGAAAAAATCAATTACTGGCAAACCCAAATTGAGGCCCAACGGGAAAAAACTAAAGACTCTATTGTTCTTCTTAATCTACAGATTAATAATCTCCGTAAAGAATTGAACCAGCGCAAGAAGGCAATAAAAGAAAAGGACCAAGTGATTTCCACCTTGCAACTACAAGCTACTAGCCTGAATAAGGAAATAGCGAAATTAAAATTAAAAAATCGAAATCATGATAATTGGAAAAATAAAATCAACGAGCAATTTTGAACTCTGGCCAACAGGCAATGTCAGTGTGCTATAACCCACTCAACTGGAAATTTCTTCTAAATATTATGAGGATGAAGCTTCAGAAATAGCTACCAAAATGGACGCTGGGCCACATCAACAACTGCCTAGCAATATGATTGCTTTGGTCAATACTATCACCTCAAACCAGGATACAATGCCCCAACGCCCTAGTACGCCTGACTATGGTCAACAAAGTAATCATGATAACCAGGAATGGGGAAGCGATAATTTCAAACCAGCAAACCTGCCAGCCTTTGACAAGAATGGATGTATTACCACTTTTGTCAAACATTTTGAAAAAGGCTATGCATGGGGCCAGCAACTGAGACAAAGCTTCCACCATGATCAACTGCTTGGCCGAGTGGAGCATTGAGTTGATTATGCCTCACATTAATGAAAATCCAACATATGCTGAAGTCAAGGAGGCCGTGCTTCATGAATTTGGAGGTCCAGAACGGATGTTGACCAGAAAATCCAAGTTTATGAACATCAGCTTTAAGAAAGATGAAGCAATTGACAAATTTGCAGATCGATTCTATTGTGAAGCTCAAGTTCTCTTAAGCGCGCGGGCTATAGTCAATTTTGATGCCAAGATAGCACCAGAGCATGCAGTAGAACCTTACCCTAATCTATCAAACACTCTATTGCCTGCTTTTGTGCAAAAACTTGTGACATCTGAATTGGTTGACTATTTATGCAGATGCTCAAAAAATTATGGCCCTCCTAATACTGGTTACAGATCAGGAACCACTGCTTTTCTGGAAAGTCCTTTGAAACCAATAAGAAGATTAACACCTCATGGCCAGTGAGTGAAATTACTTGCTTTAATTGCAATCATAAAGGTCACTATGCTTCCCAATGCTATCACAAAATGTCAATATAGTCCTTCCTAATACTGTGCAGGAGGAGGGAAAAGAACAAGCACAATAGATGAGGGATGCTCTATTGTGCCTGCAACACCAGTCCCACCTGATCAACAAGCAAAAGATGGCCACAGGGCCTTGCTTAACAATGAAAATGATTCTATTTTAGTATCAAATGAAGATTCCTCAAATGTACATGCAGTAAATCGCTCCCAAAGTAAGGTTGTCACACCTGAAGCCTCTGAAGAAGTCGCTAAACCCTATGTGCAACAAATACTAAAAGTATTCCAGCTGTCAGGCATGGGGAATGACTAAGTTCAAGGAAAGAGATTTAGTAGTATATTGTGACACTCATAGCGCAGGCCGCGTGCACAAGCTAGCCTCACTTTGGAAGGGTCCATTTATTATATTGGAGAAATTGTCTGAAGATGTATATACCATTAAGGATCAAGTTGGCTGGGTTGTGAATCAAGTACATGCTAAGTTTCTTTGTCCATATCATAAAGAATATTAAGATAAAAAGAAAAAAAAATAATAAAAAAAGAAAAAGAAAAAAAATAATGATAAAAAATAAAAATAATAATAAAAATAAAAGTAAAAAAAAAAAATAATAATAATAATAATTGCAAGCCATAGAGTTTATTTTATAGATTTAATGCCTTGCTGGCATTAGAACTAGGTATCCCCTCTTCAGTAGGGGGAGATGAGCGCGACCAAACTGGAGAAGCCTGCAACGGAATTAGAGATGCGCCAAACCCAAGGAAGCTCAGCACCAGGCACGCTGGCCCTGTCAGCTTAGGAAAGGCTATCAAGATAACATTTGAACTTCGAGGAATGCAAAGAATTAGACAGTGTGACCAAGGAAGAAGAGTATCTGCCACTTTTTATTCAGTCAAGGAGGGGGAAATGTTGAATGGTTGACTGGATCTAAATTGTCATTTATTATAAACTAAAGTTATCCTAAGTATATATGAACTTGAATTCGTGGCCTAGCAATTTCACTTAATTATATTCAACTATGATAAAATGGGCTCGAGGGCTTTATTGGTTAGGTTGAACCTAAATTTAAGTTTTGATTTAATACTCAGGCACATGGGCTTTGTTGGTCTATGCTGAAATTAGTTTTTAATGTTGGTCAAGTTTTCAATCAAATTAATTACTAATCAATGATACAAATCACCTTGGTATGTGCTGCCAATTGCATGTGAAAGTGAATCAGTTCAGCTATTTTGAAGATATGATTAAACGCCATCTCAAGGATGATGATGGTGTTTACTCTGACTCTGAGGCTGAGCATGATGCCCTGAGTTGAAGTATTTGTAGATGTCATTATAAAATTTTAATGTGGCCAAGGGTCACTGAAAGGTAATGCATCATGGGTAAGATGTGGTTAACATCAAACCCTATAAATAACCCTTGCATTTACACTAATAAAATACCTTTTAACTTCTGGATTAAGTTTCTAATTTATCTTATAACCTTTTTGCATTATCACTTTATTTTATATTAAAGTCGTTTTTCACTTGGATCAGTAGGATCAGGGCAGCGGGCCATCGTCCAAGTGAAACGACTGGGTTTACAATTAAAGTATTACCAAAAGCTATATCATAAATTTAAAGCACCATCCTGTCTATTGTCCTCACACAATAGATGCTCAAAGCTGCAGTTTCCACCAAACAACGAACCAGCCATCAGGTGAAGCCCAAATCTTCAACACTGAGATAGTATGGCTCTGATGGCAATATTGTTAGCATCAGTAAAAGAGGAAGGGTTTATCATGATTTGGATTAATAAGTACTAGGGAGTGGTAGAGAGAGGCGTAGCAGGTCAAAGGCCTGCTGTTGCTCTTCTTTCCACTGAAAGGGTATCCCTTTCTTCAGTAGATACACCAGAGGCTCGGAGGTGTCTGAAAAATGGGGGATAAATTGGTGATAATAGCCAATCCTTCCTAGTAAAACTTGAACATAGCGTAAAGATTTAGGGAGAGTCATCTTAGCAATAGCTAAGACCTTATCATTCAACAGGGATTTTCCAGCTTTAATAACCTTATGACCCAAAAAATCCATCTCACTATGGAAGAAAGAGCATTTCAACAGCTTTATTTTTAATAATATTGTCATAACCACTTAAAGACTTGCCTGAGCTGATCTAGATTTTCAGTAAAGGTTCTTGAAAAAACGGTAATATAATCAAGTTAAACTAGCATGCAGGAGCATTTTAAATCGCCTAGTAGTCTGTCCATAGTGCGTTAGAAGGTAGCAGGGGCATTGCATAAACCATGAGGCATTTGATGGGCTCAAAATAATCCTTCACATGTGATGAGAGCACATTTTGCCCAATCTTCTGGTGACAAATCTACTTGCAAATATCCATTGGCGAGATCCATAGAGGAGAAATAGTGGGACCCTAACATTAAGCGTAAAGAGTCATCAATATGTGGCAGGGGTATCTATCTTTGCGATTGATAAAGTTGAGGTGGCGATAATCCATAACAACCCAATGACCACCATCCTTTTTCCAAATTAATAAGAGTGGGTAAGTCTATGGGCTTTTGGAAGGCACAATTAACCAACCTTCTAACAGTTGCTGTAACTCTAAGGCCACTTGAGCTTCCTCCACTTTGGATTTTTGATATGTTCAGGATTTAGATGGAGGGTTATTTTCCGTTTTGATTTGATGTATTACCCCTGACAAATTCCCATAGTCTTTTGTTCCTGAAAAAAAATATCGCCATATTCCTTTAGGAGGTGATTGACATCTTGGCGCTCATTTGGGGTAAAATTGTCCCCAATTTTACTGTCAACCAAAGCTATGATGGGTGAGGGATCAAATCTTAAATCATGTAATGAGCCAAAAAAATTACATTGGCAATACTCTTAATGGGGCATAGCTTTACATAAGCAATATGCGCATGCTTGTGGACCTAGAGTTCTAGTGGTTTTATTCCCCAATAGAGTATAAAGAGATTTCCTATAGGCAGAATCCAAAATCCCTGGGCAGGTCAACGCTTCCTTGATGGAAGGGTTTGGGTGTTCACTAAACTCCGAAATTTGATCAAAAGGGATAAGAATTAAATTCCCATATTCACAATACCTTGTGAGCCTGAGGGTATTGTAATAGAATGAGGTGTATACAGAGTGATGCCCTCTTTGGCGTCCACAGCCTCCGGGGGTAACTTAGTTTTTCCCCCTAAGACTTGGTACTCAATTTTGCAAATGGAAGATGGGTATTTGGGGAAGCATGTTCGTTTTTAGGGGCTCCTTTACTTTTGATGGGGAGCTTGAATAGTAACAGAAATCAATACCCTAGTAGGGATAGGTATTTTCCTTGTGGTTGATGATGCAGTTAAACTCCTACATCTGTTGGACCCCAATAAGCAACTTGTAGTTATCATTTTATAGTGCGACGGTGGGGCAGTAATTAATAGCTTCAAAAAACGAAGGGGTAAATCAGAATATGCTCCTATCGCCTTGGTAGTCTGACTACCTGCCATCCTATGTTTGGCTTCATGAATCAAATTGGGAGCCATTTTTATCTTTTGGATAAGTCGGGAGGAAATAACGTTACCAGAGCACCAGTGTTGATTTTTGCCAGGACTTTAACCTTATAGACTACTACTTTGACCTGAACCACCGATAATCCAAATTGGGAGTTAATAGCTAATAGACTGTCATTGGGGATTTGCAGTGAAGCAAACTAAGGATTCTTCTGTGGACAAGCTCAGGGATGTTCAATGCATTAAAGAGTTCTATCTGCCAAGGCTTAACTTTCTTTAGGTGAGCTGACCACTAAAATTTGTTTAGGTAAATGAACAACATAAAGTCAAGAAAGCTGGAGATTTTTATTCCCTTGAATAGACAGAGGGACTTCAACTTTCTGACGGTGCAGCTAACACAAAACAACCAGAAGTACTTGGATACATCTAGAACTAGAACAAGGGTCTTGAACACTTGTTTCCCGTCAGCATAGGGAGCCTCTTGCCTTATGCTGACTGATCTTTTGCTGACTTACGTTAAAGTATGGGCAGTCAGTTGCAGTGTTATTATTTTTTCTGCAATGTGTGCAGTAGAATTCAGGATTAGGCGAATTGGGGGTGTATTGGCCAATACTTGGTACTGAGGCTTATTGGTGTTAAAATGAAATGCCAAACGGGTTTATGTAGTTTGGCTGGAATATCCAATGTAGCCTCTTTAATATGGAGGAGGGGCGTTAAGTTAGATTTCACAACAATAAGGTAAAATAAGATATTAGGCATATGTTTAAATGCCAAAGACGCAGTGGTAATGGTATCATCTAACGTAAGACAATTTCCTGCAGCCAGAGTTTGTGCCTTGAGGTAAAAACGATGGGCAAATTTGCTGATAGTTTCCCTCAATTAAGGATGATATCCATAAAAATTTGTTTTTAATTGGTTTATGGTTAAGTAGCTCCCTAATTCTTAAAGCAAAGCAGCCTTAGCATTGGTCCAAGTATGGCAATGTATCAGATGGGGTCATAATGTCTTGAGCTATATGGCTAAGACAGTTAATCAAATGTTTGAGTTATTGAAGGTCAGTCGCCTCCTCCATAGAGCATTCATAGCAATATAAGAAAGAGAAAATACTTCCCTCTCCAAGGATATACTTTTCTTTGTACAGGGGTTTAGATGACCCACTTGGGGGTTGGAGGACGAACAAAATGAACAGATACAGGGACAGTGCTTTCTCCTAATGATGAGGTAGTATCTCAGGAATATACTTTAGGTTGAAGTGCATCTACTTTTCTTCACAGATCATTAAGATCAACAGCTATTATATCTACTCATTAGTGAGCGGCACTGAGTGGAAATTTTGTGGCGATCAGTTGGTTTAATTGGCGTACTTCATTTTTTAGAGAAGTAATAGCATCTTGGAGGTCAAATTGATGTTGTTTAGTGGTGAGCACTCTTTGCTCCAATCCATATACCAAAGCAGGTAGGGTGGTCAAGGTCCTGAGGCGTTTGTGATGAACAGAGAAGGAAACTTTAGGAGAGATAAAAGCTCCATCCCGAGTAAGTTGGGCTCCTTGGGGATGCATCCTAATTGGATATCAAGATTTTTTATTTCTTGGATCAATGGCTGGAGGCATTCATCAGGCGATTCCAGGGTCAACACTGGGTCCCGGAGGACCTCTGGGCCCAGGGGGTCCTCTTCCTCCACCTTGTACATCACCACCAGGAGGTCCTCTTTCACCATCCTGTACACCAAGACCAGGGGGTCCTCACTTACTTTCACATTCATCATAACTGGAAGGTCCATGCTTGCCAGGCCCTCCTTGAAACCCAGAGTTATAGAAACTATTCTGGCTTCTCTTAATTCGTAGATCATTTCCTCCAAGGTCTGGAGGCGTTCATCAACAGAGGTGATAAAGTTTTTAAACTCAGATCAAACTTCACTGGTAAAATCTATAACTTGATTATGATAACAACCTCTAGTTGACTAAAACGAGTTGTGAGTTCCATTCAAAAAAACTCATGACTCCTTGATCCAAGAGGGTGAGCACATCTTGTATTTCATTAATAAACTGCCAATTTTTCACAATAGCGGCTTGGTTTTTGTTGCCACCTGGGAGGCAGATTGATAGAGTTGGATGAGCTGCGAGTGTATTGTCTTTGATAGCTGCAAGTGGCGGAGTAATTTATGATGATGAAACCCCACTACATGAAGTAAATGAAATAAAGTGGGATGGACTAATTGACGCAGGTTTGTTCCATACGTCCAGCTCCAACCTGTTTATATTGAGTGAAGAACTTTGGACTAAGTTCATCATAGGAGTTTGCACAGCAAATGCTCTTCTTCTACTGGCTCAGCCCCTAGGGATGAAGGCCCCAGATAAGAGGTGCTGGATGGCTTCAACAAAGTTGGAAAGTTTAAGTTCAATTGTCTGACGGATGGAGCATGGAAGGTTACTTCCATAGAAGGGGGAAAGGGAATATCAAGGTTGGTTGTGGTATCATTGACATTCATGTTGATTGCCCAGTCACTGAGATGGGCGACTTCACAATCTGAGGAGTTTAGTGAAACGTAATAATTTTTGTCCATTTTTTGCTTTTATTTATTTTAGTAATGTTCACCACAAACTTGGGGTGCAACCTGGCAGGGAGCACCAGTTTTGTTAGGATCACGGGTTGATACCATGGATCCTGTGTTGTTTGAGGGCCAGACGACCCAAAGTTTGAGGGCGTTGGTTATTTACTTGGGTTGCTTCTCTTGGTTGAAAGGTCTTGTTTAATCTAGATATCAAGTCTGGTGTGGTAAATTATAAATAATTACGATTTTCATTATATTGTAAAGGGTGAAAAAGTATATAGTTTATTATTCAATGCCCACTTTTTAAGGATAAAAGGGGAGTTTGATCAGGGACAATTAAGCAAAGAAGCTTAAATCTGGTAGATTTTGATCTTGGGGATTTGGTACAATTCTTAATTAACTCAGTCAGACTGATAGAGCTCGTCTCAAACCTCAGGTTTGAACCCAAAGTTGGGTGGCTACGAGGGAGCATCATTCTTTCATATTGGTTGTGGTTGATCACCAATTTTGATCAAATTCAACTTTTGTTGAGGATGATGCCTGACAGAAGTTTGGGCTTTTGGGTCAAATTGGGATTGATTGCCAACCCCAATAGCTGTCAACTTTTGCCAGGGAATATCCCTGACAGAAGTTTTGGTTATTTGTTCAGTTCAATATTGATTACCACTATTCAACGTGTCTGAATCCGCCATTTGGGTAGGAATCCTGACATGAACCATCAATTCTGAAGTTATCAAGTATGTGTAGTAAGCTATGGAACTCCTCAGAAAGATATTACGGAGTCTAATGAAAGTACCCAGAAACTACTTTAAACTTTTGTTCAAGATCTTTGACAGTAAGACACCAAAGCCTGTAATGATGTAGTGACCCATGTTGCTAATAACCATCATAATGAGCTGAACAAGTTAAGCTCCTCAAGTCCCAACTAGAGCAACCCCTAAAATTATTAGATATGACAATTCCAAAAAGCCTCATAAACATTGTCAATATCTCAGAACCTTACGTGAGATTATCTCATGGTGAGAAGAATCTAGTATACCATGAATCTCAGGTGATTACTTACTCAATTGCTAAGCGACTCAACAAATTTAAGATAGATATGATTAGAAATCTCCTGTTGAAGAAGACATTGACCAGATTTACAATCAGCTTAATGAAACGAAAGATGTGGTATTACGCTTAAAAAAGAATTAAAAGCCAAAATGTACAAGTCTCCTCAAAGCACTGACTTTCAGGAATTGAAGGAGGATATGAACTGGTGCATTGGTGGGCTAGAAGATGAGAACAAGCTCTTGCAAACTTTATGCTCTATTGCTGATCAACAACCCAATTCTCTTAATATCCGCGTTAAGAACCTGGAGGATAATAAAGTTGTTCTCAAAAGACGTATTAATATGCTGTATACATACCAAGGCTTACCCTTGAAGAAATGAGCACAATCTTAATCTACTACAAGCTCAAATTTACAACTCTCTTGACAAGCTGAGAAGAGAGATACATGTAACATAATCCCTGAATATGAAGCTCTCAGAGTACATGTTGTCACAGGACTGGAAGCCACTACTTAAAAACCTACTTTTAAGTACAATTTTACACCTAGAGAAGGACTAATTGCATCTTTACTTTACATCTATGAGGCCACGATGGAGGTTGCAACTGATCATCAAAAGAATAAGCATATTTTTTTCTTGTTTAAGTCACATGGTGAGGGAGGTTATGATACCTTACATAGATACCTGAGTACTTGGGGCGAAGTGGAAGAAGTGCTTATCAAGCAATTTGGGTCCTAGAAAAGCTTGAGTATGATAAAACATGCCACAAAAGGATTGACTACGCCAAACTGAAAAACTACCAAATCTGTGAATTGCTTATATAAACAGGCGCAAACTCTTGTGAACTTTATGATGCTCAAACTGGCTGATGCCATAACGACTGTTATGTCTGGGTTACATATTTATCTTGACTTAGCCATGCGCATCACTTCAGTTATACAAAGCTTCAACTCTGTCTTAGTAATCAAGGAAGCTCTAGTGATGCAGTTGATATACATAAGCCAGAAACCACCTGGAAGGCTCCCACAAAGCCTATAATTTATGCCATGGAGGAAAAAACCCCAAGAAAGTGGAGAAGATCAAAGTGCTTTTTTACAAGAATAATAACCACAACATTGATGAGTGCATTAAGAAAAACACCTGCCATTTCCAAGAAGTGAAAAGGGCGGTCAGCTTAGAGTCAGGTATCTCTTAAGTCAACCAGCCTTAAGTACCTAGATCTAGTACAATTTCATACTATCACCTCATGTCCGTTGCAAACTATGGTAGTGAAGACTCTGAAGAAATGTAACAAAGATACAGGATATTACATTTTAGGTACGCCTGATTTTAAATCTTGGGAGCTTATAGATCAACTTTATCTTCTATAAATGAGTACTAATTACTAAAAATCAGTTTTATTCCTCTCTTTTTTTAGTACTCGCTTTGGCTCTCTTTTTCAACTGCACAGTTTCCTTGTATGTTCGTTGTTTGACTTTTAGATAATACGATTAAAATGAGGAATGGTTGACTGAAGACTATTATTCTAGTTGAGCCAATAGCCAGAATAGTGATTAGGTCCAAAGCCAACCCGGTGCTTGTCCTAATACTTACTTCTTCTGAAAGGTAAGAACCTCTTCCCTGTTCTATCTGGTAATTTAACCTAGGTAAGGTTTAAAGGCTCTTCTTCCTTCTCATAACGCAGAGACCGCGGTGATCAAAAATAATTTAGACAAAGGATCTCCTTGTCCTTCTTTCTTTAATCACAAGAGCAAACAGTCTAAATTATAAGCTAGATGTTTAATTAATCAAATCTAATCTTACTTGTTGTATTATATTAAAGTCAAAGGGATTTTATAATTAATTTAGTGCACAACTCATCAGTTGGCACCCCAATTGAGGACAGCAGCCAGTGATTATGAATTACCTCTCCAGGGTCACATAAAAGATTAACTTCATCATCAAATATGCTCATGTTCTCTTCCCTACTTAACCGTGACCTCTTATGAGGTGAAACAAAGTGTGTTAAAACTCTTTACTCAACTCCAATAAATTTCAACCTTATCTGGTTTAACCTGCTTAAGCAATGGGGCTCTTTATTAAACAGCAGATTATGAACCAAAGAAGGTTAACTAAATTTTGCTCTATGACAGTTTGAGTTACTCGCCAGCAACTCAAAAACCCCTTAGTCAAATCAGCAACTAAGCCTGATTGAAACCTACAAGTCAATAAAGTTTTTAATAATTAAATCGACCTCATATAGCTTGTTTATTGTTGGGTACCATTTTATTGATGAAACAAGAATTAATATGATGGATTGTACCCAGCGGACTATTAAAAAAGCTAGAATATCTTCCAAACAATAGTTATCATACATGTAATTGATAACTTCAACATCCACTAATGGGATGAATCCCCTAGTGGACTAGCAAATTTATTTTAATTAAAGAAGTTGGGTAATGATGGCAAAAATCGCAACACCAGTTGAGATTGCTACCTGAATTACTTTAACACCGAAAATATTGTCCATGCTCAAATTCTGAAGGTCAACTACTTCAGTCAAGTCAAGGGTGTCCAAGAAAAAATACGCCAGTGATGCTGAACAGTATCTTGCCATATTACTTAACCTATACTGAGCATACAAATCATAGGGGAAGTCAAATAGAAATATCTATAAGACAGCAAGAAAGCCTGATGTAACGTTCTGTCTTAACTAGGTCTTAGCCCTACTGTCAAAATTTTTAGGGATAAAAAACCAATTTAGAAGTGGTGATTCAGAAGGCCAAAGTAACGGCTTTCTTGGATATGGGATCACCAATAAACATCACCTCCTTTCCAACTCTTTAAGTTAATAAAACTTTTCCTTGACCGCAAGTACACCCAGGAATAAGTACTTCAAGTCCAAACAGCTTTAAAGCAATAGGTGTCCACTCTTCTCTGCTAATTTAATGTGGAAAACTAGTTTTCTTACCTCACCAAGATTGCCTTGAACATTAGCTAATACAACATACTTATTGGGATGCAATTTTTGATGGAATAAGAAGGAGTCATAAGCTTGAAAAAAGGTATTATATCTTTTTTTCTTATAAAGTTCCCAAACTGAATAATAATGAAGTCAGTAAGAAGGAATACTTTTGTTTGGTTCAGTACCCTGTTTCTTCTTTGCATTTATAAAATAATTCTGGATGTAATAAAAAAATGCTTGTTTATATTTCAGATGCAGCAGAGTGTCATTCTATTCTACTGAGGAGGTAAACATTAATTATTAGACAAACAATGGGTTCTACCAAAATAACACTGAAGATACCCCCAACTGCCTATTACACATAACTAGTAATGATGGATTCAGAAGATCTGATCCAGTATTATTACCAGGTGTCTTTACCCCAGCTTATCACTGCCCAATTGAGTTACTTGGTAACCAGACAGATCGTGACATCTTAGTCAAGAAACACCATGAGATTGGGAAAGGGCAAGAATTTCTAATTGAACAGATTAACAAGGTACATTTTATTTTTACTCAGCTTGATTTGGTACTCCCACCTTTAATCTATTACACAGCATACCTCAAGTCCAAATAACTGATAAGCTAAAACTGGAGGAACTTATGAAAGTACATCAGCTACTTGAATATTGTCAATATGCTATTTTAAATCAGAAAGTAATACTATGTTCATATAAAGAATTGATACACAGTATTGACTTAGGAAATTCAAACCCAATTTGATTGTATCAATATAGGTAGTCAAAGGTAGAGGAGCAATACATGAAGCTGAGTTGAACAACTATTGGATGTCGGCTTACTTGTGTCCTCTCAGAGTCCATGGTTGTCCCCACTATTACTCATAAAAAATGGTGGTCACAAAACAGTGTTGTATTTGAGGAAGCTAAACAGTCTCACAAGGAAGGACATCAATCTCATTCCATATATTTTTGATGCTCTCACCCAACTCTCTGGCTTAAATTTCTTTTCTGCAATGGATCTCTCCAGTTGCTACTGGCAGTAGGATTTGCACCAGATGTCTAAGAATAATGCGCTTAATAGCACGAGAAAAATACCATACCCTTCCCTGCTCCCTCAGGGATTATGTAATACATTCGCCTTGTTCCAATGAGCGATGGATCACATCATGCAATATCTCAAACTGAGTTGTGTGTTCATGATTTTAGATAAGATAACGGCGTTAACCAAAACCTTTACTGAACAAATTGACCTTAAATAAGTATTCAACAATTGTAAGAGAACAAAATTAAACTTAAGCCTGTAAAGTGTACCTTCTTCTAAAAAAGAATTAGTCTTGTTATCTAATACTATATTACAGTAAGGGACTCACCCCCATATAATAAATTAAAGCGTTTTAGAAAGATGTCTGAACCAAAGAGTCACATATAAAATAGGTATTCTTAGAAATGATGTGATTTATTAACAATTTATCCCTAAACTTTGCTCAACTTGCTTAAAACCTCATCACCTAAAGCAAAAAGCCTTCTACAAGTGGCTAGACCAAAGAACCGCGTTAAAGTCTATTAATAAATTATTAAAAAAGACCAATTTTGCAACATCTGGATTTTGTTAAGCCATTCATCTTTTTTAAGACCTTCATTCTGATATAGAAGCCATTTCTAACAACAAAATTATAAAAACCATTGATCACCCAGGTCCTATTACAGCAATACGCTTTCAAAAGCTGAGCGCAACTTTAGTGCCACAGAGAAAGAAAGTCTATAATGTTTACTCATGGTGGAGCTCTCTTGGACCTTCCTATATAGTACAAATTTTACAGTTGTTACAGACCACGCTTCTTTGAAGTGGCTGCAGAATATGAAAGACCCTGAGGTATGAATATCACAATGGGCTCACAAAACTGCAACATATGAAATGAAGATTGTCCTTTGAGTGGAGATGTGTAAATGAAGTGAATGGGTTGATTCAACTGCAATTTACTTCATTTAGATATCAGCAAAGCTGAATGGGTACAAGGCTACTTATGAAGCTAGACTCTAGAAGGATAAAGATGGACCAATTAAGAAGATGCTGAAATGGCACTCTCAAAATACCAAGGTTCCTAACAGATTATTGTAAAAGATGATCAAAACAGACTAGTTACTTACTAATGACCTTAAGAACGGGTACCAGCTATATAAGAGCCCACAGTACCTTAGGACATGGAGGAGAAAGAAAAACTTAAGAATGATCAAATATCAGTACTATTGGGAAGGAATAATGGACTCTGTAGTGAAAGTCTTTAATGCATGCATAAGTGTCAAGAAACAAACGCCACATAAGGCCAAGTATAGCTATTAACCAATGAACCCTCATCACCCAATCATACCGTCAGTTTAGATGTCATAGGTTCACTATCCAACTCAACAGGAAAGAAATCAATAAGCTTATAGGAATCATCACTTCACAAAGTGGGTTGAAGCAATTGCTTTTCTATTGAAAACAGCTAAGGTCACCTCCAATTTTAAATTAGTATATATTAGTAGTCATGGTTGCCCACAGATATTGCTATGCAATAATGGATAAACTTTATTTTGAGAGTTGAGAAGGTTTTAGCAACAAGCATGGGAACACAACAACTTTTCTCAGCACCTTAAATAACCATCAACAAATAAGTATGTAGAACAAGCAAAAGAATGCTAGTCTCAAGCTTAATAATGAACAGTTAATACCAATTTCTTACATTGTGACCAATACCTCCCAAGTGCGTTAATGAGTTACAAGATACACTGGACAACAAAATTTTGGTTTTTTTGTTACAAAAATGATAACAGTTGAATATTATATAAACTTTGACGCTAATCTCAGGTATGTAAATGGTTTCTTTCTATTAGCAGAGTTTTTTGTAATTACTTTTTTTTGAAAAGGTTTATTATAAATACATGAAATTTCAACATACCTAGAATCTGCTTCGCTTTTTTTCTGGCGTAGTGTGTTATTTTTTTGACATAATAAACTTATCTGTCATGGATATTAACGAACTGAAATAAATTAATAGGTATACAGTTTAAATAGCAACTTAAGTTTTGCAAAAAGCAAAAATAAAAATGTCATATATATTGCACTTGCATAAAACATGCCCATGTGCTTTCAAGAGAAGTAAGAAGGGCAATTGCAAAAAAAACTGAGGCTGATAGGGAATTTCTGACTTCATATTTGGAATCAGCGCTCAAAAGTACATAATATTCATCAAATATTAGCCATGTAACAAAATCATGGTTGACCCGCGTAATTTTCTTCCTATTCTGATTTATTTGAGGTATGCCAACCAGGGGACGGACATTACCAAATCACAACACTTAGATTGACAAAACAAAACTACTAACCAGGTGGGAAGCAGAAACTGCTAACCCACCAAGGGCAGAGGGTGATGAGGGGTTGGGGGGTTGGTTTTAGAAAGACCCACCTCAATCAAGAGATGTTGGTTACAGCACTGGATCAGAGCAGAGAGCCAGGGCGTTGGGGCATCTGCATAGTGGGGTGGAGGTCAGCGTAGTAGGAGTTTTTCACTTCCTCATTAAGATAATGATGGGAAAGTGTTTCAACAAAAGCTGCAAGGAGAACTTCAGCTTCTATTTGGGATTCAGGAAGTTGAGTGAAAAGGGAGATACTGTGGCGGGTGATTTTGGCTGAGGGGTTGAATGAAGCAAGCGTTTTGACATTCATAACAGCAACTTCAGCATCATCAAATAGTTTTGAGATGTCACTGTAGGGAGATTCAGGGAAGTTGGGGGGGAAGAAGAGGGTGGGCAGGCCATGCTGGAGCTGAGCCACTGACTGGGCCACCGCGGTGTGTAGTTTCAGGCACTGAGGAGAGGCCACCGCAGCTAAGGCGAGCTGGTGGCACTTTGGAAGGGGGCTGTATTGGGCAGAGGAGCAAAATGGCGAGGGGTAGGAGTTTCATCAAAGTTGGGAAGGAAAAGTTCTGCCCAACCATAATCGCCTTGGCAGAGAGGTTGACCTGTATGCTTACTAATGAGGACATTACCTGATTCGTCAGTCTCAGCCAATAGATCCCATGGATTTTGGTTCACTGGAATAGTGGCGTTCAAATCCGGGTGGGTGGGATTGGGTTCCAGTGTAATTTTCTACTTTTCTATAAAATGTCCACATCAAGGCATTATACATTATGGAACCTGTTATTCCAACTCTTTTATCTCATTGTACCAGTGATAACACTGAGGAGCCTGAAAAAGTGTTAAGAAAATTAGCACAAAAAAGTAAGCAACTCAAGTCTGATGCAATGACTAATTTGGCCAAAAAAGTTATAATAAAAGGCCTCTTAGCAAATGTAACCCGCTAAACTTTACCCATTTATGGAATTTCTGATTTAGTTTTTATTACCACAACTGCATAGCGCCACGTTTAAGAAGATTATATTTGATTTGGGAAGGACAGTACGTTATATCCTACAAGCGTAAAGAGGAATATACAATCATGCCTTAAAACAGGAGTTACTATCTAACATGTACATAGTCAATTCTTACATCATTACTCTCCTGTCATATTTTAAGAGGTAAGATTGAATACCAGAGTATTGGACATGATAATAAGAATATCAATTGAAGGAAATCTTTGAACAAATCAACACCTAAAGAAAAAAAGAGTTTTAAAGAAATTAATCAATTTACTATATGGAAAAAATTAGTAAGTCTCAATTTATCACTAGAAAGATTCCTCTGGTTCGATTTGAGCCCAATATTCCCCAGGATAAGATCCTGACTAGCCAAAGCAATTGATCATCAGAATGAGAGCCAAATTCTTCATCAGAAGGCTTATGAGTTGATAAAATTAAGTTTTACCCTCAAAAGGGTATGAATTTAAAAGTTGCACATTGATTAACTTAAACAATATTAAGTCTTTTAAAATTATATCACTTAATGCAATTTTTGTTGCTATAAGATTTTAGCTACAAAGGCATTAGAAATTCTGGATGCGCCCCTATAAAGAGCCTCCCATTTAGATAGCACTCTCTTTTTTACTACTAGTGGTGCCCATTCAGATATCCCTCTCCAATATTTATATTAATCATTTTCCTTGTGGAATTTGTATTATTAATAGTAGAGTATAAGAACCCTAAGCAAGTTTCTAATAAAATTACGCCTTTTTTCTAAAATGTTATTTTGACTTAAACTTAATAATTGCCTTTGCCTCTTACCATAGGATGGATTCTCTAGTTGTTGGGACCTAAATGAGATGAGCTTTCCTTAAAAATAGAATAAAACACTTATTTAAGTCTTAGACTTTTCTCAATTATTAACTGTTGAGCTTATTGGGAAAAGAACCACTGAGCTCTTAAAAACAAAGCCCTATATTAAGTGTAGTAGCGTTTTTATAAATTCTGAGTATAATGGTATAGGATTTTAGTATTGGGCAGAAAATGTTTTCAGTGCTGGTAAGCAAGTATTATTATTGGGTTCTCCTTTTCTTGTAGCATCTTCAAACCTAGAGTTACTATACTCAAGAATTGTAGATAGGTTTTGGTGGTTAATATTCATCATGGGCTTGAGTTTGGAACTTTTTATCAATGACAACTGATTATTACTTATAGATAACTATGGTACTAGTACTGAGTAATGAGACTATCCAGTTAGCATCAATGGTGAGGTTATTAACATCAATGGCACTGAAAACTAGGGCGATACTGGAATGTTGATTGTAAAATTTATCACTCCCAATTATAAGTTTGACTTCCAGATAGTGGGCTGAAAAACAAATCATAAAAACTTTAAGTATTTTATTATTGGTCTATAGTTTTATTAGTTTTATATTTATATTGAGTGATTTAATCTTCATCTCACTCTTTGTACAAAAATCTTTGATTATAAATCTAGAGCTTTATTTTATATTTAATGTCACTCTAATACAATTCTATGTCAAATAATATAAGCTGTTTCAAGTTTTTATTTAATTCTGGTTTCTCAGTTTAGATCCTCTTTAGTCAACCTAATCCCATGAGGTGTTCCTTATATGTTAGCTTATGAGGATCAATCAAATTATTAGCATGTATTTTTGACTAATCTGATACCACTTTGAGAAACAGGTCCATATCAAGAGTTGTCTTCGTGTTTAGGCTCTTTGGTTGGCAGTTTATTTGCATATTAAGGAAATTTTTTGAGTCAATAGAGATGAGTTTGGGGGGGTTGGCTTTTCATCATTGGACAAACCTAAAAATAATTAAACTTAGTAATAGATATAATGTTGTGAAATAATTAAACTGGTGAAGAAATGTAATTTAAGGGGAGGATATCCCAGTGGTAGAATATGGACTGTCTACCACTGCCTCCTCAAGTTCAAAACCTGGTCAATAAACTTTGGGTAGGAGACAATTATGACAGTGTTGGCGTTGCACACCAATGCCCCAAACTGAGATAGCAAATAGCAAGGGGATTATGGAGTTCCTGGCCTATCATACACTTCACATGGAGGTTTTCTGAGTTTTATCCTCCTTTACCATTCATTAAATTTCCCCCTAATTGGTGCAGTATCGTCCCCATGGTGGCCCATCTCTAATAAAAGTTCATTAAATTCTAATTTGGCTTTAAATGCACTTTATTCATCTATATTGAGCAAATAGTTGTGATTTTTGTGATGCTCAATAAAGGTATGCAATTTTTATGGAAGCTCTTATCTTGGCTGTTACAACTAAATTTTTTATATTATGTAGTAACTCAGGTGGGATAGCAATCTTCAAAATTTCCATAAGTGAGTAATAACCTCAGCTTTTATTTTAAATTAGTTTAACAGCTGAGGTCCTTGCCAATATATTTTTAGCTTTGCTCAGTTAGTGAATAATCCTTGACTTGGAGGTTAGCTTCATCAGGTTTTCTTTAGTACTTGATGGTAGCTTCATCAGGTTTGAAGTTTGTAAATCAACTTTTTATTTACTGATTCTTTTTCCTAGCCTCTCACTTATAGAGAAAATCTATTTTAGATATTTAGTCTATGCAAAGGCTTACTTTATGTGGTATATCAGCGGGCATTAGGAGTACAGTATTATTGTCATGGTCTATTTAAATAAAATAGATTTTGTTGAAAGCAATCAAGGTTGTTTATAATAAGTAATAACCATCAACATTCCATCCTTGACATTCTTATAGTAAGTTTAAAATCATTTGGACATAATTGAAGAATTTCTACTCATTGTATAACTAATATAGAGCTTCATTAGCATATTTGTCCACAAGATTAGGTTGCTTTCAGGCAAAGAAGTTCAGTAATCTATTTCTTTAGCAACTTTAAATGTTCTCAAGCGTTATATATATTTTGTTATAAATTTATGAAAAGCTTGTGTATCGTTTTGCTATATTTTGTAGTCCCAAATGCAAGTAATAGAAAACTGTTAGTTAGCCTCCAACCCATTAAGGTAAAAATTAATAAGAGAACTTGTTAATAATATCAGGCCGTATTCTGTAAACTTTTGATGGAAAACGCCGAACTATGGGAGTCAATCCTTGATCTATGGAATAAATCCCCTAAAAATCCCCAATTTAATAACAATATCACTACTAATGATCTATCAAGCCAGAATGAATGTCAAAGTTATATGTCATGAACAGCATGCAAAGAGATCTTTTAGATCAAAAGTACTTTTATACTCTTCTTTAATTTTATTTGAGGTGGGCTAACCTTGGGACAAATATACCATACTAATAGGAGGGCTTGGGAGTAGGGAGTGAAAATATAGGAGTGGAGGACATTAATTAAGTACTCTGGTTAAACCTTCCATCATGTGTTGTGATAGGGTGAGATTAAATTACATAACTTCACCAATTCTCTTGGTAGGTGCGAGGCATAGTGCATAAAATACATGTTTTGATATCCTCTTAACAGAAGTACATTTTTTGCTTTGATGGTTTTTAGTTCTGAGTCACGAGGGGCAATAATGGGACGCCCATCTGGACCAGGCCACATTTATCCTTTTATACACTTCTAAGGGCCTAAAATACTGTTAATGGAGGCCAATTTATACCCCAGACGGAAACAATAATTCGTCAGCTGGTCAGCATGATGTCAGGGGATCTAAAAGTTTAAATTAGTTTAATTAACTTTATGCATGACAGCGCAGATGACACCTTAGAGGAACCCTCTTTTATACCCTTGGGTTTAACTGTTAATGATGGGAGAAGTACATAAGACCGTCTGAAGAGTGTTTCCACTTTTGTAAAAAATCTGAGAGATGACAATATTGATAAAATGTGAAGCAAATTAAATTGTAAGTTCTAAAAATAAAGACTACTTTGTACCAAGAAGCTGTAACAGCCACAATGGTCACAAAAAATCATAAGATAACTGAACAGCAGGCACGCGGTCACAAGCAGACCAGAGATCCATAAATTTTATATTATGAAGCCCAGAAGATCTCAGAGGATCAAATAAATGAACTCCACTGGGCCTGAAACCTAACAGCAAATGTATAATCTCATTGTAAACTTTATTCTCCGTATACCAAGTCTTAAAAACCCTTATGAACTAAATACTATAAATATGGTATTTATGGTCATACCAGTGAATTAAATTATTTTACAGAATCTTTCTTTAATATTAGTTTCTATTTAGAACTAAAAAAGCCAAATATAATTGTATTGCTATAAGGTTTGGACTAAGCCTTCCTGTTGTCTGAATTGGTTGAGAGAGTTTTGGTGAGCTCTATATTAGCCCCAATATTTAAATTTTAAGGCTACAACACGGTTGTGTATGCTTTGAACCATGAGCAAAAGGACTATATATGAAAGAAATATAGCCTCAGATTCACTTGTTGATGCACCCTGCGTAAAAAAATTAATTCATTTTCAGTGGCTTAATTTCAAACTAAGCACACCCTGTGCAAGAGGGCCACTTTGGAAATGCTGGTGCTCACTACATGGGGAACCACTAAGTAATTATGGAGATTTTATGATGATACCATAGATGTATACTATGGAGAAAAACCTTTCAAAGATTTTACCTGAAGAGTATTTAAGAAATAATCAAATACTTGAAGATGTGTATAGCTACCTTTACTATTGAGTTAGGAATATTTATATCGTCACCTGCGCTGGAAAGAGCTAAATAAGTGGATATGTCATAAGAAATATATAGTTTGAGACCTTGGAGAGAATTAACAACTAATTTCATACAAAGAAAAATGCAATTTTTACTTACCTGTAAAGCCACATTGTTCAGTTGGATCACATAAAGAAGGAAGTGAACATCTTGCAAGTGCGACCATTACCACCTCTCACTGTTACCTACTTTAGTAGTACGCACCATTAGTACAAATATACAAGTAATAGTGGTATAACCTACGCGTCAGATTGAACATGAGGAAGATCCCCATTTTCTCTCGTAAAGATTAAGTCACTTCTGCTGAGAAAACCATACCAGATTACTTCAGTTGCACTAAAGTAACATGGACGGAGCTATTGAAAAGCAATAGGATCTCTATGTACAAGGATGTATGATCTAAGAAATACAGAGGTGCATAGAGCTACGCTTTGCCCCCATCAAGCTTGGCCTGAAAGTAAAAAGATTTTATTGCCAAGTTTGGAAGTGCACAAGACGTTTAGATATTAAGAACTAATTTCTCACCACGAAAATAGTAGACTATGAATCTATTGTGGACTACAAAAACAGGTTTATTTCAATGCTCAACAGCCTTGGCCGATTGGAGCCTTGGGTATAGTTACTAAGAAAACTGTCTTTCTTAGTTTGCTGGAATCACATCCAAAACTCCTGATTAACACGAATTTGGCCGTGAAATTCTGCTTAAACTCTGAGGACCATTGAGTAGGCCTTGACTGACGTTAATTACGCTTACATGACGGATTCAAGACATCAGAACATGATAACAATACCACCCTTTAGATAAGCCATTTACGTTATTAAAATTGTAATGATAAGTCTAAGGATAAGGATTTACGCCAGTAGAACGAAATTACCAAAATTTTACTAATTTTAAAATGTCGCAACATTTAGAAAGAAGGACACTTCTTGAGAAGCTTCTTTAAGCTGAAAGAAGCAGAGAAAAGGAAAACTAAAGAGGACGCCACAGGATTAATAAATTGGGATGTGCACCATACAGATGGTTGATGAGGAGTCTGAGTCATAAGTTATTTCAAGATACTATGACATTGAAGCTCTTAGCGATGTGGTTGTGCTGACTGCTTAAGACTAACTAAGCGAAGTTTGAGCTTACCAAGAAGTCTTACTTGGCTCAAGCTTTTAAGTCTATTTGTAACGAATGGAACCATTAAGTTCTGTTAATCAGATGTCTGATATTTGGCGTAGTAAATAGATACCAAATTAGGCTCAACAACCAAGTTGGACCACTGAGGTAAGTTTTTAGGGTTGAATAATAAAAACCTGTCTTTACTCTTGAAATTTGGGGAATCTTAAACGAGAAAAAAGAATAACAGTTAATTGAGATTGCAAACTCTGAAGTAACCCACTATTTTTATTTAACGTAAATAAAAAGTGATCATGACAATCTATGGAATTTCTATGACATCAAAAGCAAACCAAGAAAAAAGACAGAGTGACTGGATAGGGCATATGTTATGGAAGCTCAAGGTTTGTTTTGAGACAAAACCTTATTGAACCTCGAAATTCTAGCAAGACATGGGCCTAAACAGCCCAAGAAGCTGCAAAATCTATACTGAGGTTTAGATAATCACGAGCACAACATTTTTAATGTATCATCCTTTATGAATCCCTCCCCTGGCCATACTTTGAGCTAATTTTGAGCCTAAAGAATGGTTTGGAGAGTCACAATACTGGTGCTGAGCTGACCTCAACTGGAAATCCCCATAGGATTTTGACTCAGTACCTAGAATCCAAATTTCAAGTCAAAATAGGATGAGCAATTTAAAAAATTTTGTCACATCACCCCCTAATAAAGGGAAGTTCCCCCAAAGGAGAGCTCCCAAGCAAGAGGCCGCCCCCATGAGGTCTTCTTGGGTAAGTTACTTGAGCCCCAAAAATTTTTCCAAAAATCCCAGATCCCTCATGGTGAGGGAATCTAATGAGGGCGAGTCAGGACTAGGCCGCTGGATCATTCACTAAACTTGGGGGAGCACGCCTGGCACTTGAATGGGATTCGCTCCCTAAATTTGTGCGTGATCCAGCACAGCCAGGAAGCTATCCTATGCAAAGTGGGCTGTCCATTAGTAAGGGAATCTTCTGGGATAGGTTCCCTCAGTCACCTCTGATCTCTGATGAGGGGTAGGCCTCATCTAAATAAAGACACACCATCACCTTGGTTCCAGGGTTGGCTATCAGTTACCAGCTCCCTCTGGTGTTGGTTACTCACAAATGGGTCCCAGGGCAACAACGAGGTCAGGTGAGTGGTTACTGGAATTGGAAGAGTATGAAGTTGTGAGTTTGGATTTATGTAATAAATGTAACCACCCAAATTCCGTTTTCCAGATGCCTGATATTTGGTGCAGTAAATTGACGCTGAATTAGGTCCTACAGCAAAATTGGACCACTAAGGTAAGCTGTTAGTGTTGGATAATACAAACCAATCTTTAAACCTAATAATTTGGGAAAGTCTCAAATGTCAAAATAGAATGACAGGTAAGTGAGGTTGAAAACCCCTGAAGTAACCATTTACTTTTTATATGTAAGTAAAAAAGCAATCATGGTGAATCACAGCATTTCTCTGATGTCAAGTTAAACAAGAAAAGAAAGAGCAAATGGCGAGGGCCAATGCCCTGGAAGCTCATGGTTTTGTTTTGAGACAAAACCTACTTGCGCCCTAACATTCAAGTAAGGCATGGGGCCTAAACGTCCCAGGAAGCTGCAAAATTCTATGCTGCTGATGTTTAAAGCATGGGCTCACCATTTTATGGTCGCCCTTTGGGAAACCCTCCATCGGCCATACTTTAAGTTTTTTGTGCCTAAAGAATGGATAAGAGGGCACAACCCTGGTGCTGAGCCAACTTCAGCCAGAAATCCCCTGGGCCTTTTGACTCAGTATTCAGAATCCAGATCTGAGTCTAAATGGGATGAATGGTTTAAAGCGTTTCATCATAAATACTATGACCATTGACAGCATCAGATGGCGAGAATCTCATTGATACCACATTTAAGCATTTTTTAATTGAAGATCAGGAGTCACCCAAGGCTTGCAAGGAGTCATGCCAACCTGAGGAGTTAGGAGGATTCAGTAAGACAGTCAGCTTTATTCTTACCATGGGCAAGACTAATTGCGAGAGCATTAAAAAAGTGGAAGTCACTATACATAAATTAAAGTCTTTGCAGTACTAGACAATTGCACTCCAGAAACATTATGTTTTTACAAGCCCATGAAAAGATAAGTTTTACTTGACATTAACTACCATACCCCATGTTCAGAACTTCAGGTTTGAGTAAACAAAGTACTAGAAATTCATTTTGCATTACCCTTGAAGATTGGTTGCGTTGTCATGTCTACTACAGATTTTGTAATTGAGAAAGACCATTAAAGTTACCCATAGGTACGCAGTCATTAGTCAAATTTTGAGAAATCAATAATTCATTTAGAGCTCAAATAGTCTTCTTAACTACCAGATGCCACTTTTATTTCAAGATGAAGAGAAAAAGTAGTATATGAAGAGAGTATATCTAGTTCAAACAGAGCATTTTATTTATCCAGTAAAAATAATCCCTGAAAATAAAGAGAACAAAGCAGCTACTGCAGGCCATAGAACCAGAGTATGGTTTATCCTTATAGCCAGTGAAGAGATAGACCTACTGCCAGAGGAACTAAAGATCATATTAGGTAATTTTAGCACCAATATACCTGAATAGATGATGTTCAAAATCTTACTGCCCCAAAGGAGTCAGAGAATAGGATCCCCAGGAAATCCCTATATTTTAAACTTCTATATACCAAGTTTAAGTCAATTTCCTCCTTGGAAAGATTGTCAAGAACACTGTCAAGATAAGAAGGGTCATGTTATTGCCAAAGAGAGATGTACTACTACGCTGCTGTTGAGTCAGTTGTTGGAATTGAGGGGTTTAGTTGCTCACTGGTGCTTGGAACCCTGAATTTTAACAATACTCTGCAGGAGAAATTTAATCTCTACTGCTATAACAACTACTTTTAAGAAAACTTATATACTACCAATATTTAAAATAACACTTAAATTATTAATAAAGGGTTGATTTTTATGAGTCTTAAGTTGCGGCGAGGGGATCAAAAGTGAACTCAATCACAATCTCACTGCTTGGTATTTAATTGTGTCTTAAGGCTCAAAGTTCAGTTCAGCGTAGGAATGTCTGAATTTGATAAAATGTGAATTCAACCTATTAGAGCTCTTGAGTCTTGCTTAGCTTCAATGGAACGGCCAATTGAGGGTCAATGCCAGGTAGGACTAGTCCATTAGACAAAAGTATATTTTAACCCAATAAATGGGCGGGAAGATATTTGCACCTTGTGGGACCCTCTCTAACCCTATAAAAGGGGGTGGTATACGCCTTGGTGTGTGAAAAAAACTGGAAGTGGTCCAGGGAGGAACTTTGGACAGACTCCCCTAATTTTGCCGCATGGTCAGTGCAATCTGACTTTTACAAACTCATGCTATTTGACCGAATAGTTTAAATAAAAGTGTTACCCTAATTCAGGGGGTTTCACCAAGAATTGAACAGGGTCTTTTGGTCAATTATATCCATATCAAAGCTCAAAGCACTATTATTTCAATATCAAACTTGTAATTGTCCAACATCAGTTTTATTAATGTCATCATCAAACTATTGTGCTTCAGGAGCCAACCACTCAGGAATCAAGTGAACTAAATGAACCATTGGGCTAATAATCATATTATTAGCAGCAGACCTAACGATTTGAGTTTGTTTTATGGCAGAGTCACAGTAAACAAAGAAAACACACAACTATACCTCCTTATGCCCCATGTCACTGATGCTCCCACACTAATGCTGTCCACCATGGTCCTCCAGCAAAAGCAGTTGCCAGACTAAAGCTTCCTCCCCTTCTGATATGGCTTCCTAGGCTTTTTAGCTGAGGTGCTTTATTAGGTTTTTCATTTCAAATAATCCCTTTATTTGGCCCATTTGCAAATAAAGATGCGTGGCGGCTCCCCCTTTTAGGTTGGGCACCACTAGTTTTAATAAAAGGGAGGAGTTCACATTATTAATAATGGGTGATGCTTTCCCTTTCTCAAACAAAGCCATGCTGACATTCCAAAAGTTAAGAAGTAGTCATTTCAAAAGAACTACAGCAGATAATGAATGCATTCTTGTTATGCCCTTCCAAGAGTCCCTGGGCGCTGCCCCTACTGCTGGATTGAAAGTAGGATGGGACCCATTGTATTGGCATGTACTACCAAAAAATTCTTGACGTGATGAAGAAATATTCTTATCCCCATATCTCACATTGACAATGCCCTGAGATGTCTCGGGGACCGCACTACTTCTCAATCAAGGACTTGGAAGTGGGTATAGGCAGATAGAGCTGTCGCCAGAGGACCAGGAGAAATGCGTGCTTATTTCCAGCCAAGCTATAATCAAATCAACGCATATGCCACTGGGCATGAGCAATGCCCTTACCTAATTCAAAAAGAGTAATGGATTAGATTTTCAAAAATCTGAAGATGTCAAGTGTGCTTATCTACTTGGAGGATATCATTTTGTTCATCAAGACACTAAAAGACATTTGGCACACCTGAAGATGGTTTTTACCCGGATAAGAGAAATTAACCTCAAGTTTAAGAGAACACTTTCTTTTTCCTAAAGATCCAGTTTGATTTCCCTTAGTCATGATCTAATCCAAGATAGATCAAGTCCCAGCAAGGAAAGGTTATGTCATCTCCAAGATTAGTTCCCCCAGGTGCATTAGAGACTCTCAATTGTTCTTGTGTATGGTGGGTTTCATGCCAATTTGTTATGAATTATATGGACATTGCAGAGCTTCTCAAACACCTAATCAATAAAGGAGCTCTATCCATTTGTAAACAAAGGTATGAGGCTTCCTTAAAGTTTTAAAGCAGAAGCTAGTGGAGACATCAGACTTAATTTACACAGATTTACAAAGACCTTCTATGTTTATACAATTGCCATAAATGTAAGATGGGCGCCATGATAGCACTATAGACAAAGAAGGAGTAGACCACTTAAATTCTTCAGCTCAAAGACATTTACCAGAGAAGAGCGCAAATACATGGTTACATAGCTCGATTACCTAGCAGTGATCAAAGAATTGTGCCAGTTCTGACCCCATGTTTATGGTGTATACTTCAAGTTATTACATATCACGCCTCTCTGAGATAGTTAACAAACATGAAGTATCCATACAGAAGACTAGCAAGATTGTATGTTCAGCTGGAATCTGTAATTTTAGGTCCTGTCCTAGGCAGGAGAGAAGCACTTGAATGTGGGTAGCTTGTCGTAGTTTTCCATCTTACATTTGTAAGCCCATGAGAGTGCAAGTATCTATGAATTTATATGGAAACCATAAAAGAAATTGAAGGAAGATGACGATGCAATAAAGAAAATACTGATGAGATGTTTCATAGAAACAAGATTCTAAGATGGACAGCTAGAGAATCAAGTACAGTATAAACAGCTACCATATGTGAAGCCAGGTGAACGGATGATGCTTGTTATAAAAGGATATGGCCTACTAGTCCAAGGATGGCTGCAGAAGACATTCCAGCATCTCAAGAAAAGTATTACTTGGAGGCTATTTTGGACAATATCAGTCATGCTTGGGATCTCTTTGCTTAATCCGCCCAATACAAGCATATCCAAAGTAGTTTAAATTAAAGCTTTTTTCTTCAAGCGCGTTATTTCACAACATTTTCATTGACATGTTAGAACATCCCTTAAAGTCATCGACTGAGAATAAGTAGAAAATTGTGGCAATAAATCAATTCAGTAATTGGATAGAAGAAATCACAGTCAACGACTTTTTGTGAGAGTTACAGAGAAAGTTTCTTTACTGCAAGATCATTACACGCTACAGAAAACCTCAGATACTCTCTTCTGGTAATGAAAGTAGATTTATTTCAGATGTTGTGAGAATCTCAATAGACTTAATAGAGTAAAAAACAGTTGACTCGTCATATACACCATCTCCAATAGAATAATTGAAAGAGATAATAGATCCTCTCATCCATCCTAAAAAAGATTACGGTCAACTAAGGATCCAAATGGGCATCTTAATACCATCAAGCTTATTCGCTTATGTTGTGATTACAAATCTGATATAAATCATCCTAGGATATGGATCAAGCTCAATATCAACCTAGGGATGAGTCAGAAGTCAAATACGCTTACAGTATAAATAGCCTCAAATGCTTTAATTAAAAGTATTTGTTCAGTATAAGGGCAAGAGGTTGTTTGAAGATCAGTATTAATATAATTAGTGAAATGAAGTTTAATCTATTTATTAATATAATTATGCCAATATAATAATTAGTAGATTGCAATTATTAATATAAGATTACTATATGATGAAAACACCAATTAAAAACCTATTTGGAGATAAATCAGCTGATTTACATGACCAGAATAGCTATAAATTACCAAGTGAAGTGATTAATTTTAGGAACACTCTATTTAAGTGTGAATGTGAGCAATGAGTGAAGCACTTTCCACTTAGGGAGTGAATTGTTCCTCATAAAACTAATGTCTCTCCACTGTTATATAAATTATATATTGACAGTTATTATTGATTAATTGATTACTCTTAAGCTAACAAATACCATGCAAGGTTCTCTTATGTAAACTATTTTCAATGACACAACCTCCTGAAGTTTGATGCCCTCACACTTCTAGTCCCCTTCATAATTCTTTTAATAGTTATACTTAGTCTTATTACAATATTCATGTTCATACCACCCTATTTAGGGTTGACTTTTTATTTAATAAATACCTCCATATAATTACTTATTAATTGATTACAAAAGTTTTGATCCTAAACATTTAGAAGCAGATTAAAGCTCTACAGATATTGGCATCCACAGTGGTTACATATAGTGAGTTTTGGCCTACCACTATTATAAATGGAGCTAATAAGAACCCACACGAATATACCTAAATTTATGCTGACAATTTGTGCTAAGTGATATTAACTTTTTTCTTTGATTAATGAAGAAGACATAGCCAGGTAACAAATATGGGTTAGGGTTTCAACTTTTTAATGCAGTCAATAAGTAAAAGGTGAAGTTGTTTACTACAGTAAGTTAGAGGTGTTTCTGCTTTAAATTTGTAGCTAAAGGTAGCCAGTTAAGGCAAAAGAGGAAAAGTGTCAGAGATATTTGTATCGTTGGCCTGGAGCGCTATCAGAGTATTCAATAGTGTAGATTATAGACTTTGTGACAGTTATAAGTCTACCTACCACTTGAAAATTGTCTTGTTTTCACCCAAGGCTTCATATGGAAGTGAAACCATTTTACTAAGCGTGTTAGCTCCAGTGATGGATGAAGATAGAAATAATTTACTTAGCAGAAAATACTAGAAAGATTTAGTGAAGGAGTTAGACAAAATTCAGCTAAACGTCAGCAGCAACAATATGAAATTGCTTAAGTAGAGTACTAAAGAGAGTTATTGAAAAATCAAGTTTCCCACGTTTGAAGGAGTTAAAGAAGCATGTTCTAAATATATGCGCAGAAAGAATCCTGAGAATTTACAGGGTGTCTGAATGGAACTGAACATGTTGTCATGAGAAGAGGAACTGAGTATTCCATCACTAATGATACCACTCAAATCATCTATAACTGAGTCCACGCACAGAACTTGAAGTCTTTTCTTAGGTCTCTTCATAGGGAGGTTAACATTGGGAAAACGCCCAATTATAGGGGTAAAATATTCACCTTTGGAAGAAACCGCCATTAAATTCCCAATTTAATAAAAATAATATTCATACTAATATCTAGCTGAAAATAATGAGGTTTGATACAAAACTAACATGGGCAGCAATAAAAATGTCTTTCAAGAAAACAAAACCTTTTTATAAGTTTCAAAGGGCCTAAAATACTTGTCAATGGAGGCCATTATATACCCCCTGACCACAAAAATAATTTAACAGATGGTCAGCATGACATCAGAGGACCTAATGGTTTAAATACATAACAGATGACCATGTGCACAATGTCACAAATGAAACCTTGGAGTAACCTCATTTATACCTTTAGGTCTGACTGCTGATGATGAAAGAACTACAAAAACCTTCCTTAAGAGAGTTTACTCATTTGTACAAAGCTGAATGATTTCAATTATTATTTTTTAGTGGTATAGCGGAGATATGCCGAAGTTTCTTTGTACAGGGTTAACATCACTGAGCATCAGGGCTGATCATATGAAGATTTTCGTCCTTGAGCCAATGTAATAAACTTAAATTATGAATCAACTGCCCCAACAACGCTATTTTATTTAGAAAAGTATTTTCAGTGGATACTTGCTGTTCTTCTCTCTCTTCTACTAACAATCCTCCTCATTTCAACCTTCTCATTTTTTATATATTAAGGACTTTGATCAATACCAACCCTTTTGCTTAGAGTATTCACTTTCACATTGTTCTCATTGGTTCTGGCAGAGTCTACCAATCATTAAATTCACAATTGCCTTAGTTCAAGGCGATCTAAAAATTACTTTTCCGTGCATCAACATTGCCTAACCAATTTATTTAATTGCAATCCAATAATTACCTGTCCTGACCCAATATTGCCTCATCCTAAGGCGCTCAGATATTTGTACTCTTTAATCATAGTTTGAAGGGTCCTAGCCAAATCACCATGGCTATCTTGGGCTTATCGTCCAGTCATATCAGAATCTTGACACTAATATTACCAAAATAGGAAGTAAAACAATATTGCGTTCTTCATCAATTAAGACTACTAATATACCCAGCAGCAGCAACAGCCATAAGTGTCACAAGTTTCACAAGAATATTCAGATCAAACAGAGAAGAAGCCACTCTGCCACAAGCAGGACAGAGTTCCATAAAATTTTAAGAGAGAAGCCCAGAACACTTCAGAAGATCAAAGAAATGAACTCTGCAGGGCCTGATACCAAGCATCAAATGCATAATTTCATTGTGGTAAAATACTATATCTGTTAAAAATCAAGTCCTTTTTTAACATCGCTATATCCTAAATAGTATATATACTTTAATGGTCGTATCAATAAAGTAACATCTTTCATATAATTTGCCTCAATTATAGTCAATTCTATTTGGCGCTATTGACGCTAAGTAAAGATAAATATAAAGGTAGACCATAGACTTCACGTTGTCTGCAGAGGTTGAGAGAGTTCCAGAGTTTTTCTGGAGTATCTCTGATATGTACAAACCCAAGGATTAACATGGTTAGACACCCTTGGAATTATGGAAAAAGTCATATGTACATTAAAAAGGCATCTGATTCAACTGTTAATGAACTCTTAACAAAAAAGTAATTTATTATGAGTGGCTCAACCCCAAACATAGCACCCCCTGAGCAAACGGGCTAATTTGGTTATATTGAACACAGAAAATTAAGTTGAAATACCATCAGGTTTATATGCTAATGTATTTATGAAATTCCATTGATTGTACAAAATCTTGTTGCCTCACCTGCTCTCATCTTGCCAGATCATGAGAAATCTAATGTAATAGTGATTAATATGTACCACTAACCAATTCACATTAGATGACATCAAATTATTGCCTTTGTTCATATTCTTCCAACCAAAAATATGAAGATACACAATTTTTGGAATCTTGGAGGTCTTTAAGCTAGCGGATGAGTACTGCAAGGCCTAATTTTACCAAATAGTAAGTGATAGCTTAATTAGACTGATGGAAAAAAACAAGACAGTTTCAATGCTTGAGTACTATAAGACAAACTTTGCAGCAGATGGTTTTTGTCTGGCGGTGCGCATAAAACTTGATAAAATTTTAACGCTAGAAATCCTCCACAAGTCTGCATTCCATCCTTCCATTGGTCCAAGGCTTCATACATATTGTTATTAAAGAAATAATTCAGCTAGTTCAAAATAGGGACTTCTACCATATAAGAGCACTTTGGTGTTACATGATTTTGGGATAATTTTTGCTCAAATTTTCAGCCATCTAGATTACCATGGGTCTTTAGGGGACAATTCCCTATAATGAGAGGATTGGATATTGGTTGACCCTGATTTCAGGCTAACACTGTTTGGGGAATTTTAGGTAGTTCACCTTGTTCAGATCCATTGAAGATCAATCCAGGTGAATGCTTAAGATTAGTCGTGCAGAGTTGCCAATGAAATAGGGCATCAGATAGTCAATCAATGACTAACTATCAGTTGTACCAAGTGGATCAGAAAGGTTTCATCACCAACCAATTGAAATTTAAGGATCAAGTTGCAAGGCGAGTGATGCCGCCTGCAACTAGCAAATTGATTAGTTGGTTTGTGACCTGCCTTAATGAGTAACAAGTCTCATTACCTTAGCAGGTTATTTTCCATATATGGTTGGTTAATTAGGATCAAAGTAAAAAACGTTAGAAACACCTTTTCAGACTCTTTCTGTTTTAGGTCTTGAGGATGTCTGATGACGGAATCCTATCCAGGATGGAGAAAGACCATCACTGATGAGACTACAAAGGGTACCTCAACTGCAACATCTGCATTTTCATTGATGAAGCGCCAACTGAGTTTTGATCATCGAAATAATACTATAAATTATCCTAAGAACTCACTTAATAAAAAATGTTAATTACCATAGTTTAAGAAAAATAATAATTAGTATAATATACTCTAGCAGAATTCGTTTCTAGTTCTGTATATCTTTAAGGAAATCTTTGCTGTTTGCTTTAATTGGAGACTATTTAGGATAAAGAGTAAGGATTAAGGATCCAGAGAAGAGAAGCTGAGCTGAGATGGGAAATGCTGCCAACTGTGTTTCACCAGAGAGAGGCCGTAAACTAGGATCTGAGCGTAAATCAAGTTAGGCAGTTAAGGGAATGAATACTAGTGAGGAAATCTTAAGTATTTTGAGGTGGAATGCTGTTCAAGGGTTGGATCCAACAAAAGTAATATTCAATTATGGATAAAAGTCTGCATAATATTATCAATTGAATATATATTATCAGAAAACGCAAAGGATTGTGCAACATCAAACCTGTGCAGTTGACCATCCTGAAACTATCAATTGGTGAAGAACCCAAGATTTTAACAACTGGTGCTCAATACAGGTGTTGTAGCTGAGACTGGAATTGCTACCAATTGTGTGCCACCAGAGTGAAGCCATAAACAAGGATCTGAGAGTGTATCAAGTTAGGTGGTGTATGGGAATAAATCCCTATGGAGGACATCTAGAGTATTTTGAGTAGGAATACAGGTCAAGCGTTGGACCAAACAATAGTGATCTATTCAACTACATAATAGTCTTCATACTATTATTTATTGTATATCGTATACTATTAGATAATGTGATGAAGTACAACATCAAACCTGTGCAACAACCATCCTTGGAACTATTAGTTGATATAGAACCTAGGATTTAACAATTGGTGCTCACTACAGGGGTTGTAGTTGAGTAGGATACTCTAAGATAAGATGTCATACAAGGATGAGTTAAGAAAACCCTGGATGTAGTTGGCAATCATCAACAAGGACGCCTTTAATTCTGTGGAACATTAAGAATCAGTTGCCTTGGAGGAGAGAGTTACCAAGATTAAGGAATGAGTCTAAAATGTCGCTAGTTTTGGCAATGAGTTACTAGGAAAAGCAACGTCATTGAAGAAAAAGGAAGGAGATTTAGTTTGATAAGTTTTAATCTTGAAAATGAGACATGAAGTGGATCACATTTTATATAAGCATTCAGCGCAGATATAGAGCAGCTTATTAAGCCAATTAAGGAGTTGAATATTCATAAGTGCGATATGAGCCCTATGCAGTGACCAACGCCAAAGAAAATCTTCCACAAACTCCAGTTGAAAGAATGAATATTCCATGAAATGTGCCGCCCACATTCAAAGCTATTTCAAAGATGACTCTCAAAACTAATCTTCAAGTTAGTTGAGTAGCTGAACCAAGAGTGGTGGCTAGAGAAACTTTGGAGAAATTTAGGTTACTCCAAAATTACCTACTTTCCATTGGTATAACAACCATGCGTTTTCCAATTATTTGACATGACAATGTTTGGTTATGGAAATCATTAAAAGGCTTTGATGGTGATGAATAGCCTGGATACTGATTGTCAGAACCTAGTGTTGCCCTATCTAGAGGGGGAAAGCTGGTCTATATTCAGAGGCCAAGGAGGACATTATTAAGAGATTTGGAAGTCCCACGTGCATGTTGAAGTGCAAAAAAAGATTCATAGGAATTCATATAAGATGGATGCATCCTTAGCAAGTTTCCCCAATCGTTTCTACCAAAAATTGCAGATTTTGGTTGGAGTGAAAGTGCTGGATGTTTTTGATGCATGGATCACGCTGTAAGCATCCCTTTAGCCCTATCACAATTTACATCAAATGATGTCTGCCATGTTTGCAATGGAGATTACCACCTCAGATGGTGAAGCATTTGAAAATATTGGGAGCCACTTTTGATGCTCCAAATAAAAGTTTTAAACCAAATCAAATACAAAAATAAAATTTCCACAAAGAGTATTGAGGGCGCTAAGGAGTTTAATAATCAAACCATGCAGGAGCTAAGCCCAAAGACTTTAAGCGGTTCAATAAAAAATAAAAAATCTGCTACCAGTGTGGAAGAAAAGGACACTTTTCTTTACAATGCAGGAAGTCTAGTTAAAGACCAATGTGGTCCAAGTGAAAGAGTCTAAACCCACACGGGAGTCAGGAAATGGGCCTGCAGCATAGATGGAGAACAGTCCAAAGCTGAAAAAAACTTGATTCTCCTGATATTATATAATTATTCGAGGTGGGTCAACCTTGGGACAAATATACCACACTGAGAATTTTTCTAGCCATTACAGGTTTTGAACTTAAAACCTGCACTTAGGGTGGAAGCAGTTTTACCTGCTCAGCTAACGACCCTTGATTCTTCTGATATTATGCACAAAGAAATTGACATTAACGATCTGTTTGTTGATGATGACGTGCAGGATCAGCTATATCAGGTGGTCAATTTAGATGTGAACGTGGTAACAAGATCCATAGCTAAGGGGATCGTTCCAAAATAATTATAGTTTCTCAGCCGTGTGTGCAAATACTTGCAGACAAGATTTGAGCCACAGATAATCTAGAAGAAATGACCAAAGTCAAATTAGATGAAGCAAACCTGTCAATCCCCTTAGAAAAATCAAGAAAATATTTCCTGATCTATTGGTGCAAATAATTCACACCCTCAATGTGTCAAATAATGCCGCTATACACTCATTAAATACAGTTTTACAATACTCAAGTGTATTTATATAGATACACTAGTTAATCAAGTATGGTTGAGGTTAATATTTGACAGTGGAGTGCCAATAGATATTATTTCAACTAAGCTGTTGAAAAGGATGAAGATCTAGGCCAATTAAGAACACAAGAAAGAATATGGGATAGCTGGGACAGATACCACCATCTCATGTGGAGTGTATAGTGCTCTACCAATTTTATTGGGTCCTTAGTGGTACCCGCCCCAGCAATAGTTTTGGCCAACTAAAACTATGATGTTCTGATCATGGTGGAGTTAGCTAAAAAAATAAGGAGTTAAATTTAACTTTAAGGATAATAAATTGACCATATTAGGTCAGACGTTACCAAAGGTTTATCAGAAAGATTGGGAAGCACCACTGTCAAGGATAATTAACTTCATCATTCTGATCTACAATGTCAGCATTGTTCCAAAATAAATACCAACTAGTTGTCCAGAAGCAACAAAAAAATGGCAACGTAAATCCTAAGAATTGCGCTAATTCTTATGATGTTTAGGATAGTGACAATCATACCGCTGGGATCACAGATAAAAGTTGAACCAGGGTTGACATTGGAGATACCAGAGCTGCTGTATGAGGAAGTCAGAAGGCCCTGAAAGAAGTCCATAGTAAAGCTGTGGGTGGCTCCAGGAATAATTATGCTGGGCCATGGAGAAAACTGAGTTCTTCTGTCGCATTTAAATGTGAAAACCCAATGAAGATATAGAAGAATCAGATTGTTGCGTTTGTTCATCTAATCCCAGTGTCTAAATTGATGAAATTTACGATTTTAGGACCCTCTATGAAATGGGATTACCAGCCAGGGTGACCAAAAGCATCAATTTATTGGTAAATCAAGGGCAACTCGCTGAACTGATGGACAGACATCAGGAGGAGGTGCTTTAATTATTTGACAAGTATCAGAAAGTATACACCCAGGGTGACTTTTAAGGGATGTGCAAAGAATGCTATCCACAAGGTTGACAACAGGGAAAATCTTCTGTTAAGAATGAGACCAATTAATGCGTGGAGGCTCCCCCTTTTGGGTTGGGCACCACTAGTGCTAAAAAAAGAATGAGACCGATTTATTGGTTGAAGGCGGCTGAAGCAGTAGTGGAGGAAGAAATCAGTAAACTAGTGAAACACGGGCTTCTAGTTCCATTTTTGAGTCCCTGGGCGAGCCTCTCCTTATTGTGAAGAAGAATGATAGCTCTAATCAGGTGGTGATTGATTATGAGAAGCTGAATATCATTATGAAAAAGGATTTGTACCTACTACCAAGAATTGACAATGTGCTAGAATGATTGGGAGAAGTGAAGTATTTCTCTGAAATGAATATAATATTGGAATATTAGCAAATTGATTTTCCAAGAGAAGATCAAGAGAAATGCGCAATTATCACTGCTAAAGGGCTTTCAATCAACCAAGGAGGACGCCCCAGGGTCTGTGCAATGCACCTGTGACGTTACAGAGGACCATGGACGCCATACTAAATGAGTTGAGGTTGTCATGCGTCCTAGTGTACTTGGATAATATATTTGTTCAGTAGGACATTTAATGACGATTTTCACCACTGGGAGGGAGTGTTTAAATGACTGTCCACAGCCCGCCTTTAAAATCAAGCTGAGAAATTGACATTTCTTCAAGAAACTTTTAGAATATCTGGAATTCATAATCAACTCTAGTGGACTGCAGCCGCAAGCCCAGAAAATTGAAGCCATAGATCAAATGGTTGTACTGAAGGGTATCTGAGATATCCAAGTGATCCTTGGAATAGTTGGATACTATAGAAAATTCTTTGGGATTTTTCAAAATTTATGAGCGCCTCTTCTATTTACTGAAGGATCTTAAAAAAATGTTTGTTTGGAGTGAAGAGGCCCAGAGTTCCTTCAATGAATTATGCCAGTATTTTATAGATTCTCTGATTTTGAAACATTTGAATTTTGATTGAGAATTTATAATAAAAGCCAATACCTTGATAATGTCGATTGGTGCTATACTGAGACAAGTAGATGAACTTGGGGATGAACATCCAGTGGCATATGTGAGCTGGACACTCTCTGCAGCTGGGAGGAACTACACCGTGACTGAGCATAAATTCCTTGCAGTCATTTACGCCTGTTAACAATTTGGGTGTATATTTATGGAACACACTTCAAAGTGGTTATGGACTAATTCTCATTTCATTAGCTACTTAATTTAAGAGAACCAGAAGGATGACTGGCCCAATAGGCACTAAAACTAAAGGCTTACAATTATGAGATAGTCTACCAAGATAGAGCTTCTCATCAGAATGCAGATGGCTTATTGCAGTTGCCAATGTTCCAAATGATATACCAGCAAGCGGATGAGCTATTCCATATAATGGTCAATGGAGAAATTGGGAATGAGCACTGAGAAATCCAAGGTGCACTTCAAAAAGCAATGTAAAACACCAAAACCTTAAACGGAAAAGTTTTTAAGACAATCAATGGGAAGCGATTACCATTTCCAGAAGCTGTTGGAATGAGTGGGTATTGTATAAGCCACTCATAAGGTTGTCGGGCATGGAGGATTGATAAAGAAGACCAATCATATTCGCCAGTATTACTACTGGGAGTCCATCAACTACAATGTAGTGAACTTTCTGGCTTGTTTTGTGGAGTAAAGTAGCAAAAGCAGCACAATAAAATGACTGGATACCAACTGGTAAGTCATGGATTTGCTTGGCATATGGTGTCCATTGATGTGATGGTACCATTAACCATAAGTACCAAGGGAATCAAATACAGCATAGTTTCAATTGACCATCAGATGAGATTGGCTGAGACAAAGGCCCTGGAGAAAGTAGACGCTACCAGAACTTCAAAGTTTATCCTAGATCAAGTAGTATAATGACATGGATGCCTGCAGGTGTTGTTGAGTGATAATGGGATGAATTTCACATCTCATGTGATCCCACAATTAAATGAAGTAATGGGGATCAGAGGAGTCATGTCAATACCATACCAGCCAGAGAAAACAGAGTTGTAGAACAGGTCTATGGAACGCTGGCCGCAACGCTGAGGAAGCTGGTCGCAGGGAGAACTTTCACATGTGAACATACCTTAGTTTGATGATGTTCAACTAGAACATAAGTCATCATATGTCAAGAGGAAAAATGTCATTTGAGTTGCTATATAGAAGGAAAGTTGCATTGCCACAAATTTTATATTTGGTGGTAGAACCAACATTTGGGATGAGTGCCAATCTGTACCTGAACCAATTGTCAATTATCCTGATTGCAATGTAATTGCAAGCATTTGATATGACTTTAAAGAAAAAGATTTAAGCAAAAACAATGGATGATAAGAGCTGATCAGCCTTATAAGAATACCAATTAGGTGAAATTGTTGCCTATTGCAATACGCATGGTTTTGGGAGAAAAAACAAGTTGGATTTGTTCTGGTAGAGTCCATTTGAGATTATTGTCAAGATGGTGACATATGCCTACTCCATCAAGAACCTCTTGGATGAAAGGATAGTAAATGAGTCCACGCAAAGTAATTAAATCATTGGATTGATTAAAAATATTGAAAAAAGAGTTTTAGAAAGGATCGCTGAGTCATTTAATTATTTATGTCCTGATGATTTGGTCAAGTCTGAAAAAAGGACCACTGAACCAAACTAGATGGTTAAGTCTTAAAAAATAAGACCTCTGATTCATAGAAAAATGGTAAGTCTAAGTATATCTAAGAATCAGTTTAGGTGAATAAAATAGAAAAGGTGGACCGCTGAACTGAGAAAAGGTCAAGTCCCATATAAAAAAATAGATCAAAATATAAGATAAAAGTAAATATTAAAAAACATAGAAAAAAATATATATTATAATTTTTATTGGTTTTCCTCAACTCAGGATGATTCTGCCTTTGTACCTCTTGGGGAAGGGAGGATGAATTGCAGTAGGAGTAAACAGCTCATTGAAATCTATATGAGATTGGATGCTAGAGAGGGCTAGACCTTCTCAAAACAAAGTTTATTGAGTGGAGGCTGATCTCAGCAGTAAAGTGATTAGGGGAAGATAGATGGAAATGTTGGTGATAGTTCTTGGCGTAGAGTCTTGATTCTGCAGAGTCAGTTTGCACAGGGCATTAGCCACTGAGCAACCAAATTGGATGATATTAAGATCACCAATTCTAATAAAAGTTGATAAACTATATATGAAAATATCACCCCTTGTTTGACCTTTATTATTTTTAATAAATTGAAGATTTATTTGCAACAACCTAATCACGGAAAAAGCCTCTCCCTCAAACCTCCATGAGACTCTTTATATCTCAGTTCCCCAAGCCAGATGCATCCTCAGCTTGGTAGTCTTCTATTCATTTTCCCTTTTCTAGAAGCTCTCATTTATATTGAATCTCAGCGTAATTCCCCTTGTTTTTCTGAATGGTCAATATTTCAGTTGATTATTATTCATATACCTTTTCTGTCAATCTTGAGACTCATCTCGATTCCCCCTCCTATCTGCCAGTATGGTTAGCATATTGTCCAGTCATATCATCTTCCTGATTTATCCCCCTTGACTGGACAATAGGCTCTTAATGCTTGTATGTTTAAAGGAACTTAGCGTGAACTCAGTTGATGATCTGACCCCTGCAGGTTCCTTGATGGTGTAGACATCCATGCTGGTCTTCTTGATTATCTTGAAAGGCCCGGCCCAGATGTTGGAGAGCTTGTTTTTCTGCCCAAATCCATGCTGGTCATGGAATAAAACATGGTCTTCTACAGCAAACAGTGGAAGTCCGCTCCATCTCTTCTGATCGGCTGCCTGATCATGAATCTTCTTGGCCAGACTAGTAGAGTAGGCTTCCATCTACAGCTTGATTAATGTATCCGTAAGAGTCTTCAAATATTGTTGAGGGTCCACATCACCAGTGTCCTCTACACATGAGTATTGCAATGCGGGAAGAGCTGGATGTCGACTATACAGCAGTTGGAAAGGGCTCTTCCCAGTGGACAAATGATAGCTGATATTATATGCAAACACAGCTGTAGGTAGAAGTGTACTCCATTCTAAGGGTCAAACTTTTACCAATATACAGAGTACATCCACTAGGTTCCATTGACCTGCTCCACCATTCCATTTGATTCTGGATGATAGGGGGTGGTAAAAACCCCTCAGATCGCCATCAAATCGTTCAACTTTGGCAGGATGTGCGAAGTGAAATTGGTTCCATTGTCCGTTCAAATGAACTGTGGGCAGCCGTGTCACTGTATAACACACTCCATAATTAATTTGGCGGTGGTGACTGTGCCCAAGTCTTTAATGGCCCTGGCCTCCACCAATCGAGTCAAATGATCAGTGGCGATGATTATATATTTGGATCAATTGGCGCTAGTTGGCAGAGGTCCCACATCAAGAAACGGTGTTCCAGGCAAACTGGGGCTTAACTGGCTGGTATGTGGTCTTCTTGTGGAATGGCTTTTCCATTTGACACTGATGGAAACAACTAACCGTTTCCATTATTTCATGATGCATGCTTTCCCAGTAGTAACAGGGGCATAAAATCTCCAGTGTTTTCCACAAGCCTCCATGTCCTACAGCCCTCTGAGCATCCATAATAACCACGGGTCTAGCAGAAGTTTTAAGGAAACTCAGCGTCAAGTCTCTGATCCGCTTATATAGTTCCCCCTCACGTAGAAAATTATCTTCCCTAAGCCTGACTAATACCTTGATCACCTGCGGCGGCTCTTCCTCATATTTTTCACCACCATCTTCTCATACATTATGTTGGCTAAATCCACCATGATAGTTACCATTGGTAGCTAGGAAAGACAATCCAAATTTTGATGTTTTGCTCCCAGACAGTGTATAATCTCGAAATTTGATGCCTGGAGCTTCAGTGCCCATCGTGTGAGCCGTCCTTCCAGTTCACGCAGAGTCTGTAGCCAGTGCAAGGAAGTGTGATCTGTCACTACTTGGAATCTTACCCATGTAGATATACCTGAAAACTGTTTGTAAGCGTAAATCACCGCTAAACACTCCTGCTTGGTCATGGTGTAGTTTCGTTCATGACAGTTCAAGCTTCAACTACAAAATGTGACAGGATGCTCCACGTTGTCATAATCCTTCTGGGATAATAATGCCTCTATATTAGAGAGGGATGCGTCTGTTTGCACTATGAACTGTTTGTCAAAGTTAAGATATTGCAAAATGGGTGCGCTTGATAATGCATTTTGCAACAAACTAAAAGCGTTCTGGCATCATTCCATCTAATTGAAAGAAGCATTTTTCTTTACCAACTCAAAAAGTGGGGCTCAATGCAACTGAAAATAGGAATGAACCATTGGTAGTACCAGACCATCTCCAAAAACACTTAAATCTCCCGCTTATTACCTGGGCGAGTCATCTTGCTTATCACTTAAACCTTAGCTGGCTGCAGTTTAAGCCCATTTAAATCCATGACGGACCTGGGGTATTCTAATTGTTTTTTAAAGAAAAATGCACTTCCAAGGCTTAATTTTGATATTAGCAGCAGCGAGGCACTGAAACACTTGTTCCAAGTGGGCAAGGTGCTCTGTAAACGTCCGCAAGGGCACATTGATATCATTGAGGTAAACTTTGATTCAGGACAGCTTTAAATCACCTAAAATTGTATCCATGGCACGCTGGAACGTAGCTGGGGCGTTGCACAACCCTTGTGGAATGTGAGTCAGCTGGAATAACCCTCTCAAAGTGATGATAGAGCATTTCTCCCATTCCGCTAATGGCAATTAAATTTTTTAGCACCCCAAGGTCATATTCATAGCTGAAAATTAATTTGCTCCACCCAATCAGTCTAATGCATCCTCAATCCTTGGAAGATTAAGAACTCCTTCTTTGTTACATTATTGATTTGCAAAATTCAATAGCCAATCAGTTTAATTAATCTTTATTCTTTACAATGAGCACTAGTGATGTCCGTGGACTGTTTGACAGTTCTAGCATCCCTTGCACAATAAGTTTATCCACATCATCAGAGAAAACCTCTTCTACTGCTTTTGAACATCTAATAGGTCGCAATTGAATGGGAGGGTGATCCCCTATATCTATATGATGTACCACCCCTTGAGCGCACCCCAAATCATGATTGTCATGTGTGAAAATATCTTGATACTTTTCAAATAACGCCATAGCCCTATCTTGATGTTCCGCCGATAATCCAGTAAGTGCTTCCCTCAGAACCATGGTCATTACACCAAACGATGAGCTTGCTGGTAGTCCAAGATCCTCCCATGAGCTGAAACCATAAATACAGAGAACTTCCTCTATAGGAACTAGGTTTGGTAAGCCACCACTTGGTGCCGCTGGATCATTTTTGTCTCCTTCTGTAAATTTTCTGGCAGCACTTTCACCTCCCCATTCCCAGGCAGCAGTAGCCCTGGAGCCACATGTGGTTCAAGCTGTAAGTGCTGGTGAGGCGGCATAATTTCTCCATAAAGCCCTTTAGGGACATCAATTAAGAGCTCAGTCCCTACTATGCACTGGTGTCCAGATGGTAGGCTCAAAGCGCTCGCTGCCTGAAGAGGGATCCATTTTGTACTCATAAACCTGGTCAGGGGTGGTCCCTGGTCCACCGCTTCAGTTGTCAATAATGAACAGGAATCACTCCATCGCTGTATGCTAGATTAATTTGACTAGAGCAGAACGGATCCATTGGTATTCCACAAGAAGTAAATTAAATAGGTATTTGTTGTCCTAAAGTATTTAAAGTTTCTTCCGCCATATTTATCACAACACCAAATTATCTCATAATGCAGCGCCAATTAACATGTCATAGTTGTTATTTGGCAAAACCACCACTGGAGCAGAGGCCCAGACTGACCTAAATTGTAAAGGTAATGCGCTATATGCTCCTTCAGGCACAGTGCTATGCGTCCCCACAGTCCCATATACTACTCAATGGTCTGCATCTGGTTTCAACAGAAGCTTAGCCACCAACTGGGTAGAGGCTATGTTCACAGGGGCACCCATATCTATGATAGTGCAGATTTTTGTATTTTTACGAAAATATCTCAGTAAGTGCATTCTGAGTAAAAAGAACCATCGGTGTTTATTACATGTACGTCCAAGGGCTTTGTGTTACTCAAAAAGGAGGAAATGCCCTTACTGACCTAAGGATAATCACTAGCAATTTTCTCCACCAGAATGGCTATGCTGACCCCTACTAAAGAGGCGATGTTTGTCAAGGGATCCGCATTGCTTATGCTGGTCTGTTCCAGGATCTGCCATGCATATGGCTTCTGAACGCTCTGGCGGAACTCAGGGCTTGGGGGAGAATTTTTACTTTCTGAAATGGAAGCAGGGGTATCCAATGGAAACTGTTGGTATAACAAATTATCCAATTAAGTTCCAAATCCTACCCAAAGAGATGCTTGAGAATCGTTAGAGACAAGTTATTGGACTTAGAGGAGATAGAGCATCACGTCTCTACTCTGCTCAAACTTTTCCCTGCTTGATTTTCTCAGTTGTCATTGCATACACTTGTGGTTTGCTAGGGCAATTGCCTTCATAATGCCCTCTTCTTCCGCACTGGAAGAAAGTATTCATAAAAGGTTCACATATATAGCTTGCAGCGGAAGGACAAGTTCAAAAGTTGACAGTATGGTTCCAGGGTCATGGATGAACCGGCGGATTGTACATAGGCTGAAAAGGATCTGCTGATTTATAAGATGGATGAATACGTTCCAGAGGTTGATATCTCAGTCACTGTGGCCCAAATCTTGAAGAGTTTGGTGTAAAGACAGCGAGGTTTTTCAGGCTATATTAGGGGCGCTGATCATGGCGGAGAGTCATCATAAGGTATTCATGATTCAAATGAGTCCTGAATCTCCGTCTAAAACGTGAGACATAGCGTTATATAGTTCCTGATATGTTTTGATGGCCGCCGTCATAGCTATACTGACATCCTCAGCAGATAAAATGTTAGCTTTTAGTACATGTGCTTTCGCAGAGAAACTTTCAGCGAATTCTAACAGGGTCTTGATTCAGTGAAACTGTATAGTCAGGAAGTCAGCTTTCCATTGGGCCATCTTGGTCGCAACCCTGAACAGCTGGAGAACAATCGCTTTAACTTCTTCATAGTATACCAAGCTATTTGGAAGGTAGCAAGTAACTTGATCAGCGCTATCCACATCTATAACGGACAACAACAGTTTCTTTTTTCACCAATCAGAAGCCCCTACCATGGAAAATTCAAATCGCTTAAATTAATTGTGTAGATTGCATTCACGACTAAAAGGAGGTAATTTTTTGATACACATAGCTTCACCTTGTTCCAGGCTCCTGCCGCAAGGAGCAGGCGAATTAGTTTTGGAGCGACTATTAGAACCAACCCTTTGTGAGCTATCATACGGCCAGCCAGATGGGCTCAAATCCATTAAAATGGATTTGGAAGAGGTATTGTCTTGTGGGGGGTCCATTCCAACGCCTGAGAGATATTTGTTGGCTGATCCATAGCATTCTTCTCCTGAATCGCCAATAACTGCTCCACTCCCCCTCAGCTACAGCCTGCTCTACCAAATGTTCATTGATTAACTGCTCAGCTTTAACTGAATAGCATCTACACCATCCATCCTGGAATTACTGTTGCAGTGTCTAATACTCATGTTGCAACTCCTACGAAATTCCCACTCAACGTTCAGTTTCTGCTCCACTGCTTGTACTCGTGAGAGAAAATCTTTAACTATGTTCTGCATGTGGGCATGCTGTTGGCTAGCTCTACCCTCTTGTTGATTAGAATCATTTATTTGGTTAAGGAGGGCGGCTTGTTCCCATACCAATTCCTCGTTGGCTCATTAAAGGTATCAAGCTGTCCCTGCATGTCCATATACTCTCTTGTCTCACCAATCGGAAGAGGGAGAACTTGATGGCGCTCAGCCTGACTGGCAACTTCTAGTTGTGTAACCTGACAGATTAGCTGGAGATATTTGGGGGATGTTGACCAAAGGATAAGTGCATTATCTGTTGTTTGCTGGTTACTCCATTCAATATGAAGTTAAGTTAATTCAGCTGATAAGGAACAAGCTTGATCCACCACTTGCCATTCCATCAGTGTATTTTTCCTTAAGATGAGCAATCACAGCTTAGAGTGCTTCCGCCCTTTTGTCTAGATCCATCAAAAAGTACTCAGTATTGTTTCCCAACATTGTTACATCCTTAATACATATCATAAATAGGCCATGCTGATACAACAGTTCATATTACCTGAGTTAAATTTAGATTAAACTGTGGTAATAAAATGTCCAATCACGGTGTATGATCCAACATAATGATCCATTCGTACCAACGCCTCCTGTACCTACAAAAAAAGCGATTGAGGCAGTAAAACAGGAGGCGAGTATCAATTTGATGTGCTTGAGTAAACCATATTACATCTCCAATTTCTAAATTGTGGCGAGCCAGCACATGCAGTAGCTGGCGAATAGATAGTTGCACATAAGCGACTAGATACTACTTGATTCCGTGGGTATCAAGGTGGCAAGCCAACCCTGTTGTAGTCACGTCCAGATAGAACATGTACATGGCGTAGCAATTCACTTGGTCTCGTTGGTTATAAAACAAGCTCAAGTCATACAACCTCACCTAATCTTCATATGTCTATACCTGCACAACAGTCATTCCATAATATCCCACAGCTGCTGAGGAGTCACATTTGTGAAGTGTCCTTGTTGGTCGGCCCTCAGCTCAGGGAAGTTTTCTAATTGCAGATTGATTATAACTTTATCATCCCACAGTTTGGTTACAGTAAATAATACCAGTTTATTGTTAGGTGCCTCCCAGCTTCTTTAGCATAACATGCATGGAATCTGATCTAATTTTATTAAAACGAATTAGGGCTTATCATTATATTATAGCGTTGATGAACTACAGTTGACCAGTGGCCCCCTGTAGTGAGCACCACTATTAGTTGTTAACATAGAGTCTTGATTCTGCCGAGTCAGTTTGCACAGGGCATTAGCCACTGAGCAACCAAATTGGATGATATTAAGATCACCAATTCTAATAAAGTTGATAAACTATATATGAAAATATCACCCCTTATTCGACCTTTATTATTTTTACTAAATTTCAGACTTATCTGAAACAACCTAATCACGGAAAAAGACCTCTCCCTCAATCTTCCATGTGAATCTTTATATCTCAGTTCCCCAGGCTGGATGCTTCCTAAGCTTGGTAGTCTTCTATTTGTCTTCCCTTTTCTAGAAGCTCTCATTTATTTTGAACCTTGGTGTAATTCCTCATGATTTGCCAAATGGTCAACATTACAATTGATTAATATTTGTATACCTTTTCCATCAATCTTAAGACTTGTCTTAATTCACCCTCCAATCCACCAGTATGGTTAGCATATCATTAAGTTATATCAACTTCCTGACAGTAGGAAAATGCCAAATGTGATACCCCAGATTGGGGAAGGAAACAACAGAACAAGAAGAGGCAGTCAGTGAATAGCCTGAGTAATCCTGATATGGCAAGGAGCCAGAAGATTGGTCTTGAGCGCTTTCTGAAAGGCTTCAGCAAGAACACTGGACATATTGGCTGGCATCAAGCAAGTGATACTAGGCAGGGGTTACCAAATCATGCCCCTATTTTTTTAGTACTAGATGGTCCCAAATCATGCCCCTATTAAAGCCATTAGTGGAAGATACTGATGGGATGTGCCAGTAACAAGATAGTCATCAGGGAACGAATGCCATCCTGCAGATGATGACTACAAGGTTCTTTAAAAAGAAGCAGAATGAGTGATGAAAGCCAGGAGAATTGGGAATCTTTGTGGTCTAACTTCCAAGAAATTGGCTGGCAAAGTGAAGAGCATAGGCTGCAACATTTCGATCTAGAATGTGTTTAAATTGGAGGGGTTCAGAGCTATGGACAGAGCCTTGGTTACTCATGTCCTCATTTCTGCATATGGAAGTTCGAGATGTTCACTCTTTGCAATGGCTAGTTTGGTTGACAGAACAGCTGGCTTGTGTACTGGCTGAGTTTGAAAAGGAACTCCAGAAGCAAGTTCAGTATGGCAAGGAACAATCAATCAAGAGTGGAGGGCATTGCTTCAGGAGGTATAATGATGATAGGAGAATCTTCAAATGGAGCTGAATCCATGAGAGTTTTGAGGTCTAACTCAGAAGTTGATGACAGAGGAAGGATTGGTCACAAGTCATTTGAGACAATTGCTAACTTGGTTTCATCAGGGTTGGATACCGTTTCCAGTAATTCCATTGAAGGACTGGCCATGGGTACTTGACTGGGAGTATGAGTCCTGGGAGGACTATAAAAGAGGTTCCAGCACGCAAATTGACTCATCAGCTGGGAGAGCAAAGGTTTTTATTGGACATGCTATCAAGCAGTTGTTTGTACCAAGTCTACAAATTTAGAATATGAGCTGGATGAGAGGGGGGATGTCAGACTTTTATAAAAGTTGACATTATGCACTCTAGAATTAATTAAGCTCTAATCTTGGGGAAATTAATCTTAAAAATGAGATAAGTTCTCCAGAGAAGAATTAGGAATGATATGATCCATGAAGTTATTATGAGAAGACAACCAGGGCAAACATAAGTGAGCATTCTTAATTGCTCTGCAAAATGAACATCAATGGTAAGGACCTCCTGTTGAGGACGAGTAAAATCAGGAAATCAAGGACGCTGGACCAAGAATCCTGAATATGACAGCAGGTCATATGCCCTGATGGGGGGAAAATGGATCCTAGGATTAATATTGTCATGAGTAAATCAATCAATCCGTTAATACAGAAGGTCGTGGGAACCATGCTCTGAGTAGGTGATAGCAAGGAGGAAGAGGCATGGAGCTGCATTATGAAGGTTGTCCTGTGTAGCGTTGAGTACCAATCGACCATACTCTGCTTGAGCCCAAGAATTAATTGACCTGGCATCCAAAGCGGTATTCTCCTGTACCAATCCATTTCTTGCTGGAAATCTAGGCAAGAGGGGGATGTTTTGGGATTTTTGCCCACATTTCCAGCCATCTAAATTATCATGGGTTTTTAGGGGATAATTTCCTATAGTGAGTTAATTGGATATTGGTTGACCTCAAATTTCAGGCTAACACTGTTTGGGGATTTTAGGTAAATCTCCAGTTTCATATCCATTGGAGATTAATCCAGGTGATTGCTTAAAATCTCGTTGAGGAGATCGCCAACAAGATGGGGGCATCTGATAGTCGATTTAAGATAACTATCAGGTTTACCAATTGGGATTGGTCAGGTTTCATTACTGACTGATTGGGAATCTAAGAATCAAGTTGTTAAACAGTTGATGCACCTGCAACTAGCAAATCAATCAGTTGGTTCATAACCTGCCTTAATGAGTAATATGTTACATTACCTAAGCAGGTTGCTTAACAAATATGGTTGGTTAGCTGGGATTGAGTAGAAAACTTTTAGAAACATTTTCAGACTCTTTCTGTTTTAGTCTTGAGGTTGTCAGATGACAAAATCATAATCAGGGCGGGAAAGACCATCGCTGATGAGACAACGAAGGGTACTTCAACTGCAACAGCTGGAGTTTCATTGATGAGGCGCCAACTGAGGTTTGATCACCGAATTACTACTATAAATTCCCCTAAAAATTCACTTAATAAAAAATGTTAATGACCACAGTTTAAGAAAAAAATAATTAGTATAGTATACTCTTGTAGAATTCATTTCTAGTTATATATATCTTTAAGAAAATCTTTGCTGTGTGCTTTAATTGGAGACTCTTTAGGATAAAGAGTAAAGATGAGAATCCAGAGAAGAGAAGCTGAGCTGTGATGGGAAATACTGCCAACTGTGTGTCACCAGAGAGAGGCCGTACACTAGGATCTGAGCATGGATCAAGTTAGGCAGATAAGGGAATGAATCCCTAGTGAGGACATCTTAAGTATTTTGAGAAGGGATACTGGTTAAGCGTTGGATCCAACACTATTGATCTATTTAAATACAAATAATATTCTTCATTCTATTATCTTTCAAATATATATAATCAGACAATGTGAAGGATTGCATAACATCGATTCTGTGCAGTTAACCATCCTGAAACTATCAATTGGTGAAGAACCCAAGATTTTAACAATTGGTGCTCACTAAAGATGTTGTAGCTGAGACAGGAATTGCTGCCAATTGTGTGTCACCAGAGAGAAGACATAAACAAGGATCTGAGCGTGGATCAAGTTATGTGGTATATGGGAATAAATCCCTACAGAGGACATCTAGAGTATTTTGAGGAGGAATACTGGTCAAGCGTTGGACTAAACACTAGTGATCTATTCAACTATAAATAATAGTCTTCATACTACTATAAATAAAATTATTATCAGACAATGTGAGGATTGCACAACATCAGTCTTGTGCAGTTAACCACCTTGTAACTTTTAATCATTGAAGAACCTAAATTTTAATCCTTTCTTAATTGTAAAGAAGAAGTATAGCTCTAATTGGATGGTTATCAACTGTTGAATACTCAAAAAATAAAAAAGCATTCACACCTCAACTGTAAATTAATAATGTTCATGTATAGTTGTGGAACTCTACTCCTCTGCTGTGCACCTAATCTACAGGTACTGGAAGATTGAGTTATAAATGGAAGAGCATAAGAAGTGCTCTAATATAATGGCCCAGGTTCTATACTAACCCACTTGGATGCCAGAGGGGTTGTGAAAACTTCGTTTTCTAACAGCTATGAACAGCATCTTAGGTAATCTAAATGAATGTTTTACAGTTTATTTAAATAACAATATGATTTTTGAGACATCTAACAAACACTTTTAACTTTTAGAAGTTTTCCATATGTTTACTGCCACTAATCTCAAGGTCAAACCTTAAAAATGAAATTCTTCTTAGAACAACTCAAGCATCTGAGATTTGTTATTGACAAGCAGGGCTTATGGCCTTGGCCTGCTAAAGTAGAGGCCATTGAAATGAGGAAGCGACTAACCAATAAGTGGGATGTGAAAGTCTTCATAGGAATGGTCAACTAGTATCAGAAATTTGTTGAAGCTATCATTAAAATAGGACAATCATTGTTCCATCTTTTGAATAACATGATACAACTTAAGTGGACAACTAACTGCCAACTATCTTTTATAAGCTGAAGACTTGCTTTGTCTCCACACCAGCATTACACTACAAAATAAAATAAGACATCTATGACTTAAATGGATGCAACCCTCACTTAGTTATGTCTGTGCTAACCAAACTTAAATACAAAGGGGTAGAGCACCCCATGGCCTGCTGTAGTTAAACTCTACAATTTAATAGAAAAAATTATACCGTTACAAAAAGAGAGTGACTAGCAGTAATCTATGCATGCAAATAGTTGTATGATCTACATCCGTGAGGTAGACCTTAAATTTTTAACTGATCACTCTTCACTCATATGGTTGCAAGATATCAAGGTACTGGAAGGGCTAATTTCCTGATGGGCAGTAAAATTAAAAGCTTATGATTTTAAAAATTTAATCTTAACCTGGCATGAAGCACTAAAGTGCTGACAGACTATCCAGACGTCCCACCGTACCACTGACTACCAACATGTAAGATAGCCTTTACCATAAAATGCTGAGCCTACAATATGACAGCAACCTGTAGGAGGTCGTCAACGCGCTCTAGAGTGACTAATGAAGAGTACCGTAGCATAGACAATCTAGAAATTACTGCTTTGGCGCTGATTGCTGTTGACACAGGTAACTTTATAATTTAAAAGTAAATATAGATGAAGACATATACCTGAAAGATAGGGAATAGATCTCAAATTGGGCACAATAAGGTTTTTTATTTATGTAAAAAATAAGCACAAAGTATTTTTGAGATTACAGTTTTGAGGTGAAAGCATTAGAGCTTTGTAGTTGTTAACTTCTGTAGCACTGTAATTACAAGATCACCCTCCAAATGGCAATTCCTCCTAGATAAGCTCTTCCAATTCCAGGGTTTGCAATTTAACAAGCTATTACTAACTGAGAAGCACTTTAGAATTGTATTTTAGATGCCTCATGATCAGAATAGGTTGGGGAAACAAACGCAAGGCTTTAGAATTTCTATAAATTTTATATTCATAAGTAAATTGCAACTGAGACACAGGTAGATAGCCACAGCTAAAAGTAAAAACCCATTGACTATAAACTTACACCAGCAAGGGCAAAAGAGTGAGCAATAAAATATTATTTAAGGTGAGTCAAAAACTAGGCCCATGGCTAAATTAACTGAGGTATTAAAGAATTTAGACTTGCACCGTTGGGAGTTAAGGGCTCAATTTTTATTATTAAGTAATATTAATTAAAGGCGCTGAAGTGATATAGAATATGTAATTTAGCACTGAATAAATTTGGTAGCTAATTATAAAAAAGGGGAGCAATGAAGCAGTCCATAGTTAATTAACTTTGTAGAATAAATTGGTGAAGCTTATTCAATTGAAGCCTTTTGTCTACATAATATTTATTTTATAATTAAGTAAATAGGATAATATCAAAAGATTCTGGTCAGACAAGTCTCAACGTTACCCCTACTTGACCAAACATCAGAGATTAAATTGAGTAATGGGATTAGTAATGACTTATTGAGAAGCTGAGCCCTAAATTCAGTACTTTCATGTCAACCTTTTTACTATTTTACCCAATTGTTTAAAATATCACCAGTAAAATAGGGACTGGTGTATTTATCTCGGAGGGTTTTTGGTGATGGATATTTCTTTTAACTTTTAGTAGTTTACCCTCACACTGACAGAACACTTTTTTACTAGTTACTACCTTAGCAACTGGTAACACATAGAAAAGCAATAAGTTAATGCTATTTTCACGTTGATTGGATAAGATTATGTATTTATCAAAAACGATTTATTTTTCTTCCTGGTAGAATAAATAGCATCAGAGACAGTTATAAGATAAATTTTTATCAATAAAGTGTGAGACAATTTGAACCATATATACACTAAATTTTTTAAACAATATCCATGTCAGGATGACAGCAAGTTAATTTTAAACTGGTCAGCCAGTCTATATGCTGAAACACCCAAATGGCAAGCCCAGATGCCAGAGGTATTGCTGCATGAATGACGTTTAGTTAATCGGGAAGCGTTTTTGCCAACATGTGACAATAGGTCATTAATGTGAATAAGAACTCAGCTAATAAACAAGGCTATCACTCCCCAGGGCCCATGGGTTTTTGAGCTGTTAAAAATATATATAGACTGGGGGTTTTGAAATTTGTCATGATAAAACTAAGAATTTTGTGAAAATGAGATTTTATTGGATTTTGATAAAAAGAGAAAATCAACTGTCAATTTTCTCAGTGTGTTATGACTGTTTACATAGACAATATATTTAGGGAATAGCTTAATAACACTCAGGGTAGGGGCTCTCAAGGATTTGCCTAACCTAACAAACTTTGAGTGGGGAAAAACGAATTTACTTTGAACAAACTTTTAAATTGTTGGTGGTGGGCCAAGTTGGTGTCAATTCAGCCTCAGATGCCCAAATTACACTTTTGTCACATTTCCAATGGTTAGTATGAAGGTGTCTTGCCCAATGGTAGATGTAACCTCCCAAGGCCACCCCATGTAGGGACAGTTCCAAGAGGTCAGAAACGGGTTTGTGATAACCAAACCACCCACACCTGGTCACTTTGGAATTTATTTGGCCAAATGAGATGCAATAAACATCAATCTAAAAGTTTGAGTAAAGGATCCAGGCTGGCGGCAACATTTGCAATTGGAGGTACATGCCCATTGGGCTTTGTCCCTGATGTTCTTTAAGGGGAGTTTCAAATTGGCATGAACATTTCCCAATGACCCAATGTCATTGAGCTTTGACATGAATTTGACACATGATCCAAATTTATTGAATGTGCAAGCCAGTTGGGCATTATTGCTGAGGTTTTAGGGCTTTTGGGCCTTGCTTTAGAGAGCTCGTTTTGTCAACTTCAAAAATAACCTCTAGACCCCTTGGAGTGGTAGCTTGCAATTATTTTGTCGCATTTTTCCTCAATTTGCCATACTATTTCAGCAGAGACAATTGCAGGGACAGGTGGTGGGATTTTCAAAGGGTAGTGGTTCCCCATCGCTCATCTACCACATGGGCAAGGTCATCCTGTGAGATGGGAGGTACCGCTTTTCTTTATGGACCCATTTTTAGGTAATGGGAACACAGCCTGGTCAAAGCAGAGGGGGCGCTCTCCCAGACTTACAATCCATTCATACAATGGCTTGATGGACAGATGCCATAGTAAAGCTCTATCCATATTCTAGCAGAATTAAGTTAGATTGAAATCTTGCTTGGCAAATTCTGGTCACTTTAGCTTCTTTTTATGTATAATTGAGTTATGACCCTCTTTTTTAATAGTTTAACTTTAAAAATGGTTCAAATTTGGGCTAAGGTTGGGAGGGTTAATAAATATCCTCCATCAGGAGATGAAGAGGCACAGTGTACAATCTTTAACGAGTATAGGGTGCAAGACTGAGGATGGAGCCTCATGCTATTATAGAATAAGTCATCGTGATTAATAGTATAGACTAAACATTTTAGCCTTATTAGTGATCTGTAAGGTACTAGATTGATGTCATTATGGCCCTGGTTGGTGGTAATTCAACACTCTGCTTGGAGATGTAAAGGCATAACCAACACATGTTTCTGTACTACTTTATGCAAATTTGATGCTGAAGAATCCTGACTCTTGGTAACCATGCCAGTGAGGAGGCGTTGTTCATTGTTTGATTCATTGATTGTATTTTTACTGTCAGTGGAGGTAGAATATCCCATTTCTATTCTCCACAGTCACTTATCAAATTATCATTCTATGTAGATGTCACACTATTTATATCATTTTTCATACTAGAATGTTTATTATAAGTTATAACAAAAGTAAGGGTGCAGCAGTAAAGTAAATCCCCAAGTAAATTAGTTGCGTTTGGTATATAAAAATGATACCATGGCACAATATAATTCCATGTTAGGTTTGGTGGCATTTCAAGTTAAATTTAATTATCATTTGATTAGTAACCTTCATCCTATACAATACCTGAGTCTCATAGTAAAAAACGGGAAGCAAAATCTTAAAGCTTTTTCACCTGGTTTTGAAATTTCAGTAAAGGATGCTGGGTTTCTTCCTAGAATAAATTTGCCCACAAGACTTATAAATAGCTTCTCATATATTATCTTAATATAGGCCAGCTTCAGAGATCTTTAAAAAGAACCAGATCTTAATCAACAGGGTTCAAAAGTCTAATTAACATAGCTAGTTGGGCCTGGACATTTGTTTCCCTATAAAAATTTCAAATAGCCACATTAAGGTTTGAATACTCCCCTTTTTATAGAATTTAGTCTCATTTACAGTTATAATTTTAAGATAAGTATTAAGCATATTTTGAGAAATGCTCAACTATAGGAGTGTAAACGTTTTATGTTTAATGTACAGGTTTAAAGCATGCTTGAGCTTTTTTTACAGTATCAATATAAATACTGTAATAAATGAGAAAAACAAATATCCTTGTTGAGCTCTTCAAAATCAATTTGTTTTATCTTTAACACTAGACAGATAATGAAGCTCTTCCTTCTGTTAAATGGAAGGCACTTCTTGACAAGTGATTTTTACAACTCTTCCTCAAGGGTACTGGAGAACAAGTTAAAGAAGTGAAAACTTTCCCATCAACTATATTTTCAAGAGTTAGTATAAGACAAATAGATAATAGAAACTATCTCTACCATAATAATTAACGGAGAATATAAAATTATATAATTATCTAAATGCTTTTTAAAAGAAGTCTATTGTAAGGAGAGTTTCTATAACTCCTGTTTCCAGCATGGTAGTGCTCAGTACACAGGCCCAACGCCAGGGAACTAGCCGTCAGAATCAAAAGCATTATTGCCCAACATAAGGTTCTGGAGAAATAATATCTCAAGCAAAGAAATGCGATAAATAAACATCCAAAAAGATCACGGTGCACACTGAGAGAAGGGATAAACAACCCATGTTGGAGGGTGCCTGGACAAACCAAAGGTGAACGAGGTGATAATTTTTCTGTGTTCAAAATGGCAAGTTTAATGGAGTGTAAGACCTCCTTGAAGGGGTCCGCACACAGGATCATTTGGAATAGTATTAAAAATGGTAAAAATTGGGGAACTTTATTTTGGGATGTTGACCAACAAAGAATGTTGGCCAGGAAGAACAGATTTAACCATTGACGGGAGAATAAGGGGTTTGCATAAGTGGACCCAAGCACCGCCCCATTAATAGGCACACGCTACCATCCCAATTGGTAGAATATGCCAAAACCAACTTCGCTTGTGTAATCAATTAAAGTTGGATTTGACCAGAACTTTTGATTTCATAAATATAATGGGTTTTGAAACCCCGTTCCTCAACAAACCAAACCGAACCATCTGCATTTGTTACATAGGACGTTCAATTTAACGCCTGGGCCATAGTAAGGGACTGTGCATTTGTCACCCCACTAATACTAACCTGGACATATTTTTCCCATACCCAGTGTTGGTCTAGGGTATGCCTCAGGTCAGGGAGGCCCTGTAGCTTCACCTTTTGGGCCTCCTGGCTCCCAGCCTTATCCTTAGGGTTGGTCCCCACTATGATGTCATCTACACATGACATTACCCTCTTCTCACAATGGGGCTCAACCCCCCCTCCAGGGGCTTGCACAAGGGAAATGTTCTTGTGGGCAGGGGCCAACTTCATGGTAGCAACGGTCAATTTGGGTTGTGATCCAGCAGCCTGGGGGAAAAGCTTGTGGAAGGTTTCAATTAGATTATGGTCATTCACACAGTCACACACTGAGACACAGCTGTTCTCTGCAGCATCAAAGCCCTTCCAGGATACCAGTTACTCCAATATTCTTTTTGCATGGCGTTGGCAACTACCTTTTCCACCTCCCACTCTGGTGCCCAGTCCACGAGATAGGCCTCAAGAGTCTCTGGGGGGCCCTCAAACAACGTCAGTTTTCTCTCATGATTTACAGAGAAGATCTGGAAGGAAGGGGGAGATCTAGCTGGTATGAGGCATGGCCCACCTTTCTAACAACACGGTAGGGGCCAATCCTCTTTGGTACCAGCTTCTTGCATGGCTGCTTGATAGGGATGTTATGAGCATCAAGCATCATGAGATCCCCTTCCTTGTACGCAGGACCCACTTGGCGCTTCCCATCAGCGTTCTCCTTATACACCTGAATTGCCGCCTCCAAACTTGTGGAAAACCCCTGGTGGACCTTCTTGATTTTCTTGGCAAAGTCCACCACCGCTTCAACCTTAGACCCACAGCTTGTCTCCATGTTAAAGGCGGGGTTAAAGCCATGGCTGGTAGAATATGGGGAACAACCAATCGAGGAATGTAGCATGTTATTGTAAATAAATTGGGCCATAGGAAGGTGAGAAGCCCAATCTGAATGATCCGCGGCAGTGTAACACCGCAGGAACTGTTCCAAGCACTGGTTCACTCATTCTGTCTGCCCATCTGATCGGGGGTGTTAGGCAGTTGAATGGCAGGGGCGAATCTGAAGAGTCTTACACAACTCTTCCCAAAAGATGTGGGTTAATTGGGGTCTCCAGTCACTGCTAATCTCTTGGGGAACCCCATGGAGCACAAACTTATGGGTGACGAAGAGCCTAGCCATCCCAGCTGCGGTTATTGTTTAAAAATTATTCGAGGTGGGTCGACCTTGGGACAAATATACCACACCGAGAATTTTCTAGCCAGTACAGGTTTCAAACTCAAAACCTGCACTAGGGGTGGAAGCAGTTTTACCCGCTCGACTAACCACCCTTTCAGCTGCGGTTATTGTAATTCTGCAAGAAATAAAGTGGGCAAACTCCATAAAACGGTCTACCACCACCATGATGGCATCATAGCCATCAGAGAAAGAAAATTTCATAATGAAATCAATTGAGAGGGAAGTCCAGGGCCCATCAGCTTTTTGGACTGGTACCAACAACCCCACTAGAGGTTGACGATTGATTTTCATCTGGCTGCATACCAGGCACTCCTTACAATACCGCCCATCTGAGCAAGCAAGCCCTTCCAATTGTAGGTGTGACGTATCAACTCCAAGGTCTTTGCTTTGCCCAGTTGACCAATGGTGATACCATCATGATGGTCCTATATGATTTCCAGGCGCAGTGGTCCAGCAGGTACCCAAAAGAGTCCCCGAAACCACACCATCTCGTCCTTTATGATAATCCCTGGAAAGATCCTCTTGATTTGAAGCGATCTTTGCAAGTACCATAGTATATTCACCTGACACCGTCTGAGAAAGGATGACCTTTCTGAACATACCATATTCCTCCGCGTTTTCCAGAGGTGCAAGATCAGGCCCATTGGCCAATGGAGAGGGAAGATGTGAAAAAAATTTCTCTGGAGGAATCATTCATGTGTGTTGTAAACTTCCACCTCCTTGGGATCAGGTGATAAATCAGGGTTGCGTCTCAAAGCATCCACCAAACCATTATCCTTGCCCTTGATGAACTCATACGTGAATGCAAATTGGGCAAGGGTCTCATGCCAACGGGTCTGCCATGGGGTTAGGACATGAGGGGCATGGTAGTACAGCAAGGCACGTTGATCTGTATGTATGTGGAATGGTTGGGTAGAGCCATGCAAGTGGTGACACCAATATGTCAACGCCTCGACCACTGCAAATAACTCCTTGTCATAAACGTCATATTCAACTCTGGCAGAGAAATTTTTAGAAACTTACCCTACCGGATGCTCTATCCCATATTTGCCTAATTGTAACAAGGCAGCCGCTATGGCGAAGTTTGAGGCATCAGTAGACACAATGAACTCCTGTGAAGGGTTGACATGGTGAAGAAAAGACATGGACAACAGGGTACACTTCACTGCTTGGAAAGCATCCTCCAAAATGGGGGACCACTGAAGCACCTTGGTACCGCTAGCCTTGTATAAGGGAGCCACCACCTCAGACAGATCAAGAGTGAACTTCTTGAGGAACGTACACGTCCCCAAAAAGCTCCTCAATTCCTTGATCAAGGTGGGGGTAGGCCACTCATGAATAGCCTTCTCATTGTCTGGAGTTATCATATGTCCCTAATCAAACACGTAGTTGCCCAGAAACGTGACCTGGGACTTGAGAAAATCACATTTGGTAAATCTTCAGCGTCAGGCTGGCTGCCCTTAACCTCTCCACCACTTGCCAAAGGTGTACATCATGGGACTCCTGATCAGGGGAAACACCAGGATATTAGTCATATAGTTAACCGCGCATACCCCCAACAAGTCCCCCAATACTTCATCAATGCGGCGTTGAAAGATAGCAGGGGCATTCTTAAGCCCAAAGGGCATGACCTGAAACTGGAAGATCCCTTTTTGGGTACGGAATGCGGCTAATCACTCTTGTCTCTTTTAAATCTTGATCTGATTAAACGCAATGAGGCAATCCAGCTCGGAAAAAACCTTCACCTTATTCACATAGTGTGCAATCTGTGAATCCAAAGGGATGGGATGAAGGTCTGGTACAGTAACGTTATTGAGGTTCCCAAAGTCTACGCAGGGTCGTAGAGCATCATCAGCCTTCTCAACAAGGAGAAGTGGTGAGCAAACAGGGGAGGTCCGCTGAAAAATCGCAGCTTTGGCTAGCTGTTCCTTCACCCACACATCCAACTCCTCTTCCTCCCGGACAGTCAATGGGTAAATAGGGGAAGATATATGCACCAGATCCATAGTGAGCTTAAAGTTACAATGAAATTCAGAGTGCTCAGGAAGTGTTTTAGCGGATGCTGCTTCAAAAGAATATTATGACTCCTCCAAACAGGACGGTAAGGGAACCTCCACAGAGGGCTTCCGCAAAGGGGCAAGATGACATAAGGGAATATTAGGTCAATGAGGTAATTTTCCCTGGGCGTTATCCTCTGATAAAGGAACAATCAACATGTGATTATTGGTCAAAGACAAGGATAGTGTGTTTTCTTTCAAATTAGTCCTGACGTCAAACTTTCTCAACCACTCTATACCCAAAATAATGGGGAACAAGGGGTTTTGGATAGTTAGAAAATTGACATACAGATGATAGGCGCCCAGCTGGTAGTCCACTAACCCCATGACGTTTAGTGTAGGGATACATTGAGAAGCCCCACCTCTAACCATACCACTTGGGGAGTAACTCAACTCAAAGTAGTCAGCAAGGTCATTGTCAAAAAAATTGTTAGAGGCATCAGTATTCACTAAAATGGTTGTGGGGAACTTTCCCCTAGGGGATATGAATGTAGCAGTCAATAAGAAGCATCCAGAATGGGATTTATCCAAAGCAGAAAACGCCACTACCTCCCCTGAAAATTCTTCCTCTGGTGTGAGCAAGCCATCAGGGTATGTGTTGGAATCATAGAAGGGAGAGGGATAGTGGGCCACTCTCACTACTGAGCCCACATATCCCCCACACCTTCTGCAGGTGCATATGGATTATTATATCTAAAACGAAGTTCCTTTTCCACTTCCTGAGTGCCTTGGATAATGGTAGGGGTCAAACGTGGGTTCTCAGGAGTAATCTGATATACAGGAATAGGGTCCTCATTCATTACATATGAGTTAATAAACGGTTAAGAGGTAGAGACAAAGTTTTCATTATAAAACGCGTTTTCAGATGTGAACAACATAATCCCTTGAACTGTGACGGAATGCCCGACGTTACCCATGGCCAACACCCCCAGGCCCATCTGCACCAATTCCAATGGCATCAGCTGAACACGTGGTTGAAGGGAAACTCATTTAATTAAGTTAAAATTAATAATTTTGGTAGAAAGTCAAGGAATCACAACTTTTGGACATCGAAGCATCCGTATCCACCAGGTACAAGCACAAAGGGTGGATACTTTCCAGCTGGAGGAAACCAAAATAACGCTGAGTTGCTCCAACCTTTGGGAAAAAGAGGAAACAGTGGTGCGGCTTATGTCAGCCAAAGTCCACAGCCGGGGCCCACCATTTCCACTTTGGAAAAGTTCCACATGGAAAAAGTACATGCACATAAATTCAAAAGGTTGGTCAACTATTGTAAGGATTGTGTCTATAACTCTCCTGTCCCCAGCATGGCAGTGATCGATGCTTAAGCCCAACGCCAGGTAACTAGCCATTAGAATCAAAAGCATTATTGCCCAGCATAAGGACTGGAGCAATAATAACTCAAGCAAAGAAATGCAATAAATAAACAGCAAAAATGTCGCAGTGTACACTGAGAGAAGGGATAAGCAACCCAGGGAGAAGGGTACATGGACGAACCAACGGTGCACAAGGTGATAATTCGACTGTGGTCAAAATGGCAAGTTTAATGGAGTGTAATACTTCCTTGAAGGGGTCTGTGCACAGGGTCATTCAGAGTAACATTTAAAAATGGTAAAAATGGGGGAACTCTATTTTGGGAAGTCAACCAACAAGGAATGTTGGTTAGGGAAAACAGATTTAAGCATTGATGGGGTAATAAGGGTTTTGCATAAGCGAATCCAAGAACCACCCCACCAATAGGCACATGCTACCATCCTAATTGGTAGAATACGCCAAAACCAACTTCACTCATGTAATCAATTGAAGTTGGATTTGAGCCAAACGTGTGATTTTGTAAATGGAATTGGTTTCAAAACCCCATTCCTCAACAAAACAAACCGAACCATCTACATTTGTTACATAGGCCATTAGTTTTAACGCCTGGGCTATAGTAAGAAACTGGGCATTTTTCACCCCACTAGTATCAACCTGGGCATGTTTTGCCCATACCCAGTGTTGGTCTAGGGTATGCCTCAGGTCAGGGAGGCCCTATAGCTTCACCTTTTGGACCTCCTGGCGCCCAGCCTTATCTTTGGGGTTGGTCCTCACTATGATGTCATCTACACATGACATCTATACCATCTTTATAAAAAATTGATCAAGGGGTCTAAATAATAGGAAATTTGGCGCCCAACTCTTTCATTGGTGTTAATGAGATTAACATCTGTTGCTAATGAATTTCAACCCTAACTAGTTGAACCAATAATGAATAATACATTTACTCGTCCATTTACCTAGTCAGTATCCACCTCTGAATAGTTATAACTCATCATGAGTTGGACTCAGAAATAGCATATCCCAACGCTTATATCCAACCCTAGGGAATTAAACTTATGAAGCTATCAACCTGATTAGCTAATAGGACCATTTACCCATTAATAGCGAGTTGCATTACTTCAGGCTAACTCACAGGGTACTTTTTTACAAGCTTTGTCAACGCTTCATCAACTGTAAATACAACTTTAATAATTGTTATTAACCCCATTCATTCTATATAAATATTATAGTTGTTACTAATTGTAACAACAATTAACCTATTCACAAACAGTGTCAGGGATCATCGCCAACACAACACTAATTATTCATCAGAATCAATTCTGGTAAAATATTTTTTCTCTCAATTTGCTCACTTTTGGTCAAAGCGTAGTTTGAGATTTTAGTGAAAAACAGCTCCACTTGTTGTTACCCTATTCAAGTTACCTATGTCAACACGTTTTATGCCTGCTGCCCCCACATGGGGTAGTGGTGCACCACCTTCTAATGTTTTTGGACATTGCTGAAATGTGCTCTTGCTGGTTTGGCTAGCCCCCAAATTCTTCAGCACACTATGTCCCACCTAAGGAATTAGCCTTACATCTCACTCAAACCAGGTGGTGTCACGCTGCCCCCTTGTGCTCCCCCAGAACAACATGTAATTTGGCCTTTGGGTTAACTTTGCCAAGTTGTACCCCTATTCAAATAAAGCCATTATGTATTAGCCCAGGCTGTTATGTAGCATGCAGGCTTCATTGACTTCAGCCCCTTCAAGATATATTTTGATCTTGGCTTCTCAAGTGAAGCTGATGCTGCAGTAGCAGCTACCATTCCCCTGGTATCCAGAGCACCCCCCTCCCAACTACTCATACCCAGTAGACCACTGATACCACTCTTGTGTTTCAGTTAGCAGGCCTCTCTACCCACCTACCACCTGAAATTTCAATCAATGAAATTATCGCTGGATTATCAGAATATGGTTCTGATCCCAGGGTACAATTCGTGTTTTCCAATGGAGCCACTTGCCTTGCAGGCCCCTCACGCCTTTTGTGACTATTTGTCCAGTATCAACAGAAATAGCCCTCTAAATCCCCCTCGCATATTATACTCTCTGCCCCAGACCATTCTTTTTAGGCTCAAGTGGATGTAGGGCGCACTTGCCCTACCTCTTTCCAACTGGGCCATTTGAAATGGTGCTGCCCCTCCATTTAACAAGCTGTGGCATCCACACCTTATTCTTTTCATGATGAACTCATATCCAATCCGATACATTTTTTAAAAACTATCCTTCCCCCTCCTCCCAAAGTGGTAGCCACAGCAATCACTGAATCAACCAACCAAAAATTACCTCAATGAACCTCTTCTCCTGAACCAACCAAACAGGAGTCAGAATGGACTAAAGTAAGTATAAACCATCCTCCCAGCCAAATGCAACAGATAACCCATATGCAAATAACACATTAAATTCGACCAAAATTTATTAGATTATCTTGTTGAGGTTGATGAATCAGCTGAGCTTATCACTGAATCCAAATGGGCTGTGCCCCCTTTTATTCAAAATGTACCTCAATACTGATTATGCGGCCCAATTCCTATAGCGCCATTATGTGCCTCGCCCTGATGCCACCCCATTCAAAAGTGACCACCAACTAGTTGAAGAGGCAGTTGCCTCCCCCAAATGTCGCCCAACCCATAAAGCCATTGCAAAATCAGTTGCAGTACTGACTACATGCCTGCCACATCCTAACCCACCTAGTACCATGCTTCCAAAACCGAAAAAAGACCACTTCCAATACTATCAGGTGGCAAATTCAGCAGTTCAAAAAGTTGTGGCACTCGTAAAGTTCATCCCAAAAACCTGCATTACCCACAACAACCTTACTACCTTCGCCACCCTACCTAAAGTACGCCTTAAGGCTGAAAAAGAACTTACAGACTATATTTCCACCCTCTTCATTGCAAACATTGAGTTGCAAGCACCCATTTGTTATCTTGACCCCCATTATATGATGTGACCGCACCAATTATATCAGCTTTGTGCCGCTAAATGTCCACAACAGATGAGTAAAAGTTCTCCTAATACCCCTTCAATCACTGCCATGGATGTATAGCAGTTTCCACTTCCAACTAGGTTGGTGTGTTTATTTTAAATTTTGCATCAGTTGGAGTGGATCCTTCTGTCTTGTTTTGACTTTATTTTATTTTCATTTTTTATTTTTAAGTTTTAGCTCGTTTTAGCATCAGTAATGTCTGTCCCCTGGTCGGCTTGCCTCAGTTAAATAAAGCAGGTCTGGTAAATTAGATATTATTCTATAGGAATTAACCTAGACAATAGTATTAATTAATTATCTTTAACAACTGAAATATATTATAAAGTGAACCTGCAGTGAATAAAACAGATAATTTACTATAAACTATTAACGCCAAACGATGTGGGCATTCCAAAATCCTAACAAGGGGTCAATTTCTTGACTTTTGGAAAGGACCCTTTAGAGAATCCCTTTCTATTAACTCTATTTCAATACTAATAATTTAATTGGCCAGAAAATAGAATGAGTCTCAACTAACTCAGAGAGAAATCTTAAAGCTTTTGAAATTATAAATCCCATTCTATTGGCTTTGCGTAAAAAAAAGTTCATGATGATGGAGGCTATTATACGCCCCCTGACCAGCACAATGATTTGACAACCAGTCACTAAGATGTCAGAGGACGCACAAGTATGAGATTTGGTCCAAAGATTATGTGCACAATGTCATAGAAGTTGCCTCGAAGCAATTCCCTTTATACCTTTGGGTTCTACTGCCAATGCCAAGCAGATTACTGAAACCACATTTACAGAGTTTTTTCCATTTGTATGAAGATGAGTAATGGCATATTAAGAAATGGTAAATAATTTAATCTTAAAACTTCATTGATTGAGATGGCAATTTACACCTGCAGTTTCAAGAGCTACAAGGGTCACAAAAACAACAGAAGTCACAGGTGAGCTCAGAACAGCAGTCTTGCATTCACAAACAGGTCAGAAATCCACAGTATAATTTTATGGAATAAACACATAAAATCCTAAAGAATCAAGGAGTCTGACTTTGATGACCTTGAAACTAAGTTACAGAGTTAAAATTGACCTACGACAATAAAATTGATTTGTTAAGATTAAGTACTACTTTAGACATCAATTCATCTGTCATTACAAATACATCCATATTTTACAATAAAATAACAATTAAACAAATCTATCTTTTCGATTTATTTGAGGTACGCCGACCAGGGGACGAACAGTACCAATCACAACACTCAAAATGGCAAAACAAACTACTAACCAGGTGGGAAGCAGAAACTGCTTAACCCACCATGGCAGAGGGTGAGGAGGGGTCGGGGGTTGGTTTTCAGAAAGACCCGCCTCAATCAAGGGGTGTTGGTTGCAGTACTGGATCAGAGCAGAGAGCTAGGGCGTTGGGGCATCTGCATAGTGGGGGCTGAGGTCAGCGTAGTAGGAGTTTTCCACTTCTGCATCAAGATAATGACGGGAAAGTGTCTAAACAAATCTATCTTATAAAGTTAATTTAAATGGTTTATAAAAGCTATATATAATTGATGCGATGTAAAAGGTTTGGGATTAAGCCTTATAGTTGCTACCTTAGGTTAGAAGGAGCTCCAGTGTACTTATTAGTAGCCATTGTTAAATGATATTCCAAGGCTTCAACTTGGTTATACACGCTAAAAACCATGTCTAGAAGTCCCAGTTACCCAAAAGTAAATCCTCCAAGTTGCTTGGTAATGCACCCTGTAATCAAATAAATAACTTATTTCAAGTGAATCAGCCTTTCCAATAAAAACCCACTGAGTTAGCCAACCAATTCAGTGATACCCTGAATCACAATTAAACAGGAAAATTTTTCCCAAGCGTAAATTTTAACAGTGTGGGAGTTTGAATCATCATTATTTGAGGCATCCATGTTAATACCAGTAGAAGATGTTGGAGTAGCATCAGAAAGAGCTGCATTATAGCCTGAACTGTGAGTTCATGCATCTTAAAGTTGGACCTACCAAGAGGGGAAAGTATAGTAAAAGCTGTAAAAAAATTAGCCACCATTAGCACCTCATTGCCATAACATTCCAACTCATTGGGTTCAGTATCTAAAGTAACTACCATTTCCCCAATGGTTGATCTAAAGCATGAGATCGACTTCATTTATAAGAGCCAACTTTTATATCTTGACAGATTTGGTTGACAGATCCATAATCTGATAACGGTATGCCTCATGTTTGTTATCAGCCTGCTTCAGTTTCTGGTTAGAGATCAAAGTCTAAAACTAAAATCATTAAGCAACTATCCTTGAGCTTAAACTAGGTGTTTTAGGGAGTTAATCTCCTAATAGAGGTAAGAGAAAGAGTAAAATTAATAATCCCTTATAACTTGTTTCTTAGTAAAAAGCAAGTGAAAAGGGCTGCAAAAAATGCCCCCTTTAGTGAGCACAAAATTTTTTTTAATCACCAATTTGTCATTAATTGGTATTTGAATTTATTGCGGGGAAGGCCAACCATGGGACGGACACTTCCGAATATGACTCAGACGAGACAAAACTCAGTACCAGGCGAGGCACCCCAGAGAAGCGATGCTATCTCTTGTTGCCAGCAGGAACGCCACTTATGGGAAGGGGGAGGGAACGTGTGTAGGGGGCGTAGCCACTATTGAGCACGTGTGGAAGAAGGGGTCTGATTTGATGAACCAGACTGGGAACCAGGAGGAGACCAGCTGCCGGCGACGTGGTGGGAGATATCCAAACATCCACGCTTGAAAGTGATCCACCAAAATGAGACCGGAATCTGTGGACAGCTTCAGGGAGGGTGGGGATGGATCCGGCGATGGCATCCAAGACAATCGTGTGGATAGTCCACATGGCGATTGCAACCACCAGAGCACGAAGGGAGGGTGGGAGGGGGAGGCCATTGATGAAGCAAACATATCTCTTGACAGACTGAAGGGATGTGTTTGATCCTGGCCTAGCAGACGTTGGACTTCGCGCCATATTACTTTAGAGGTGGGGCACTTCTCCAGGCGGTGAAACAGCGCTCCATACTGGCCACACACGACACAGGATGAGTGTAAAGCATTAGAGCGCTCAGCTGTACGATACACCCGCCTCAGGCAGCGCCACACATGGGAACAGACTTGAGGCTGCAACAGAGGATGGTGTGCGTATTTCCAGATAGTCTTTTGGGTCTCAGTGGAATAAGGGATGTCCATCATGTCCAGGTAGTCCACCCTGGATAGGACTTGGGGTCGAGTGGGGATCACGCCATCATGGATGGGTAGCCCCTGTACCTCGTGTGTGAATTGAGGAGAGGGGCGGCCTCTTTGGGTTGTATGTCCACTAATACGAATTCTCCACTCTGCGCTTCGCATGGAGAGTAGGATTCGTTTGTAGTGGGTTTTGGTCCCGTGAGGACCTGTGGCTGATGTGTGTGATGCGAGGTAATTCATCAGGGAGTGGGGGTTTGATGGATTGTTGAGGCTCAAGGCTCGGGAGAAGTTGGAGCGGGCTGCGCGGGACCAGTGTTGGGATGGGAGTGTAGGAGCAGTGACGGCCGCAATCCAGGTGCCTAGGATCTTGGCGGCATGGGCTTTGAAGTCAAGTAGGCCCATGCCACCATGATGATGAGGGCCAAACATGACCTCTAGCCGTACTGGTGGAGGGCGGCCTGACCAAAGCCAACCTTGTAGCAAAGCATACAGGGATTTGAAGAAGCTTGGGGAGAAGGGGATGGCGTGGGCTCCAAACCAGACTTTGGATAGGAGCATAGAGTTGGCAAGAACAACCCTGCCAGTGAGGGTAGTAGGGTGGGCTCTGAGAGAGGCGATTCGCTTCGTCACGTTGTCCAGTATATGGCCCTCCATTACTGCTGACGTGTATCCTCCTGCCTCCAACCACACGCCCAGATGGCGTACCGGTCCTATGGTAGGTCGCAGTACAAATGGGAGCACCAGTGGAGCGGTGTGTTTTGAGTTAGTAAGGCGTGGACTTGGGCGAGCAGCTGGGCTGGGTTGGGAACTACTTGCTGGGGCCCAGCAGTTCTGAAACTGACCAAGGAGGATGATTTCGGTTTTGGAGGCGTTTAGTGCCGCATTGCTTACTTGGGAATATTCCTGGATGAGGGCTTCAAGCGCGTGTGCATCTTTACTATTAGACACCCCCACCACGCAATCATCTGCAAATGCCATCATCTTGACTGGGGTTTGGCCTGGCACATGGACCCCAGTGAGTTGGGCATTCACATTTCGCAGTAGTGGGTCAAGGCTGAAGTTGTATAAGAGTGGGCTGAGGGGGTCCCCTTGTCGCAGGCCCCTTTGAGGATGGACTACATCCGTTAGGAAACCTGGGCCGCGCACAGCCATTGTTGCAGATTCCGTGAGCAGCATCACCCAGTTAATGAAGCGGGGAGGTAGGCGGAATTGTTGGAGGCAGGCCCTAAGGTATTCCCAGTTTACTCTATCATAGGCCTTTTGTTGGTCCAAGAATACAAGTGCCCCGGAGGCTGTGGACTGACACACATTAGCCACAGAGTGCACGTTATCCCAAATTGACCTTCTGGGGATGAAACTAAATTGTTCTGGAGAGATGGTGGCAGATGCTACAGTCCCTAAATGGTTAGCCATGATTTTTGTTAAAATTTTGGTGTCTGTGTTTGTTAGAGAAATGGGGCGCCAGTTGGCTAAGTCTAGCCTATCCCCTTTCTTGAAGAGTGTGACTGTAAAAGCCTCATGTCCTCCTGGTAGGAGGCGCGTTTCCAACAGGTTTTGGTTGAGTGAGGCTAGCAGCAATGGGGATATGTATTTAAAATATTTTTTGTAGAACTCATATGGAATGCCATCTGGGCCTGGGCATTTTTGGTTTGGCGCACCGCGAATGGTAGTCCATAATTTGTTCAGAGTAATTAAATTCATTATTTCTGGGTATCAGAAAACGGTGCAGATATGAGCTCTGTCAAGAAATTCTGCCAATTCAGCTGGCTGAATTGGTTCAGCTCGGTATAACTTGGAGTAATATCTTTGCATTTCAATTGCCACTTCAGCCGGTGTGTCCACGATAGAATTATCCAATCTTTGCACCTGTGTGTAGGCCACGCTCTGGCATGGTACAAAATTTTTTTTGAAGAAGTATGCGGTGCACTTGTCACCTTTAGTGATGCATGTGGCCCTGTATTGGACACAAACCCGATGTTTGTGTTGCCTTTCAAGTGCGTTGAGGTGGGCTGCTGCCTCCGCCCACTTCTGGCCCCATGCAGGGCTATATCCTGAGGCTGAAATGTTGGACTCCAAGTGGGCCAATTCTGCCAACGCACGCAATATAACTGCTGATGCGGCTTGTGAGCATCTGGATGAGAGATGGCGATAGTGGCGGATGGTGTCTTTTTTGAAAGTTACCCATGTGGAAATGGGGTCCACGCAAAATGGTGCAACAAACGATTTTGCCAAAGTTGCCTCTTCCACCCATGTGGAAAATCCTGGCGACGCTAGCTCTGGGGGGCGGATTTTGCACCAATGTGGGGCCTTTGCAACTGTGACGGGTAAGTGGTATGTTATCAAGACCAGTCAGTGGTCAGAGAATTCCATTTTCGTTGTTTTGAAGTGGGAGATGTGGGGTTGGAATTTCGCCGGTGCTAGAATAAGGTCAATGTGGGTCATGGACCTTAATTGGTCATTGTGGATGTGGGGACACGTCATGTTTTCGAGCAGTGGGGCATGTCGTGGCAGCGCATCCATTAACCCAAGGGTGGCTTTTAGAATGCGTAGTTCTACGTGACCCTGTGGGGCGTGGGGTGAGGGTGGCCACCGGTCTGTTGGTGAGGTTAGCCAACAGTTCATGTCACCAATTAGGAAAGAATCGGGGGGTAGCGGGAGGGATTTGACTGACGAGAAAAATTCCTGACGCTCTTGTGCACCGTTTGGGGTGTAAATGTTGACAATTGTGTGTGCAACATCGGCCCATGAGAAGGTGACAATGAGCACCCGGTCATTTAGGAATGTTTCTGAAGATGTAAATTTGAAAAAATTGTTTTTCTGAATTAAAACCCCATAGTACTTCGACCAAAAGGATAGGGATGGTAGGAGCATTGTTTTCCAAGCATCCTCGGAACCTCATAGACAGTGGGTTTCCTGGATGGCCAGGATATCCACGGGTAAATTATTTTGGCAAAAACTCAGTTTCCTAGCCCGGGATGGGGAGGCCTTGAGTCCGGCAATATTTAGCGTCCCTAGAGTGAAGGTTTCCCCCATTGCACCTTAGGTGTGAGGGGTGGGCCCCCTGGCCCACCAGCCTCTTCCAGGTCCCCATGGGCTTTCACAGCAGTGCGGGTATTAGCAGCAACGCTATTGGGGTTTTTGTTAATTTTTGCAGAACGAGTTGCATAGGCTTTGGCCTTCGCTTTTTGTTTTCCCAATGTCGGACGAATTTTTTGCGGTGCGGATAAGTTTGGTGCACCGTCGAGTGGGGAAAAAAAATTTTTTTGGTTGGGATAGGTCCCAAGTTGGTTTTGACCAGGGCTTGGGTGCAGCAATTGGGTGAGATCAAATCTCCCATTGGATCCTCGGATTGAGTGGCCCATTCAGCTTGGGCCTCCCAATCTGATTGGGTGATGGATTCCCAAGTTGCTTCTGCCGCGAAGGTCTCCATGTCCTCCTGGCGTTGTGAGTGTGGGATGGTGGTGGTGACCTTGGCTGCTTCCTTGGCCGCAGTCCTATGGGCCTGCTTGGCCTTCTTCCACTCCTGCAGGGAGATGGGCTTTACCAATAGGTAGCAGCCTTGTGCTCCCCACGGGAAAGCCTCTTTGGTGCTTGTGGTTGGTTCATAGTGCGCTTCTCCACTGGCCATGGCCGCTGAGGGGTGCTCTTGGAATGTAACGCCCTCTTTAATGGGGCACGTGTGTGCCTTATGGCCGAACGCATCACAGTGGGTGCAAATGGGGGGCGCGCTGTCCACGGTTACCCGGAATGGGTGGGTGGTGTGCCCTGCGATATCAATAAAGGTGGAGTGCGGGATCTGGGTTAGGTCCTTCACGATCTCCTCAGTTGGGTTCAGAACTGCGATGGCTTTGCCGGTGCACAGGTGTGGCATCAGCGTGAAACGTTGCATTTCGAAAGATTGTATTTCACCGTATATGGCGAGACCATCTTTCAGGTGTTGCTCCAAAATGTCACGTTTTACTGTAGTAGCAAAAAGTCAAACGTGAGGAAAATTTGGTTTGATTTTGTCCATCTGGTGCATTTAGTTTTGACGACCCGTTGCCCTTCGGGGAGGTTGACCACTACGCGCACCGCTGCAGCCTCATCTGCTGCTATTTTGCTTTCAAAATTTAGGTCCAGCCAACCGCGTGACATGGAGTGAGTTGCAACGTACACCGCAGTCGGGAAAATTTTGTGTACATCTTCACAAAATTTTTCCCATAGGGCCGTTTTTTGGATGTCCAGATACACACAGACTCCAAATTCCACCGACAAAAGTGGCTGGGAATGTGGCGTATTGATGTACTGGTTGCATCGTGCTTGCCACGTGAGTATCTCCAGGAAAATTGTGACCGCCATTTTTTTTAGATTTTTTTCTATTCTTTCGGATTCTCCGGGGCGTTTTTGAATGTTAGAGGCCGCGGGCCTTCCGCCTGCTCCTCTTGCCTTGCTTGCCCAACTGCTCCCAGACATGGGCGCAGACTAATCCCCTCTATGAGATTATCATACTAGATTTAGTCTTGAATTGAATGGGTTGCAAAAGTGTTTGCAACGAGAAAGAAAAGTTGGTTGTCATTAATTGGTATTAAAACAGGTCAATTCACACAAAATAACAGGTAATTGTATGAGGCAGATGCTCAAAATGTAGGATAAATCCCATATTGGTCAATATAAGGGTTTTTTATAAAAAAAAAATAAATACACTGAGTATTGAATAATCACAGTGGTGAAAGTAAAGTGGAATATGGTCTTTGTATAATAAACTTCCAAAGCTATTGTAGAACAAGATCTTCTTCCTAATGGCAATCTCTCCTAGATATGCTCTTTTAAATCCAAGGGTTCTCATTAGTACAATCTATTACTAACTGGTCAGCACTTAGAATTACAGGTTAGATGCACAGTACTTAAGATAGGTTTAGGAAACAAATGCCTTATGCTTAGGGCATTTCCATAATAACAGTCATCAACCAATTTTAATTGAGACACTGCAGTTGGCCACACCTAGTGATAGAAAGTTATTTATGATCTTTTTAATGCCGGTACAGGGTCAAAGAGTGAATATTAAAATATCTTTGTAGGTGTTACTAAAACTAAATCCACATGGTGAGGTGTGGATGTACAAAAAATTTAGAGTTGCACTAGTGGTAATTAACGGCTCAATTGTCATAACTAATTACCCTTCATAAAAGGCTCTGAGGCGAGGTAGCTGATAGATGTTTAATACTAGAATTTACCAACTATAATTATAAGTGTGGGGCACAGGGAGAGGGAATAATATTAAAGTAATCCTAAAAATTAACTTTCGTCTAGCGTAACTTAATCTAAGCCTTTTGTCTAATTTAAGTTAATCAACAAAAAACTAAATTGATAAGTTATTATAAAGTTGTTTGGTCATACCAATCTCAACAGAAGGGACTCTCATTAGGATAATATAAGGCCAGAGATACCTGCTATACAGATGATGAAATTAATAGACTTGATTATCAAGGCTTACAAGTCCATGAACCATGGAGGATTCACAATTACGTTCAAACATCTGAAAAAGTATTACTAATGAAAGTTGATGCGCTTAAACTTTCACAAGGCTATTGACAGTTGTGATAAGTGTCAATTGGAAGCTCCATACTGAAAGAGCTGCTCATAACATCTAGGTAAACCCAATTTTAATTTTCAACCTTGTTCAAATAAACATTTAAGGGACGCAGCTAATAATGAGTGAAAAGTTTGATATAATTGTGAAGGCCATTGGCCACCTTCAAATTGTATGGAGGCCAAATCAATCAAGTACTTGGGAGCCACAAAAACTTCCAAATTTAACTAAGAAGATATTGCATACAGTCATGGGTGCCTCAATTTACTTGATGAATGACAAAACCAACTTCACCTCTAATGATTTCACAGCTTATTGAGCTGATGTAGGTTTGGGGGCTCTGACGCCTTATCACCCCAAAACAAGGGAATATTGGAGCAAGTAAACAGTATTCTAGTCATAACCTTGTAGAAGTTTACATTAGGCAGGCCATCCACCTGGAACCCTATCTTACCCTCCGCTGTCATTGCATATAATTTTGCATTTTTACTAAACTATGGGAATGTCATAGTTTCAACTATTGTATAAAGACAGTCACAATGTGTAAATCTAGGGGAGCAACCTGTCAAAAAGACGGCAAGTGAAGTTTAGATTGTCCTGCAAATTGGGATGCACATGCACCCAAAATCCAAGTCAGAATTCTAGAGGCATCACCACTCAAATGATGTTAAACTGTGCAGGAAGATGCACGAAGATTGTGCGCTGATGAGCAGCAAGTGTAAAATGAAACCCAGCAAGGAACCAGGTTGTTGCAACTTTAGACCCAGTGGGTCTTAGGGCTGTGAGTTGTATAATCGAATTTGGTAGCTTGGGAACCTCCATAGGAGTGTTTGGTATGAAAACGGAGGCAAGGTGGCAGATCCTCACCTGTAGTGAAGACAGATTGGCCCACAGGATATCAATATCTTGCTGGCGAATGGCCTCAACAATTAAGTTGTATTCCCAGAAATTTCTTGCACTATACACCCAATTGAATGTGATTGGAGCCATAGTTACTACCATTACTGGTATTGCCCAACCAATATGAGGCCCAAGAAGCCACATCGTTAGTGACTTATGGAGTTTGGCATGAAAAAATTGAAATAAATTTAAATATTGGAAACTTGGGGATATTTTTTAATGAATGGTAAATTGAGAAAATTAACCGTCAATTTCCTCAGTGTTTTATGATTGCTTAAATAGAAGATCAATTTGGGGAATAACCTAGATAAACATAGGATCTGGGCCCTCAATATTTAATTTACCTTGCAACCTTTAAGCGGGAAGGAAAAACAAATTCAATTTGAACTGACTCAAAATAGTCAGCGGTGGGCCAAGTCACTGTCAGTTTGGCCTCAGATGCCCAAATTGTGGCTTCACCACATTTATGATGGTTAGAATGACAGCATCTCACCTGATGGGTGATGGAGACCTCTCAAGGCTAACCCTCATAGGGGCAGTCCCAAAGGTTAGAAACGAGTTCATGATACTTAACCTGCCTGCACAAGGTCACTTTGGCATCATTTGGACAAGAGAGATGCATTAAATCAATCCTAAAATTTGAGGGAAGAGTTTTGAGCTATCAGCAACTTTTGATGATGACATAATGCCATCAGTGGGTTTTGCCAAGAATTCAGCATTTGATACATTTGTTTTATAGAAATACATACCCGTTAGGCGTTGTCCCTTGTCGCAAAATTGACCTTAGGCTCCGCTAGTATTCCAGGCTAACCAGTGTGAAGACTGGTGGCCCTTTGCTGTTTCACCTTCATTGGTGTACCAACCCCTATAAGTTCTGCATCCAACCCACCAACTAACCACTAATGGCTTTGCTTTTAGCCCCAGGCATCCTTGGTGTGTGCCCCGGCAAGTCCTGCCCCTTCCTTGGTGGCTCAGGAATTTCCACGCTGCCTCACCCTCGCGACCCTTCACCAACCCATCTGGGCATGCCCCAACGAGTCCATCCCCCTTCTTAGATGGCTATGGCACCTCCAGCGCTGCACCCCTCTAGGGTTGGTGGCTATGCAGCTCATCCGCTGGTAGCCAGATGACCAGGTTCCCGCTGGTTCCTCATAGAGAGGAGACATGGGAGCTGGCAGCGCTGGCCACTCCAGGCATGATCACCCGCGCCTATCAGGGATCTCCTATCCCAACTTCCCCACTCTAGTTGCACTAAGCTACTTCAAAAAAACAGGAAAGATAAGCAAATGATAGATGTTTATTAGGAGGGAATGAACGACTATTTATACTACTTTCAGGGCTACTGCGCCCAAGTGCTCTTTGGTCAATCAACTACCAGAAAACCCATTGGCCTCTTGATTCCAAACTTCTATCAGATCATAAACTTTATTCATTTATACTCATAGTGATTCCCTCCAGATCTGCTCATATGATCACCAAATATTAAATTGGGTCAATCCATCCTCAGCATAAGTTAATGGTCAATCGTATAAATTTATATATAAATAGGACTTTGAGCATCCTCGGCATGAGTTGCCAGTGCTCCAAATTAGTTACAATTCCCAAATGATTGATAACAAGTACGTCAACTTTCAACTGGAAAATCCCACAATCATTTCTTATGGCATTTGGTGCAGGGATAAGATTTCGCCAACTCAAATTGCAGTTAGAAAAATCATTGATAGATGCTGGTAAATGAATACATCAGCTTTCCACCAGAAATTCCCACAATCATCATGATTTTGATAGTCAGCGCCAAACTGATATCCGCTGAACCTAAACTCGATTAATATTTTTATAACATTAAATAGTATTGAACTAGGCGATTAGCTGGAAATTACGCCCAACTAATAAAAACCTAATTCTGATACTATCAGAAGGATATATCTGGTTAGAATCCTGACATTGCCGTCCACTTAACCTGATGATATCCTTCAGTGTGACCCACCCCATTGGTGGGCCAAGACCTCCCAGCGCCCTCAAAAAGGAGCTCTGGTCTTAAACAATGGCAAAAGCTACTCCATAACCAAAACCTCCAACTACTCAAGCAACCTACTAGCAAAACCCCCTGTAGTGAGCACCACTGTCACGAAATTGACCTTGGGCTCAGCTAGTGTGCCAGGCCAACCAGTATGAAGACTGGTGGCCCTTTGCTGTTTTGCTTTCATTGGTGTACCAACCCATATAAGTCCTTCATCCAACCCACCAACTAACCACCAACGGCTTTTCCTTTAGCCCCAGGCATCCTTGGCGTGTGCCCCAGCAAGTCCTGCCCCCTTCCTGGGTGGCTCAGGCATTTCCGCGCTGCCCCACCCTCGTGACCCTTCACCAACCAATCTGGGCATGCCCCAACAAGTCCATCCCCCTTCTTGGGCGGCTATGGCACCTCCCATGCTGCACCCTGCTAGGGTTGGTGGCTATGCATCTCATCCGCTGATAGCCAGCTGACCAGGTTCCTGCTGGTTCCTCATAGAGAGGAGGCATGGGAGCTGGCAGCGCTGGCCACTCCAGGCATGATCACCCGCGCCTATCAGGGATCTCCTATCCCAACTTCCTCACTCTAGTTGCACTAAGCTACTTCAAAAAAACAGGAAAGATAAGCAAATGATAGATGTTTATTAGGAGGGAATGAACGACTATTTATACTACTTTCAGGGCTACTGCGCCCAAGTGCTCTTTGGTCAATCAACTACCAGAAAACCCATTGGCCTCTTAATTTCAAACCTCTATCTGATCATAAACTTTATTCATTTATACTCATAGTGAATCCTTCCAGATCTGCTCATCTGATCACTAGATATTAAATTGATTCAATCCTTCCTCAGCATAAGTCGCTGGTTGATCGTATATAAATTCATATATTAATAAGACTTTGAGCATCCTCAGCATGAGTCGCCAGTGCTCCAAATCAGTTGCAATTTCTAAGTGATTGATAACAAATACGTTGACTTTCCACTGGAAAATCACACTTTAATTTCTTATGGTAGTTGGCACAGGGATAAGATTTTGCTGACTCAAATTATAGTTAGAAAATCATTGTTAGATGCTAGTAAATGAATACATCAGCTTTCCGCTTAAAAATCCCACAATCATCATGATTTTGATAGTCAGCGCCAAACTAGGAATATGCTGAACCTAAACTCAATTGATATTTTTATAACATTAAATAGTATCAAACTAGATGATTAGCTGGCAATTACACCCAACTAACTGAAAGCCCTAATTCTGATACTATCAGAAGGATTCATATGGTTAAAATTCTGACCTCCCTGATATTTTCAAGGGCCTTTTCAAACTGGTGACAACATTAACCAATGGCCTGATGCTATTGATAAGTTTTACCGAGGATTTGACACTGGAAACATTCTTACAGGAGGTATACACCTGTCAGGCATTGTCAACAATGTCTTTACTGCAGGTTTTGAACCAACGGCAGCGTTTCTCAATGGCCTGATGCCATTGGCAAGTTTTTAAAGAATTCAACACTTGATTCCCCATTTACTGAATGTGCAAGCCTGTTGGTCTTGATTACAAATAGTTTAAGGCTTCCAGACCTTCATTTTGAGGGCTCAGTGCCATCAACTTCATAAGAACATTTTGGCACATGGGGTGGCGGCTTCCAATTATTTTGGCACAATTTTACTCAATTTGGCATACTAATTTGGTTGAGGATATTGTGGGGACAGATATTGGAATCTTCATTTAGAATTTTTGTTACAAATCGCTCATCTACCACATGTATGAGATCATCCTATGAGATGAGAGGGTCAGCTGCCCTTTTTGGGCCCTTTTTTGTGGGGAATGGGAAAACCACCCGGACTAAAAAGCGGAGATGCTCCCCCAGATTTACAAAACCCCTGCATCTGACTTTGGAGGTTCCCATTTGGGACCAAGAAGCAGAAAAAGCTATAAGTTGTCCCCTCCATCACCCTGGGCGATTTAGCCCTTATGGTAGATGAAAGATGGGTGATGGCATATTCCTTAAAGGTCACACTTTGTTTTTCTCCATGTCAATCACTCAAAAGTTGTTACAGAAAGCCAAGAGGGTATTTGGATAAGTAGCCAGCCAGGGGTCTTTGCCAGCAGGGGTTGGCAGAAAAAAAACCCTTGTAAAGTTGACTCTGCAGATAAATTTCTGCCTAAGTAGTTTAATTTTTATCCACTGGGAGTGAATCAGGTAAATTTGTCTCAGGCGTGGATATTCCAATCTGCCATGGCCATTTGTCTTCAGTAACCATGAGCGCCGCTGATAGGTATAGGTGCAACAAACTCCTTCCTGACTTGGTGGGACCAGCCACGATTGGCCTGGTCATGGGCACATACAGTCACTTAGGGACAACTAGATGCCATTTCACCAAATGAAGTAGTGTCAGGAGGAAAAAGTAGGTGGCATACTTTGAGCTTTAGTCAGCTGGCCAGGCTGGGATTGATCTGGCATCATAAAAGTAACTGAAAGATGATTTGATGTAATCAAATTGTAAAAGATTCCCTAAAATAATGAAATCATTCAGTTTCTAATTTGATTTGTAAGCCTATAAGGCAGTGAAACCCAAAGGGTCCTACTGTCACTCCATTTCATCCCTTTTTCTACCCTTTAACCGTTCCATAAACCAATTCTCAAAAAGTTCAAATTTTATCTCTGAAGTTTAGTAGTCCTCCAGACATCTTGGAACTATGATTGCAAGCTTTAGAAACATTTGTCTGGTTCTTGTGGCTGCCCCTCTATTATTCTATTAATTAATATATGGATGGCTGTACCAAAGGTATCCTGGCTGGGGTTTTGAGTGTTCACCCAACTGAAGTTCTAGGCTGTTTTTATTATTATCAGCACACTCCATGTTAAAATGTTTCCAAATATATTTTAATACATCCATGGTGAGAACATGAGCTCTAAAAGATATATGGAGAATTCTACAAGGCAATAATCCAGCTCTATACTGAAGCCTACTACAATGTACTGTCTCAGAAGATGAGATGTAAGGAGCATGACAACCAGAATTGACACCCTTTACTCGTTTTGACGTGGGAAGCAAGTTCTTTTTTATGACAACCATGGAATAAGTAGGACCAACATACTGAAACACATTTAAAAGGTCCTTTCAAAAGATTAAGATTAATCTTTTAAAAGACGCCTGTACGTTAAAGTATCCTAGAAAGTGGTATATCATAAACTAAATACATTTAAAATTCCTATAAAATGATACTACTAGGGTGCCAAGTCATTGACCTCTATATTCACGCACTCAACTTGCTGATTATATGCAAATTGTTGATCTCTTATGTTTTAGTCAAGTGGGGTGGATATTGAGAAGTGATGTTAAACAATCATATGAGATTGACCCCCAATTCAACTACATATAAACCTTGACCCCCTTCTACCCTTGCATTTGGTAATTTGAATTCTTTGATCCGCATTCATATAATTTTCTATTTCATCATTCTTCAAAATCGCCCACTATTGCCCACGCACCTTCAACTCTAGTTCTGTTCCCAGACCAACCAAGATAGATCTATTGAAATTTATTTGGCTCATTTTCTTGTAACTGTATCCAATAAGTTGTGATATGATCTACATTATATCACAAGAAAATTTTACCCAATCAGTCTAATATTGAATTACAATATATAGCACACCCAACCCCATAGGCGCATTAGAGCCTTTTGGTAGGCTAAAAATGGGATACTTATATGGTCCAAGCGCCTCAGAGAAGAAAAATAAACTGAGAAATTTTCTGGACGCCATCTTGTATAAAAAAGGTGTACAGCGTGATAGAATAGGGCAGATTGCAACAATAGAGGCCATTATGGTACAAGCATTAAGACCCCACTGTTCCTGCTGGAAAAATTCTTATTAGTATGGTTATTTTTATCTAGACTGGAATTATTAAAAGATACTACATTGAAGCCAAAAAAAAATTTTATTAGAAGCAATCTATATAATTTCCAAATTACAAGTTATCTTTTAATGCATTATGTCTTAAAGGAGGATACCCCAATGGTAGAATATAGACCCTCTACCACTACCTCCCCAAGTTCAATCCTGCTCAATGAATCTTAAGCAGAAGACAATTATGACTGAGTTGCATTGTGCACCAATCCTCAAACTGAGATGACAAATAGCAAATGCGGTCCATGGAGTTCCTAGCATATCATATGCTGCACATGGAGGTTTTCTGGGTTTTATCCTCCTTTCCCAATCACTCAGATTTCCCCTTAATTGGTGTGGTATCATCCCCAGATCAGCCCACCTTAACTAAAATTTTAAATGTATTATGACTTCATACATCAGCACATTACAATTTTCTTCTTTACCTATGCTTAAATTGCCATGATATAACTCTGATTGCAGCTTTTTCCTCATTTATTTTAGAATCACACATCTTAGTTTCATCTAAATGACCATAACCATGTCTTTCTTGTCTATACACTAAGTCCTTGTTTACTCAGAAAGACGCCTGACATTATATTTAATAGTTACTTACTTAATAATTTCCATTCATATGTATTTTAAAAAGAGTAACCTAATGCCCTTGTATAATTTACTTTTGAAGAATATGTAATAAATTATATCAATCTTTACATGCATATTAACTTTAAAATGGTAAAGCAAGAATATTTTAATATAATTTAATTATAAATTTGATATAGCCATAAATTTGTATGCTAAGTATGTATTTCCTTTTTTGCTGTGTCAACAAATAATATAAAGCTTATATCTGCAATCAACTAGCAATATGGTATATCTTTAAAAAATTTATAATATAATTAAATGTGGCTGTTATGGAACAAATCAACTATTTACTTTACCCATCAAATAAGTATATTTGAGCTATATATTGGTTTACATTATATGTAAAAAAGATATGAATCGTTTTGAGTTTAATTTACTAATCATTGCAACTGATACCTAAAAAACAAAAAAAATCAGATAAAAATTATATTATTTTATCCCCTTTTTATTAAAGCATTTTTTGGCAATCTACTTTATTATAGCTATGTATTTTAAAATTAAATTACAATATATCTATACTTGATATACATAGTTTAAATAAACTTTAATATAGTCAATACTATATGATAAGCAAATCCATCTTTATTGCTGAAAAACAAGATATTTGATTAGCCTAATTAATTAGTAATTTATGCTGATAGACTAAAGAAAAAGGTTCTATCTTTAAATAGAGAAATTTCTTAAAGAACATAAATTTGATCTATATTAAAGTACCATGACTGTATCATCTTATTAAATAAAAACTTAACTTTGATTATCCAATTATAGACTGATATGAAAATTTTTTATTGATTGTTAGGAAACAATTTTATCTAATGTAAATTTGTTAATAGCTGAATTCACCTTATATTGTTTGTATTACCATTTAATCTAGCTGTATATATATATTATCTTTGTTAGATTTGGGGTGGTAAAAAGGCTCGCTAGTGCTGTTAGCCTCAAATCCAACAATATAAGTGACAGGCTTGTCTCACCAGTTATATGAAAATAAAGAAAATAAATGGATACTAAAGGGGTTTTTGATTATAGGGTTTTATTATGTGCTGCACATAGGTAAAAAAAGAGTCTATATAATAAATTGACAATAGTGTATAAGGCGTCAAGGCTTGACGTTTGGATAGCTTGGGGGATTCCAAATTAGGTAAAATAAAATTTTACCCTATTAAAGCTCAGAAAACTTGCTTCACTTAGGCTGAATGATGGATGGGGAATTATGGTTAGCCAAGATGTACCCATGAGGTAATAATTTAATAAATACTTGCCAATCCCCATTTAATAAAATTATTTCACCTTGGGGGACTCCCATCACATCTATAAAATTGGGTGGTCCCCAAGTAGGTGCTTGAATGGAAATGGTCATGGCTGGGGTGTGTACCATCTGATGGACAACCTTTGGTCCACATTGTGGTCAGAGTAATCTGACTGCTGGATATTGGTTTAGTTGCCCATAATGTATTCAAAATCATGTTACCCTAATTTTTGGGGTTCCACCAAGAATTGGCCAGGGTCTTTTGGCTGAAAAATTGTCATTTATATTTAAATCAAGCTTATTATTGAGGACTTAAAAATGTCCAAATTGTGAAAATTGTAATTGCACAGGTTATATTTAGTATTAAAATCTAGGTTCTCATGTTTAGAGATGTGAGCAGCAGATATTTCAGGCCAGAGTAGATCCTTCTATTAGTTCCTTTGTCTTAAATGAGGTAGCCACGTGCCTACTAAACTCCTAGTATTCTTCACCAAACTAAAAACCAAAGCAAAACTCAATAATAAAATCTAGACCAAAATAAACAACAACTTTACTAGATTTTTATTTTTATATAGGTTGCTTGATGAACTTTTCCATGTTTGTTTCAAATCTTGGAATTTAGACATGTGACAGCTTTTTCTAGGTTTGTCTCACTCTTTGGAATTCAGACCTGTCAACCCCAGATCCTAGTTAGTTCTCAACAGGTCTGAATTCATTATCTTGATTTAAAATCAGCTTTTAATTTAGTAATTATTCTATTCTCAGTTGGGGCATTTCAGGTTGTTAGAATAGATTTTGTTGATGGTATAATTAGTTTCTTTAATTATATAAATTTTGGGTTCAGCCTGGGCAGCAATAGTCTTAATTAAAGTTAATTATTAGTTATTTTGAGAAGGGTGGTTAGCCAAGAGGGTAAAACTGCTTCCACCCCTAGTGCAGGTTTTGAGTCCAAAACCTGTACTGGCTAAAAAACACTATAGGTGTGGTATATTTGTCCCAAGGTTGACCCTCCTCAAATAATTTTTAATTATTTTGACTTAGTTAGTTGGCAAGAAGGTCAGATTGGTGGATTTAAGCGTTTTGAAACTTTTACTACAATCTATATATGTATTTTGAATTGCAAAATTTTTGAGAGTTGAATTACTCTGTTTTGACTTGGTTAATTTTAATTTTTAGTTTTGAAACATTGTGGCAATTTCAGATTTGGTTCTTGTGAGTGCTGGATCATTATAAATTAGCTGTGGCTCTTCTGATCAAACATAGTAATTTGCATAGGCTAATATTAAACTAAAAGTTTTTAAGATGTAAACCCAAATCTAGTCAATAATTTCAACTATTCCTCCACCTTGACTAGATTTGGGGGTTTCAGTAGATAATTGTTTTAGAGATCCTCTGTAGTAATAATTATTGTTGTCCGTTGTCCAGATGCAATCCATAGGGTGGGTTGATATCATTCCAGTAGGGTTGTAGAAACTTAGCATGGACCCTACTGATCATCCACCCTTCATGAATCTACTTAATTATACAAACTTCTAGTCCAATTCTAGCAATTATCATAAATGGCCCCTTCCAAAAGGATGATAGCTTGTTTGCACTTCCAGCCTTGTGGGTATCATAATAGTCTACTGTATCATCTACTTGGAAAGTGGATAAATTGACTCTTTTTATATTATCAACTGGCTTCTTTGATATTTTCCTAGCTACAGCGCAGCTGTAGGCCAGGGATTGTAGTTTGATCAATAATTGGGCCAATCTATCAGTATATTTAATTGGTTTAACACTGGGCAAACTGGGTAAGACTGAATATAGTAATGGAGGCAGAGATGGCTGACGGCCATATAGTAGTTTAAATGGGGTACTTCCAGTTGTGCTGTGATAGCTAATATAATATGCAAATATAGCGGACCCAACATGCAATGCTCGCTGAGATGGTGAGTTCATGGCTATTTTCCTAAGTATTTGCATTAGAGTTCCATTCACTCACTTCACTACTCCATTGGTTTCAGGGTGATATGGGGCTGATAATAAACCTCTTAGTCATAAGCTCATTTGGCCTAGGAATCACATTGGAAGTAAAATTAGTCCCATTGTCAGTTAGTATCATCTGGGGGCATCTATGTCGATGAATAGTATTTTCCAATATAATTTAGCTGTAGTCAATGCTCCCATATCTCAAATTGCCTTAGCCTCAACCCATTTAGTAAGATGGTCAATTGCCACAATAACATATTTAAAATTCAAGCTGCTGATAGGGAGGGACCCAATCACATCTAGTAAAATGGTGTTTTAAGCGCTGCCTGGCTTCACTAGTTGTATGTTGTTCGTTTAATTAATTTCTTATATAGCTGACATTCATGGCAATGTGAAATAACATCTTGTACATCAAACCGTTGTGATTACTAATGGTAATTGGCTCTAACATGTTCAAGCGTTTTGATATATCCTCCTGGGCTCACAGCTCTATGGGCCTCAATTATAATGTCTGACCTCTTAAATGATCTTGGTATCACCTTCCTGGATCCATCATATATTTTATACTAAACTCCTTTCTTAATCACAGTATTGTCAATAAGTCATTTTAGGGCCACTTGTATTTCTTTTGGTTCATCTGAATACTTTTTTATAACATTTTATCAAATAGGTCATCTGCAAAAAAACCAAGGTGGCTACTAAGGGTAGCCATGACAGCCCATATGCATTCTGGTGAGCTGATCCTGCCCGGTGAGTGATCTCATGATCATGTGCTTGGAGTTTTATTGCCCAGCGTGCTAATCTCCCCTCTGGTTCTTTTAGACTTTGTAGCCACCTTAGAGAACTATGATCAGTGACCACCTTGAAGTGGGTTTCATAAATGTATGACCAAAACTGCTTGTATTCATGAATGACGGCAAGACACTCCTCCTCTCTGTGACACTGTAATTACATTCATGGCAGTCGAGGGTCTGGCTGCAATATGCCTCATGGTGCTCCTCACCATCCTCCCCCACCTGTAAAAGAACAACACCAATAGTTGTTAAGGGTGCATCCTTTTGAACAATAAACTGCTTCTCAAAATCTGGGTATTGTAAAATATGTGCCTCCATAGGCTTAATTCTTAACTGATCAAATGCTGACTGGCACTCTGGGTGCCAGTTAAACTTGACTCCCTTTTTAATTAATAAAATTATGGCTCAAAAATACAAGAAAACCCCTCTATAAACCGTCTATAATACCAAACTATACCTAAAAATACTTGAACATTGCGCATGCTTGTGGGTTTCTTCATCTTCTGTATAGCTTCTATCTTCTGTGGTTGGGGTAGGAGTCCATCTTGGTCAATGATGAAGCCTTATTCTAACTGTTTTTTAAAGAACAGGCATTTTTTGGTTTCATTTTTAGGTTTGCATCCAGGAGTCTTTGGAAGACTTGCTCCAGATGCTCCAGGTGCTGGCTGAAGGTTCTTGAAATTACATAGATGTCATCAAGGTAGACTAGAACACATGAGAGCTTGAGATCACCTAGAATTGAATCCATTGCCCGCTGAAAAGTGGCTGGCGCATTGCACAATCCTTGGGGCATACAGGTTGGCTGGAAGAGACCTTGAGAAGTGATAATTGCACACTTCTGCTCTTCTGGGGGCAGCTCAATATGCTAATACCCTGAGATGAGGTCCATGGCTGAGAGTACTTAGCGCCTCCCAACCGATCCAAGGCATCATCAATATGAGGATTGGGTAGATATCTTTTTTTGTGATAGAATTTAACCTCCAATAATCAATCACCACCCAGGTTGTCCCATCCTTCCTTTTTACAATGAGGATAGGACTAGCCCAGGGGCCCTTTGATGGGACTAGGAGCTCAGCCTTTAGTATCTTGTCTATATCCTCATCTACAACCTTTTCTTGAGCTTGGGATTGTCGTGCTGGGCATAACCAAATTGGCCTTGAATCTCAATGTCAATTAGGTTTTCGACTCCTTTAACCTGTCATAGTCCAGAGTCATCCTGAGCAAAAATGACTAAAAATTTAAAAAGTGCTATATCAAGCTCCTTTTGCT